>VWZD01000217.1:447144-508785 GCA_013396695.1 Sakesphorus luctuosus
TCTATTATGTTTATTAGTGAAAGGAAATGCAGAATGCCTTAATAGTGGGGCAGTAATGGCCCAGTATTTGTATAGAATTATGAGCAGCAGACTATTGCAAAGCTCCTGCAAGAGGAGAAGGAGGCTAGAACTGAAGAATTCTCATATTATGCAAGAAGTCCCTAGGTATTGAGGGTGCCGTGGGCTGCAATACATTCTTTTGACATGACATCTACCAGGTGTTCCATTTCCATTTGTTTTCATAGGAGAAAAATAAAATCTGAGGGTCTATCACAAATGAAGCAGAACTGATGGTGCCAGCATAAAATTTCTGTTTAGAAGAGTAAATCCCAGCTGCTGTGTAGCTAAGGGTTAGGTAATTTGCTTCAGTACAGAGAAGATATAATGTAGGTTGAAAGTGTTTTTTTTCTATTAAAAGTATGTTGCATCTGCTCACCAACAATGGAGAAATGCATCTGCATTTGTGAACAGAGATTGAGGTAATTTAAAAATAAGAAAATTAGAGTGTACTTTAGATAAATATCAGTATCTTCTTGAAATAGATTTTTAATACAGTATTTTAAGTATGTAAAATGTAAATTATTTTTCTGAGTAAGCCTTTGTTTCTTTGCACAAGTAAATAATTTAATATTTTTTTTATAACCTAATTTTTCAGTGAATCTGCAGGCAAAGATTTTAGTAAGTGTTATGCAGAGAGAAGCCATGTGATATATTGATATTTATTTTTTAAATGCTTACCACAAAATTAATACTCAAATATAAGGGGTTATTGAATATATTGTTATAGTATAATGTCAGTCTGGTATGCATATTCCTATCAATACTGTATTTTATTTTTCATGGATGTAGGAGAGGAAAAATTGGATTGCCTCATTTGAAACTTAGCTTGCTACATTACTGTCTTGATTTAAAATTACCTGCTTTATGCAAACTGAGCAGTATAGTTCTTCCAGAATCCATTTAATGGTGTGCATTATGTCCTCTTCTGGAAACCATGCACAACTACACAGATATTTCCCATAACATTGTGTTTCTTAGTTAAGTTTGTGATTATACAACTTCATCAAGTCTTTTTGTTTTGGTTTGGTTTTTTTTTGTTTGGTTGGGTTTTTTTGTTTTTTTTTTGTTTGGTTTTTTTTTTTACTTTTAGCTGCATAAATTGTGGCTTGTTTCCTGTCCTGGACTTTGTCTTCAGAAAAATAGGCTGTTTGTTTTTATGGGAGGAATTCTAAAGCACTCAAGTGGATTGCTTCATCCTCCCTCCACCTCTAGGCCAGTGCTTTTTTCACTGTGGTTCGACCTTTAAAATGATTCTCCTGAGTGCTTCAAGTTCTTGGACTACTGTATTTTAAAAGGGAGCATCACTCTCCTGTAGCTTAGGCCAGTTCCATGCTGCTACGACTTCATTAACTTTGGTGAAGACCTACCAGCCTACGGTTGCTACACTATGAGTTATAAGGATACTGTGAGTTTTGAAGGGGTTTTTTGCATTCTATGGTATTCTAATAGTTTGATGCAGAAATCTTAGAAGTTTTAGTGAAGTGCTAGGCTATGATGCTGGGATGCTTGGGAGGCAAAACATGCTGATAACAAATGGCATGTTTAAGTTGTACCTGTGTATACGCACCTGCCAGGCTCTGCTTGTGTCCCTTCAAATAACTTTTTCATGTTGAGCTCCTACCTGGACGTTAAAGAATCTACTTGAACTAAACCCACCCAGTCCTTACGACTAAGCAAGGGCCATCAAGCTGACAAAATTTTACCGTGTCCTATCAGACTCTTTAGTGGAGAAACCGTGATCTTTGCAAACAACTTCATTTTAGGACTGTGGAAATGGCTGCATAATTACGATTGTTTGCATTTATTTACATGAAAGCTTTGTGTGGAGCTGTAGCACAACCTGTGTAACCCTCATGTTGATTAAAAGCACTGTAGTTTTTGTGTTGGAGCCTGCCATCTCTAAAGCAAGATAAAAATCTCAACTCTGGCCATCTATTGTTTTGTTCACCTGAAAGCAGCAGGATGACACATGAACTATCAAAATAAGAGTTGCTTTAAGTCATGATTTTTGGTTATTATGAGTTTTTTGCTAACAAGGGCTTGAAGAACTGCTAGACTAGCCCTCTGGGACCTGTGTTTGTTGTCCTTTATAGCAGTGCTGATATAAATGGGCATGAAGCAAGTGAAGGTGTTGTACAGAGTTGTGCCGGGGGTCACAGTCCTGTGGGCCTGGCACAGCAGCAATGCCAGCATGGTGATTATTAGCAAACTCATCCCTGCTCACATGAGCTCCCCGTCCTTGCCAGGGTTGAGGAGCAGGAATCAGCTGTTTCACAGCCACTGTCACTAGCAACAGCTGCCTCCTCCTTGGAAACCTCTGAAGAAAGACAGACGATGGTCTCCCCTCATCCCTGTGTTCTGATTTTTGTGGAATCGTACTGTTTCCACCACGAGGAATTGTCAGAGTATCTCCTCTTGATTGGTGATAATTGTCCAACTCTAACAAGAACTTTAATAAAGGATGATGATTAGAATTATGGTCCCCTAATACCACTTTTATTTAAATTTATTACAATAATTGCCATGTGATTAATAAAATGTTAGTACATTCATTGAAATCACCACTCTGCTATCACACAGTATGGTAGTTAAACAGAGTAAATGCTTCTAATTAGTTAGTAATTGAATAACATGCATTAATTTTTATTATATTACCCATAGGATGTTTAATAGTATATTTGGCTATTAGCTGCTATGAAATAAATGGGAAGGATTAAGTTATATTATCATAATTCAGGCATTTTATGGGAAAGACTTTGACCAGCTGTTTCAAAAGCAAAAAATCATCCTCCACTATACTTGGCCTTTATTAGAAGTATATCAGGAAAGCATCTCCTAAAATTAAGTTGGAAAGCTAATTACTCTGTAGATGATAGTTTGGCTGTAGTAAATATTTTGTTGTTGAGTCCTGCTTTTAAAACTTCTGTTTAAAATTGACCAAAGTTACAAAAAAATATTGAATGGTTTCATATATGCACAGGCATATGGGGGTACTTGTGTCTAAGCATGTTGCACACTATGGGAAGTACGTAATGTGATCTTTGGTATCTGACCACTCTTCTGAGGTTGCTGTGCTTATTACTAAAGAAAAAACACACTCACATCTTTTAGAAAGAACAATGTCCAGAACCATTTTTTTTACTTCCGTAGCTCAGTGCGTTCTTGAACCACTAACATCCTCCTGGTTTTGTACAAATATATCAAAATTCCAAACTAACACTTTTTAGCTGTGTAGATACCTAAGCAGAATGGGAGACCGATTTCCCAGATCCTTTACTTATAGCTGATTTTACAAAATACTGAAAATAAAATGGTGTCCTGAATTGAACGTCCCCAAATCATCATTATTAAGCTCTTTTCTGACTTCCTACATCATAAGAAATAGTGAGCCTTTCAGTACTTCCCAACTTTAAACATCAAAGTAGAATATTTTCATTTCCTAAACTTACCTAAATGTAAATTACAATTCACATTTTTAATACCTAAAATGCCTTTTCTGCACCTCTAGAAAACACATTTATAATTAGGGGCATAAGTAGGTATAGGAAATGGACTTAAGCAGGATGAGCTTGGCATGGGTAGAATCTCATCTGTCGATAATGCAACAGTCAACATTTTATAATGCAGAACTTTTCTACCACAACATGATTATTTTTTGTGCATTTCTCACTCTTTCCCCTCTCCTGGGCATGGGCTCAGTTGCTTTTTATTACATGTGTAATTTAAAAGAAGCTCAACTTATCAAATTTCATTAAGCTTTTAGGTCCAGAAGGATCATATGAAAGGAGGAGCACTGGGCTTTTGTTTTACAGGGACATTGGTTTTTATCCAAAGACTTAAAATCTGTTGTATTAAGTGCAAGAGGAAGATTATAATGTAGTCATGTTAATATCACAATAGTGTCAGGGTCATATGCTTGTTTCCAGAGTTCATTCCTGTACCTCGGTGGTCAAAACAGACAAAGGGATTTGTGGAGGTTTCTTTCTGTGTGGGGTTGGTTTTTACATCCCAAACTTATTAAGGATAGTAGATCATTACAGTGAAATTACAGGTAATTGGCAATATTGTTAGCATTGGCAAAACTGAAACCTTGTACCTCAGCTGGAACAAGAAGTTAGTGCGATATGTAATATTTGTTTAGTTTAGAAAATATAAAAATATTGTTCTTGCCATTCTAGTAAAAGTCATTAGAAAACCTGGACTTCTGTTTCTGGTGCACTCAATTGAGTATATCATTGAATTCATCTGAGATTTTGTGTGTTTGGTGAGTTTTGAAGCACAAGCAAGAAAGCTGAAAGATAGTGGGCCATGATTTTCTCCACAGAAACAGCTTATCTAAACTGTAAACAGCACCAGCAGGAACCAGTAAGTCCCCTTTTAACTGAGGGCTGCAGCTCTGGATTTCGATATTCTGGGGAGCAGAGGGGATGGAGGGGAGCAACTCAAGCTGAGGGCAACTGAAGCACTGCTTTACGCTTCAGAAGTAGTAGGAAAAAATCCTTTTTGACCATTTGTCTTTTCAGCTTTTCTATTATCTTTCTGTAAACCAGAAAAAAATAGGACAGCTGGTCACCGTGAGAATCCTCAGTTATCAGTTTCCAGCTTGGTGATACATCAAAGCAATTCTATTTCTCTATCTCTGATTTTTCACAAGCAAGTATTTTTAAAAAGACAAATATTAACACCAAAAGAGGGGGGGAAATCAAAAAGCATTTCCTGTTATCAAACTTTATCGATATTATGATACTTTCTGGAGTTGAAAAGGGGAGTAAAAATACTGTCAAGAGCAAAAAAAGATTTAATTTTTAATTATTTACTTAAACACCCCCGTACTTGACTGGAGCCATTCAGGGTGGAAGAACTTGTCAACATGCTTAGTGTCAGTTGTATGGGAAAGGATTTTCTTCAGAGTCTCTTAAAAGATTCTGGGTCCAGCTTTACATCTGAAATAAATGTTAACAGGCAAACAAATGAAGAGTCAGTTCTGAAGGACATCCTCCAGCTTCTGGCACCGTTTGTAGGTACTTTTTCCTATCTGCAGTTTCTTAGTGGATAACAAAATCCAGCCACTACTCCCAAGTCACACAGATAATTTCTAAGATGTAAAAGTCACCAAGTGGGCTGTTTGGTCTTGTTAGCCCCAATCCTTCATTTTTTTTGTGCTTACTACTGAGATACACTCAGTTCAGTGGCTAATGCCTTTAAAGACCACTTCCCTCAGAAGGAGACTGAGATACAGGTATGGGATCTCAATTTCAACAGTGCCATGATTTCAGAAAAGCTGTGTTTCTTCTTGTCCATAAATGAGTACTGAGAATATTGATCAGAAACCACAAACAAATGAACAAACACGACACAGATCTGATGATGGGAGAATCTTACCACACTCCTGCTTTTTAAACAAGGAAAAGTTTTTTAAAGATGTTTTTAAAATATCTCATTATGTTGCTGTTTCTTCTAAGTGATGTGTGAAAATATTGTTGTGGACCTGTACAGAATATTTAATTAGAAAATTACACAGACACGGGATTCTCTTTTGTTTACAACCAGTTTTAATTCCCGAATTTAATTGTTTTTTTCCTTTGTTGCCATCCCAACTCAGTTCTGAAAGGTTTTTTCTTTCTCTTGCAGTGCTTTTAATTGGAATATCAGAGTGTCTAATGGTACAAACTTAGCTGACAAACTTTTCCTCAACTGTTTCCAAGTAGGGCACATTGCAGAAGTGTGGATTGTTGGGTTAGGTTTTTTTCTTTTTTTTCTTGTGATAGTCTTCCATATCCTATTCTTTCTACAGTCTCTGCCTATCTTTATGAGAACTAATTATTTGAAGGTTTAAAAGACTGCTGCTGACAAATGGTCTCACAGTTAGTGACCGGGTATAGAAATGAAACAGAACACCGAACCTTGGGGATTCACCTGGCCTCCTTTGCTAGCCAGGTTGGTTCCCACAGTGTCGAGTAACAATTAAAGGAGTTCAAGTTTGAAAGTGACTCTTCAGATGGAAAACTACAAAACAAGTTTCATTATTGAAGTACTTACTGTACCTTGGCACAGAAAAGGAAAGAAAATAGTGCTAAAAAGGAAAAGCAGAGGAAAAACATTAGGACATGAGGTGATGCTTGAAAGTTTTCTTCACTGTTTGCTTATTATTTGAGTTAATACTTCTTTCTTATAGTTTCCCTAGGACCATGATCGTACAGTCATGTGTATGCCTGCATAACTTCATAACTGTCAGAAGGGCCCCAAAATGAAATCCTTCTTGTGCTTTTTTAGACATGTAATATGTATATTGTCTTATTAAACACAAAAGGTCATTGGTATTTATGCATCAGTGTAATGAATGTGTCTCTTTTTATCTTCAATTGAAAGATCTCAAACCATCCTTATATCCTTGGCTAATCAATCCTACCCTGAAAAATTCAGATTCATGTCATTAGTTACCAAGGATTTAACAGCTTTGACTATGTACAGTAGCCAATAGACATACACTTAATGTAAAATCTTACATGAGATCTAGGAGACCATAAGAAGACACAAAAGGTTTAAAAGCTTCTTTGGACATCTGAATGCAAGGTTTATCCCAAAACACTTGTTCATGTGTTGCTATTTTCTGGGTGGTGATGTTGTTAGATATTGTGGGGTGGATGCAGTTGAGGTGCCTGGTGTTAATCTCCTTCGTCCTTTTTCATGCTCCATGGATTTGGCATTGTTTTTCAGTCTCTCTTGCAGCACTCCTGCAGTGGTTTTCTTGCAGCATATGCATTGGATCATAACCCCCTTTTTCACATTCTTCTGATACATCTTACAGGAAATAGAGCTGTTACCTGGAACTCTGGAAGCCAAATATCTATGCACAATTCCACTTGAGGAAGTGAGACTGCCCATCACTACCGTTCAGGGGGTGACATACCCATGAGCTTATTGGGTGTCTCTGATGCTCCCAGCTAGTCCTCCTGTTGAAGCAGTTGTATTTTTCATAGCCTTTTAGACTTGCTTGACCACTGCAGAGAACTGGGGGATTTTCAGACTAGATCTAAGGAAGAAATTTTTTGCAATAAGGGTTTTGAAGCACTGGAGTGCATTTCCCAGAGAGGTGGTAGGTGCCTCATCCTTTGAAACGTTCCAGGTCATGTCAGTCGAGGCTCTGAACACCCTGATCATCTTGAAGGTTTCGCTGCTTTTGCTGTAGGAGGGTCAGATGAGATGACCATAAAAGGTCCCTTCCAACCCAAACTGTTCCATGATTCTGTGATTCCAGGACTATAGCTGTTGAGACACTTGTGTGGGAAAGGAAATTAGATGTTTGGTCTGTGCTTTAATGCATTTCAGGTGTATCAAGCAGCCATTGGAGCCGAGTCAGGAACTGTTGTCTCTGTCCTGAGTCTGAACAGGGAAATCGCACTGTTTTCTCACATTCTAAGTGCATTTTCTAACAAATTAGCTTTTGGTTATGAGTTCTTAGGGCTCATGCTAATGCCTCCCTGATTCTCCTGGAAGTAATTTTCTATTTAGAAACCTGCCTTTTGTGGATTCCATCTTGATGTTTGTCCTATTTCACATCCTCAACAAAAAGTCTGTATGCTTACCTGTTAGGTTGATGGCAACCATAAACATCCTCAAAGACCTTATGAGCACTTCTGTGATTGGTGGTTTTGTTGGGAGCAAAGTACTAAAACATCTTCAGAAGTGAGGCCTTGTTACATGAAAGGTGAGATTGGTTTTAAAGAGCTGAGCTTGTCTGTCCTGTGCAGCCTAAATGCGGCTTGTGAACTGCCAAAACATCTGGAGACCTTCTCCAACATGTTCTCCTTGATGTAGGATGTGACATTCCTCTTTGATTTGCTCTCATTGTTAGCACTCTAGATCTCTTGTTGCTTTTCAGCCTATGAAAGTGCAACATTATTTGTTGTGACTATAATTAAATTTAAGTCAAGGTTGAATTCAAAGCAGATGAGGTTTGAGAAACAGTTTTTATAGTTTAATCTATCATATTTTCCTATGTAGTTCTATTTAATTTCTGGAAACACCAATTGAATGAGATGTTTATTACAGGGTTGGAGACGTTTAGGATTGGACTCGCGCTGTATTTACACTAAATAAGGTTGTTGCATGTATTACTGAGGCCAAAATCGTCTGTAAGAACTGCATGTTGTTTGCTTTGGTCTTCTGCTCTGCTTAAATATTCAGAACTTTTCCTAAGGCATGTAGACATAAAAGTTCAACATACAGGGAGGAGAGATGGTCAGCCTTGAGAGAGCTGCCACAAGGAACTGGAAATGTTTTCCTGGCAAAAGCTGGCTGGTAAGCAGAACAATGTCCAAAGTGAGAAATCTACTTTTAAGGTTTTGGTGGAGAGGGGTGTGAAGCTGTGCTAATTCTGAAGTAGTTATCCATATGCAAGGAAAAATTATGTAGGAGATTCTACACTAATATGTTTTCATACTGCTGTGATTATCTGCTATTGAAATAAGTAGACCTTATTTTAAAGTGAACAAGTGTTATCCACTTCCACAAATAATGTTTTTTAACTTTATAACTTTTAGAGATCTTTTCTGTCTGACTGAAGTAATCTGGGCTGATGTTTGTTTGTGCACCTGCATTATTTTTTTTCTGTATCTTCACTTCAAAAAAAGAAACAACTTTATTTTAAAACACGCTATTACTATCCTTGATAGGCACTATTGATGCACACTCTGTTGCCTTTGAAAAAGAGATTTGAAGTCTGATGTTACTCTTTACTGCATCATGCACAGTTCATTGGACAATGTACACTGCTCACAATTCCGAAAGGCTTCTCACTTCTCTTGAGTACATTGTATTGTACTGACCATAGGCTGGACACTGTCAGTGCTAACCTAAACCCTCAGGGTTGAAGAGAAGTTGGAACTTGCCAGTTGAAGGGTTTCTTGAATTAATCAAATTGCTGTCCAGAATAGGTATCTTATGCTGTGAAAAATCCTTACCCTCTAGAGAGGGCAATAGGAGTTGATCTTGTTGTCTTTAAAGGAAATCAGAGCTAAACAAAAATACTCCTTAATCTGTTTAATCCCAAATGATGAGTTTAAGGCATGTATTTTTTATTTCTTGATGCTGTTTCCAAAGCAAATGCTATTTAGAGGCACTTAGGGATCAGTCAGCAGATGCCAGGGGACAAGGACACACATCAAGTGCATTATACATTTCTCACAGCATGATATCTTTAGTATGATACAATAAGTACCAATTTAAAACCTCAACAAACATCTGGTTTCTAGGGAGATCTTCTGAAGAGGATCACAGCCTTATTCAGCAGTGCTGTGATCTAGTATGCAGAAAAACAATGAAAACCCTTTAATTTTAAGATATCATACTGTGACGGCCCTTAAGTACTTCTGGGGAGTGGGAATAGGGCGTTGTCTTGTGCTCCACAAATGCAGTTCTGTGTTAGAAGTATATAATCAAGCAATTTGTACATAACTAGGAAATAAAATAGAGGCATAAATAGGGAGATCAAAGCTGAGCTTGATATGGGGAAAATATTCATGAGTATTTTGTGCCACACTTCTGATTTTCTTTTTAATGTATTTGTTTGTTCCGCAAAGGGTTTGCATTTTAAATGAAAAATGGTCGGACTGAGAATTTAAAAGCCAGCATAAGTATATAAACTGTAAGGGCTGATTTAAGAAACCATTAGGCTATTCGTCTTGTAAACATCTTTGGAGAAAACTTAATAAGCTCATTCTGGACAAAATTGCTTATAATAAAACATCACTGTTCAACATGAGCAGATAATTCAGCACTCTGGAGGGTGTGTGTAGCTTGCAGGACAGACACACACTGTCGTGCCACCCCTGTCCTGGTTTGCCTGAGAGGAGAACTTCTTGCAGTGATTTGTATCTCTCTTCCAGCCTGTGTGCCTCACTTTCCTCCTGTGGGAATGAGCAGTCAGACAGATGATGTGTTCTTCATCCTGTCCTCCTAGGCAAGGAGCTTATATGTGCTTCAGGGCCAGAAAAACCCTCCCTGCATTTCATGTTGTGTAGAGAGAAGGGGCACAAGAGCTCCTCTGGCTGAGCAAGAGAAGCAGATGTCAATCCCTCCTGGTTTTGTACAGTAGCTGTAATGTTGTTTTATAATCTGTATTCTTAGCAATGGTTGGATTGTTCACTTCTATAGAGTTTTATACCAAGAATATGAATATAGTTATTTTAACAATTTATGTCACAAAATGTCAATGAATACAGAGATGCGTTACTATTAGAAAACTACCAGGCCCTGCAAGAGAAGGAGCAAGGTGACAGTCAGCTCAGTGCTAATTACAACCAACAGTGGGGGTTTTTTCTGTGTATTTTATTGGGAATTGCTCCTGAATGTGTCATACAAAAGACAGGCTGAATGTTACATAGTACACGAATTACAGGATTTGAGAAAAGAACTGCTTATTTGATGACATGGTGAATTTTGAGTTGAAAGGAATAGATGGGAGCAGAGGGTAATGTTTAGCACAAAGGTTATTCATCATGCCATACATGTTTTAATAGTTCCCAGTTGTTCCACAAGTCTAATTAATAGGAAAAAGTGATTGAATTTTAATTTTAAGTTAATTTAGACAAATGTCCTCCCTGCAGACAAATTTAAGGTTTCCTTACAAAATAAATTCTACACAAGGTTATGCTAGTTTGAAAGTATTGGTCATAAATAAGGATAAAGGTCAATATGCTCAAAAGACGGCTGAAGGGTGAACAAGATTTCCTTTGGGAAGATTCAGAAGCTTCTGTGTAAAAGATGTGCTTAAATTAAGTATCCTCAGTATCTCTTGGGGTGTGGAGGGGAAATAAAGCCTAACCAAACAGCTTATCCATCCTTTTAATGCCTAAATGTAGAGACTTTTGTCAGTAGTCAAAGTAATAGGACTCTACAGTTTCAGCTCTTTGCTCATTGGTGCAGTGGAATTTATTTAGGCAACAAGAAGTAAAAGCAACTGCATATCATATGGTTCGAACTTTCACTCAGACTTAATATTGTATTTAGCCTTCAGCTATGATAACCACAGACAAACTCTATGAAATGTTATTTGCGCCCATAGAGTACCATTAATTTTCTTTTAATCTTTCTCTGCCTCAGGAAACATTTCAATTGAATTTTGCTCTTCATGCAAGGAATCAAGAGTACCAAAAGCCAAGCTAATTTCCTTTCATTTTCCCTTTATTTCCATATTTTTAATAGATTCATGACCCATGATGCTAATACTAGAGTTATTGTAAGAACATGTTAAATTAAAAATATGTATTTATTGTATCTATCTGCTGAATTCCCTACATCTTTCTAGAGTTTATTGAATTTCCTATCATCATATCTCAGTTTCACAGCTTGGTCTAGTGGCGTTTTCCTGACTAGGAGATTTTGTTTTCTCTGCCCTTCCCATTGCCACTCTCTTCACAGTTTAACTCATCCTCCCAGGCTTCCATGGATTCATTATGCTGCTCTCCCCATTTTATTGGCCAAGAACTATCTCCTGTTCCCCTTTTAAATTTATCAAATTGTCTTAACCCTCTTTCCAGCTTTGTTCTCATTGTATTTTATTAGATTTGCTTTCACCCCAGGTTGAGGAAAGCTGCTCCAGTGGTATTGCCAAGAACTTGCAAAAACTTGGGTGTTCACATGAAAGCTTGAGAGAGACAGTATTTTGTTCAATTGCAAATAGTGAATAACTCCCCATTTAATACCCTATTTCACTGTTGTATCTTCAGCATTCTGGTAGCATATTTCTCCTAGATGCATTGAAGCAGCTGTTTGACACAGAATAATGCCACAGCAGAGCTTAACAACTTTTACTTTAAAGCAGGCTTTGGATTGGTAATGATTTTATAAATCAGGATCTCTGCTGAAAGATAGCACCTCTAGCAATCTCAGCTCTGAGATACCGGTTCAGAATTAACTCAGAGGAAAGTGTACCATCTGTTGCTAAAACCTCACACTAAGAGCTCAAGCAATTTCTAGCTTAAAGGGAAAACGTGGACATGAACCTAGCTAATTAAAGGAAGCAAAGCGAGGGATGGAAGCAAAAACTTTAAAATAGCTTCTGATCCTTTGCTTGTGCCTGGTGCTGTCTGACTGTAGGGACAGCAGAGGGAACTGACACTGCAGAGAAAACAATCTGCACAGAAAGTTCTGTCAAATGCCCAAAGTAAACAAATGGGAAATTGATATTGGTTTTTTGCTGTTTGATTTAGAATAACTGTTCTATATTATGTAAAGCTTCTCCAGGCTCGCTTACAATGTTTTAAACTGTTATTGCTCCTTCGGTGCTTGATAATCAGGAGTGATTTCTGTGCCAAAAGTGCATCTCCAGATAGCTAGTTTACTTCAAGGCTGCTCATCAGCCATACCTAGCAAAGATTCAAAATTTCTTTCTGGTTCTTTTTCATATGAATACCTTGATTTATTTTGTAATTGAATGGTTTAGGTGGTCCAGAAAACAAGCCAGAATGTTCTGTTGAGCCTTGTTTTAAGTTCTGCTAAGAGGGAAAAAAAAAACCCCACCACCAGAAAAGGCAAAATAAAATGAGAGCTGGAGGCCTCGGCTGCTTGAAATGAAATACGGTGCTCCAGCTTGCTTGCCCATGTCATATCTTCAGATAATTCAGTGATAAATCTCGCATAACTGTGGAACCTGGGTAAATGCAGATCTGACCTTTTGTTTACAGGGTATCAAGGGAAATCTTTATGAGACCACACAAGTGATTCAAAAGGTTTAGAAACATTATGAGATGGCAAAATGTGTCCCCTGTGTATAATTCTGACAGCAAAGATCTGACACTGTTTCTCAATGAGCAGTGCCCTTTCTGTAGAGATTGGAACAAGCCATTTGGCAATGATGTTTGAGAAACATTTTTTGTAATACAATTCAGGGGAAAACTGATGTATGCTGTTATAATTAGACAAGATCCTAATATTATTAAAATATTGACATGAAAGTGTTGATGTTGGTACAACACAAAATAAGCTAGAAAAGACTACATTTTTATTTTAAGAAGAAAATTAGCCAAAATAGGCTTTAATACCTCCTCTAACTTCCACTGTTTGTGATTATCTGCCTATAATTAAAAGCAGAGACTTAAGACAGCTTGATTAAAAGTCCAGATTGTGTTTTGTTACAAAAAATGAATCCATTGATTAAACAAATACAGAAAAAAATGTGAGCAGGAAAGGACCCTTGCTGCTGAATTCCAGGCAGAAAAGATTAAAGTCTGTTCTGCTGCCTGAAAGAACAGACTAGCCAGCAGTAGGTTGGGACTAATTTTTTGAGTTAAAACACCGTGTCTGGTTTTGTTTTGTTTGAAATCTAGGTATCGTTGGTAGTGTGAGATTTGGTTTCTTATCTGTATGAAAATACATATTATGAATACATCCACTAATTATGTGACTAATTTGCAACAACTACTACCCTTAGAAGAAGAGTATCAGGTTAGAGAATACTTGAGCAGATTAGAGATGGATAAACCCATGGGCCTTGATGTGATACACCCACACAGGCTGAGTGAGATGGGGTTGTCACTGAGGCCACTCCCGGGAGTCTTGGAATGACTGCGGCAGCTGGGAGAGGTGCCATCTGGAAAGCAGCTTTGCCAAAAAGGACCTGGGTGTCCTGGTGTACACCAGATTGACTTTGAGCTAGCAGTGTGCCCCAGCCACGAAGAAGGATAATGCAATGAAGGTTTAGGCAAGGTATTGATGAGGTCAACAGAGGGGATCCTTCTGATCTGGTCTGCAGTGGTGAGACCACATCCGCAGTGCTGGGACCATTTCTGGGCTCCCCAGGGCAAGAGAGACATGGATGTATTGGAAAAGTGTTCAATGAAGGGCCACCAAGACAATGAAGGGTCTGGAGCATCTTTCTCAAAAGGGAAGGCTGACAGAGCTTGGGACTGTTTAGCCTAGAGATGGCTTAGGGGGAATCTTAAGGACCTGAAGGGAGAGGGCATTGCCAGGCTCTTTTCACTAGTGCCCAGTGACAGGACCAGAGACAGTGGGCACAATGTGAAATACAGGAGATTACCTCTGAATATCAGAAATGCTTTCTCTTGAATGTCCTGATCAGTGGGAGAGACTGAGATAATCCAAATCACAAAATTACCTGAAAAACTCCTGAGTGTGCAAGTTGAAGAAGAGATACAGGGAAGTGAGGTTTTACAGTTTCCAAACCCAAGACTCCTGCCAAAAGTTGTAAGGAGTCACTGTTTAAGTTATCCTTTTGTATCTAAGTTTGCTAAATTTGAGAAATGTGTATATATGAATTTGTAACTATACTGGCCAATAGATGAAGGATATGGATGTTATTTGTCATGTGAATTGCACTGTCCTAGGTATAAGCACTTAACTACCCTTTTCTGTGTTTAATTTATTAATGTATGAATTAACCTTCCACTGCATTATAAAAAAAAATTATTTCTAGTAAATACCTCAAAATTTAAACTTAACATTGGAAGTATGCCAGAACTGTGACATAGTCAAGGTCACTTTAAAACCTGTCTGCAAAGAGCATCTAGGTGCCAGCTGGCTTGAAAATGAGCCATTAGAGTCATAAGCCCACGTTTAGGTAGTCTCCGCTGGGTTCAAGACTATGTTTTGTAGTGGGGGGAAAAGAGCTCACCAGATACATAAACAGACTGCTCTTATGTCAATTCCAGGCTATTTAAGGTTTTTTAATGTTTCCGTTGGTACAAAGAGCCTCATTCTTGGTGGATTTATACTCCATTCAGTGCTGGTGGACTCTTCTGTTGTTTCAATTTGGTTCTCCAGGAACTGGAGAATGATTGGACTTGATGATCTGAGAGACCTTTTCCAACCTGAGCAATTCCATGAATTATTGTGTGTTGTGTGCACATACTCGATGATCATTTCGGCATGCTGGGTGTTCCAACAGGTTGCTGCAGAAACAACCTTCATCAGGGAGAAGATCATCTGGTAGACAGCACCATGCATGTTTGCTGTGGAGCTGTGGAAGCACAACCTTTTAGCATTGTAAATAAGGAAACATCTAGGGTTGCTGTCTCTGTCACCCTTCAGGATCAAGGTGCTATCATCTTTTATAAAATGGGAATAAAACAATTATTCCCCTGACATGAAAATGCTCCTGAAATGTTTAGTTTTTTGGGGGGGGCTTTAAGCATATAAAATCACAACGCAGGTTGCATACATTTGGGTTTAGGTGTTTTGTTTGCACACAATCTTATCTGTTGTTGGCCTCAGGCTATTAAATAATTACGTAAAATTATTCCAAATAGGAATGTGACAGATCAACAAAATGTGTAACCCTGCACTTTATTAATTAAAAAAGGAATCAATTTCAGAAAAAAAATCTGTACTTTTATTTCACCTATCAGTCTCATTTCCTCTAACTTATGATCTCAGAAACTAGATCATCTGAAAATAAAACAGATGGAGGCTCCTTTAGATTGGGTAGGTGTGGGAATGGGAGGGAGAGGGACACAGCTGAAGGCACCTTCCAGGGTGAGTGATGCTACTTTAGCACCTACCTTGGCTTTGAGTTGTCTGGTGACATCAGCTGCACCAGACAGATACGTTCGCTATGATTCACCAGTTTTATTGCAGTTTGACTGCATGAGGATAGAGAGAAGAATGACAGCTAGGAGAATAAATATCATCTCAACATATTGGTCTGACCCTTCTGCCAATATTGATTCATTCCTGAGCAAAACAACTGGCATCATGCAGTTCCCATCTTCTGTAAAGCAAGCAATGTGCAAAAGGGATTGCTGCCTGCCATCCTCTTTTCCCTAAGAAAGCTGAAGCTTTGGATTATTGATGCTATTAAAAACATGGAAGATTTCTACGTCTAACTGCATTTTGGTTTTCTTTATAAACTGCATTTGTAATAGGTGAAACTTAAATACTAAAACTAAATACAGAAAATCTTGGCTACACAATAGTGCTTCTTTTGGGGAGCTGTATTCTCCATACTTACCTAGAAAGTAATCTTTTCTACATAGAAATAATTTGTATACCAGTCAAAGAAAAAAAAGTAGTAATGAAAAAATCATTGTGGTGCTAATATGTTTCTCCGGAGTCAAAACTTGTTTTAACCCAGGCACATGATGCGTTCATTGTTCAATTGGCATTTTTAAGTGTATATATTCATTTTTCCTTTGGTTTGAGTTCCTAGTGTTCCTTTTGGCTCTGTAGATGTTTTTGGCTCACAGTATGTGCTTCCTTTAGGACATCCATTATCCACAGTGGTGTTTGCAGCAAAGATGCCAGTTAAAAACCAGTTTTGTTTTGTGCATATACATAGGCTTTTAAACACTACAATTTTCAAAATGGCTGGATCCCTTTGTATGACTGACATACTGAATCTTGAATGTTGATGACAGAAGGAATTGTAGAGTAAATAATAGACAAACTTTTTTTGTGATGGAGCAAGATAAACACTTCTTAATTTTCAAGATAAAATGGGAGGAGAAACAAGGAGCATCTTGGTATCTGTCTTTTCATTTAGGTAATGTTTCTGTCTCAGAGTTCTCAGAACTGGTGTTGTTCACAAACAAGATCTATAAGTCATTGTCTATTAAAGAAAAATTTAAGCATAAGCAAACACCAGTTTGCAGCTTTTATCATGAAGATATGTGTCACACTGGATTACAAAAGTCAGTCTGTTGTATTTTCATTTTCCCACTGTGACATGTTTTTATAGTGGGGAAAAAGCATTTTAAGGAAGAGAAGAAAAATCCAACCCATTTTAAAATTCAGTGTTCAGAAGCACGTCCTTTTGAGCTGATGTAAATTCATAATGCTTAAAAAGATTTGGCACAAGTTAACATTCTTCTCTTTTTCCCACTGAATAACAAGTATGAGCAGTTCTTTCTGCCTGCCTCTTTAAACAAGGAGCTAGCAGTATCAGTCCAGACAGGCTGAGTAATGTATGATTTCACTTTTTTTTCCCACACATAGTTATTTAATAAAACCCGTTCTGAACTGATTGGTTACAGTGACATGCAATCCCGTCAGATCTCGGAAGCTCAGCAGGGTCAGCCCTGGTTAGTACTTGCATAGGAGACCTCCTGGGAATACCGGAGGCTGTAGGTTCCAGTCCTGAGGACTTCACTGTCACTGTCCAAGCTCACTTGGCCGTGGCAGATGAACCTCAGGAGTTAAATGGTGGGGCCAGTTCTGTGCACGCTGAGCCTTAACTAAAAAATGCACTGTGCAGGCTCAAAGGACACACCCACGTGGGGAGAGCCCTTCCCAAATCTTCGTTCACCAAAGCCTGGCCATACATACATACGTACATACATACATACATACAGTGTCTTTGTGAAATTAGTGTTTTAAAACAACATAAATGAAGTATTCAAGCAAAGCAGGATAAGCTATATCTAACATACTGTCCAGGCTAAACAACTTAGTATTTCTTTTTTGCGTTTCTTCTTAAGAAGAAAAAATGAATGTTTTGTTTGGTTGGGTTTTGGTAGCGTATAAAAGTATTTTTATAGTAGGAATATGATTTTTTAGCATAAAACTGTATTTCAAAAGATACCACAAGAGAGTGTGTTTCCATTTTGATTAAAATTTCCTTTTATATTAACTGTAACATCCTCATGACTGGTAATTATTTCATAGATTGATTTTTGAATTTGATTGGGAAAAGACATTAGTGGAACACCAACTCTGGAGAAGACATGGGGCTCCATTATAGGAAATTAGTAATGATTACTCTGATACGTAACATGAAGAAATTGCATGATGATTGGCTGGATTTGCTGAAAGGAGTCAGAAGAGCAAATTAGTCTGTTGCTCAGCTGGTAGGATCCTAAGAATTCCTGTCAATTCTGAACCTCATCAAGGAATAGTCATTAATCAGATGTACTATACTGATCTCATAAACCAGCTGTCATATTTAATTGTGGCAGCTGACAGTGTGGCTCATGATGTGAGTGGCATCCTGGGTGTAACATCCAAAAGATTGACTGGCCCAAGCCTTTCTAGGAGAAGCTTTGGGTCGCCATAGGCTGCTCTAAGCCAAGTCTGTCTGAGGATTTCCTTTCAGGACACTGACTGACTTGTACAGTGAGCAGGTTTGTATGTTGCAATCTGGATGTACCAGAGGCATCTTGAGTTGAACGGCATGCAACTCTGGCCTGCCACTTGAGCCGGCTCTCACTCTGTAAAGCTCTGTGTGTTTTAAATTCAGAACTTTGCAGCAATAATTGCCTGTCAGAGTGCACTAATTTACTCTAGTTCAACCTGCAGCTGTTTCCCGTGGGGTAGTATTGGGTATATTATTAAGCATCTATTACCAGATAGTCTTAAGGTGAGTGCTGGCTGTGTCAGTGCAAGCAGTTCTATCTGCTTATGGGAGCACATGACAACAGTTGAGGTGTTCTTGGGAAATAAAAGCAGACAGTATTTTGTTATTAGCTAAACAGTAAATACTCCTAGAAAACCAATTACTAGACAGCATATCAGGCAGATCATGGTGAGTACAAATGTAAATTTAGAAGAAAATATTGAAATGTAATTTGATTTATTTTATTAGTGGAGAATAGTACATTGCTTTATTAGGGAATTGATCTTAGTAATGTTAAATGGTGCTTTCCATGTCACTTGCATTAAGCTCCTAAATATGAAGATATAACTGTATATTACCAATGTCTTTTACCAAGAGCTCTCACCAAAAACATCCTAAGGATCTGAAATGAGGAATTCTCTTGTTCGTCCATTATTGTACCTTCAAATGTGATTTGTTAAAATCGCATCGTGTATTTTCTGGGATAACTTCCTGTTTCATCACCATAAAACTAAGTGTGATATTATCCTGTTGAATGCTATAATTTTTCTTCATCCCTATGAGATATTGGTTGTTCTTTTGCAGGCCTACTATATAGTCTGCAGAAAATGACTTAATATATCCTGTGCTTAAATTTGCAACCTATAAAAGGGCGGAAATGTAAATTTACGTTCAGACTTAAATGCAAATAGCTTGCACAGAAAACATATGGCTAAATCAGGAAGTAACTTCTAGTTCATTTCCTTGTTCATCTCAGCGCTTTTTCTCATATGAGCTTCATAAAGTGGTATAAACTGCATATCTAGAGAAATAAATTGTGCTTTTCTAAAGGGTTTGCGTTAATATTTTCCTGAAGATGCTATAAAAATTAACAGTGATGTAAGTGTCCAAATCCATAGAAAGCTTTTAAACAAGATAGTTTTATTCTATCTTTGCCTTTGTCTAACTTCTTTCTTCCCCCTCTATTTATCCCAAAAATTTTCCATGGGCTCAGGAGACTAAATGGGTCTGTTAAAAGTGAGTAAACCAGAGAGACAGTAACAGTTTTGTGGGCATCAGTAGGGCCAATGACTTGGAACTGATAGCAATATTCTGATAAAGGTTTTTAAAATTACTATTTATATATAAAGGAGTAGGTAGACCAGTGGAGAAGGGCATGATTCTGTTCACTCATGAAATGGGAGATCAAGATTCAGTTATCTGTTTTAATGAATAATCATTTACATAATCAATGAGGTCTCATGAGAAACTAGGACTCGCCTTCGAGTATCCTATAGCTGCATCCCAGGGGGCTCCTGTGTAATAGGGGTGGCAGAAAAGCCAGGATCTGTCTCAAGGCAGCAGATCTGGAACTGTGCTCTTATTCCCAAGGAAGTGTTGGACCTCTTGTCTTTCCTGATTAAGCTATTTTGTTTTGTTTTGTTTTTTATTAAGAAGTTCATAACTGGCATAAAACATTGACATAATGGTAAGATCTCCTACTTAGTCCCTTCATGAAAAGTGTTGGTGTAATAGTGAGTCAGTGGTGGAATGCTGACAGCAGATTTTCTCTAGGTATATTCTTGTCTAGTAGTGCTTTCCTCCATTCACAGCAGACTTGCAGCCCACTGTGTCATTATGCTTTATAAGCTGGTCGATTTGAAAAACTGTAGCTTGGCCATGTAGCATACAGCTTTGTCAGATGTTGGAGTGCCCGGTAGCCGCTGCCTGCACAGAACACATGAACCTTTCTGTATAGCATCAGCATCTGCGTACTTTTTGCATGCAGCTTGACAAAATAGCTGAGACCAACAGAACAGCATGTGTCAGTCTATTCAGGCATCTTTAGTCTGATGCAGTAGGTCTTTTTCAACCAGGATATATACAGTTACCCTGGGATTAGTTAGGCCAAAATTTGGGCTTTAGTTTTTAGAGTTGGCCTTGGATTACCAGCTGATTTGAGCTGGGTCAGGCCAGGTGACAGCTGACTGTGCTGGCCAATGGCATTCCATACCATGTGTAAGTATAAAAAGAATGGGGAGGAGGAACTTCTCTTCTCCTGACCATGGCCATAGCACTGACAGGATGCTGGTGCTGTCCTCTTCACTGCTATGTTATCTACAGGAAAGTAAAATGTTTATTCTTAGTTTTCTCTCTGTTTGGGTCTGTCCCTCGGGAGGTTGAGTTCTGTTGGGTGATTTTGTTGCCGGAATAGTAAGGTTTGTGTTCAGAGAGATTCAGTTTTCTGTTGAGTGGGGAGGTGAAAGAATTATTTGTTATATCTAACAAGTGTGGGTGTGTGTTATATTGTAGTTTACTTTTAATTTTCTCTTTTTCATGTGAATATATAACCCAGTTTTCTTTCTCAAGTGTTTTCAGTTTTTTTCTTCTTTCCCTTTTCCCTTGTTGGGTGGGAAGCAAGGGTGAAACACTGACTCTGAGTAGTTGGCATTTTGCCAGCTCAACAGAACACAACAGCTTAGAACCTGAAGAATTTACTGACGTACAAATAAGGTGACAAGGATTTTCTAAGCTCTTAAAGTTACCACTGCTTATAAGGCACTCCAAGAGTCCTCACTGGCCAGGAAGGCATCAGGCAGGCAGGGAAGGTTCAGCTTCTGCAGCTGAATCTCACTAATGTATCTCACCAGTTCCATTAGTAGAGACAAATAGAGTTGTCTTTTTCTCTTTAGGATGTATTTTGTCAGGTTGACCCTGGCCAACACCCACTCCCTTCTCATTTGAAGGTGAAAATGGAAGGAAGGTGAGAAGAACTCTTGGATAAAGGTGACAGTTTAATAGGGAAAGTGTAAGCCATGCTTGCAAGCAAAGCGGAAAAGAATAATTAATTCACTACTTGCTCTCAGCAGGTATGTTAAGTCAGTTCCTGGAAGCAGGATCTCAACATGCATAAGACTTGCTTGAGAAGCCAAGCACCATAACCACCAATATCCCCCTTCACCTCTATTCCCTGAGTTTTTATTGATGATCACAATATCACATGGTCAGGGAATATCCCTTAGATCAGCTGGGAGCTCGGCTGTGTACCCTCATAACTTCTTGTGTGCTCCCAGCCTGTCCACTAGGAGAAAAGAGAAAGCCACGATACTGTCCAGCAACAGCCGAAACACTGGTGTGTTACAACACTGTTTTACCACAAATGCAAGGCACAGCACAGATTGGGCTGCTGTGGCCAAGGGCTGCCTCTGTCCCAGCTAGACCCAGCACTTTTTTCAACACTAGTGTTTTTCCTCTTGCAAGTGTTTTGACAGTGACATCCAGAGGGTAGTGGTCATCAGTTGTCTCAATGGGAGTGACAAGTGGTGTCCTTCAGGGGTCAGCATAGGGCCAGTGTTATTTAGTATCTTCATTAATGGCATAGACCAAGGGATTGAGTGCACCCTCAGCAGGTTTGCAGATTACACCAAGCTGAGTGGTGCTTTGGGCACACCTGAAAGACTGGATGCCATTCAGAAGGACCTGGATGAGCTTAAGAAGTGGGATAGTGGGAATCTTACAAGGTTTAACAAGGCAAGGTGCTGCATCTGGGCCAGGGAAGCCCTCAGTATCAATATAGGCTGGGGGATAAATGCATCAAGAGCAGCTTTGCTGGGGACATGGGAATGCTGGTGAGTGAGAGGCTGGACATGTGCTGGCAACGTGCACTTGCTGCCCAGAAGGGCAGTTGTGTCCTGGGCTGTATGAAAACCAGCATGGTCAGCAGGTTGAAGCAGGGGATTCTGCCCCTCTGCTCTGGTGAGATCAGACCTGTAGTGCTGCATCCAGCTCTGGGATTGCCAGCACAAGAAAGACTTTAACTTGATGGAGTGGGTCCAGAGGAGGACCATGAAGATGATTAGAGGGATGGAGCACTTCTACAAGAAAAGTCTAAGAGAATTGGGTTTGTTCAGCCTGGAAAAAAGAAGGCTTTGGTGTGACCTAATTGCAGCCTCTCAGTACCTAAGGGGAGGTACAAGAAAGATGAAAGGAACTTTTAGAAAAGCGTGTAGTGACAGGACAAGAATGGCTTCAAACTGATAGTAGGTTTAGATTAGATGTTAGGGAAAAATTCTTTACTGTGAGGGTGATGAGGCACTGGATCAGATTGCCCAGAAAGGTGGTGGATGGCCCATTAAAAGTGTAAAAGGCCAGGTTGGATGAAGCTCTGAGCAACCTGTGAAAGGTGTCCCTGTCCATGGCAAGGGGTTGCAACTAGATGATCTTTAAGGTCCTTTCCAACCCAGGCCATTCTATGATTTTTACAGGTGTTTTTTAGCCACCTGAGTCAAGGCAATAGAGTTTGGTGATATGAGAGCCAGTCCCTGTTGCACAGGGAGCAAAGCTCTGGTTTGGGGTTGTGCATTGGGGTCTGTGCGTGTGTGTAAGGTGCTTCCAGCAGAGTTACAGAGAGAAGGGCTCACACAGGTTTGTGAAGTTAACCTCATTTCAAATCAATCTGCCACCCATTATCTCCTAAGGTTTAAAAAAAATAGTCAAGATGGGATTAAATCATCCGTAGTCTTAACAGCTGGATGCTTTATTCATTATAGGACACTCCAACTTTCTGTTCCCTTGGGAAAAATACAACTGTTTACTTCTTATCACACAGAGTTTGTAGTTCCTAAGAGTATATCATTTCAGTTCTCTAAATAAAACATTATTTACAAGTAAAAAAAAAATCATTATTTACGAGTAACCCTATGCCATTATGCAAGCATGCCAAAAAACCTTCTCAGCGGGAATGTCTCAGGCTGACTCTGTGCGCCTGTTTCTGCTCTGTGATGTCTGAAATAAATGGGCATACTGTGAAACTACATAGATGCTTCTAGTTTTAGGTCCTAAGACCAGCTGCTGTGCCTTTTCTGAAGGCCATTCAGAAGAGAAGGAAAAATGCATCCATGCAGGGGATTGTCTAAGAGGTGAACAGGAATATTATTCTCTGTTTTTATTCCCAGGTGGATGTAGTGAGAGGAGCCTGTTCTGTGTGTTTGTTGTGTGCAATGAGATGTGCTGCCTTTGTAGTGGCTTTGGATGTGTTTTCATGCTCAGGCAATGCACCTTTATTTTCTCCTTCAGCCACTTCGGGTTTCCGAGTATTTTGCCTTTCATATTTTGAATTTTAAGTAAGTCAGGACTAGATGCTGGTGGTTTTGGTTTTAGCCAGTACAAAAGGGGGAAAAAACCCAGAAAAATTAAAAAAAAAAAAAAGGTTGTCAAAACAAAGTAAAATAATAATAGAATATTATATGCTAAGCACTTTTTTGATGATTAGTGGAGAGTAATTGACCCTGTATTAATTTGGGTTACAATATCCTTCACAAACACCACAGAGTGGACCATTTTCACATTACCACAGGGGGGACTGAGACCTGCAGTTGTCCTCAGGCACAGGCATCAGTGCAGCTCTGCCAGGTGAGCCAGAGCAAAGCCTGCCTCTGGCAAAACCAGCAGGGATACTGCTAGGCTTGTTTCAGCTGGGAAGTCATTCTGCATAACTTACAGTAAACACAGAGGGATAATTTAGAGTTGAAAATTAATGCAGACATGAAAAATGATAAATGAGAATCCAAAGCTTTTGTTGTACTTGACATTCAGGTTGGTATTCCTACACACACAGAAACATCTGCATATAGTATAGAAGTCACATTACATAGCCCAGTGGTGGTCTCCATGGCAAGCTCAGTGGCTTTTTTCTTTTTATTTGATTTGTAGATGTTCATTGTCCATGATTTTCAAACCTTGAGTTGTTAATTAGAAATTTGAATTAATGAAAGGTGTTCTGTTAAAGAGTGTCTCTGGTACATTACTTACTAGTTTCATTTTTTCTTTCCCCACCCTATCTTTTTTTAGATCTGATTGATCTTAGTGAATTACCCTCAGTGAAATTATATCTGAATTATAAGACTGTAAGTGTGCCATTAAATTTTAAGTTCAAGTATCAGCTCTTGTGATAAATCTCACAAGATATTCAGAGCTCACGTCATTTAGCAAAGCACATATATTTTGACTAATATTTCAGAAATGAGAGGATAAGACAAAAGCAGAGTCAGAAGAAGGGAAACAAACTAGAGGGAAAATCATTTAGTTATTTTCCTGTCAGTGACACTCATACTGAAGTATTTTCATTAGGAAAATCAGCTGTGTAAGTAGGACATTAAAAAGCTTACTTAGGTTTTTAACTGGATTTTAACCTCAGCAAGTAACACAAAACTGAAAAGAATTGATTTTAATATAAGCAATTTTTAAGCTAAAATACATGTTTATGAATTGCAGTCAAATAAAAGTGCAACTTTAGGTTGAGCTTTTAAAAGTTTTCAGAAAACTGAATTTGGAGGGCTTTCTAGTTTTGCTCCTTGTTTTGGGGGCATGTTGGGAGTTTCCAGGAAAAGTGATAAATGCAGACAAATTTTATATTCTCCTGCTCAAAATAATCAAACCAACATTTTACTGGGCATGCTTTCTTTAAAACTCATGTATTGCTCTGACAATTGCTAGGCTGAAAGAGAAAGCGTTTGCTTGCCGTACGGTGTCTAGAGGCTGCAGACAGATGATCCTCAGAGATTTAGCAGGACAGAGATTTTTGCTCCCCTGAATGCTGTATTGTTGCATTCAGATGTTTCCTTGTTGAAAGTTTCCTTGGAAACCTGTAGATTCTGGCCTGATTTGAACATTACTAGTAATATACAGTGTAATTGCATGATAAATCAGCCCAGCCATAGGAATTGCTGTAGCCTTTGGATGAAGAGTTCAAAGCTAAGACCAGCAGCCACCCCGTTCAGCGAAGGCTGTGGGCAAGTATCAGTGTGTGCTTCCTGGTGTGGGCCTGGGCGCCAATACAAAACCCCAAATTCTTCATATTCCTGCTGCTGGTGAAAAATCTGGAGTGTTGGCTGGTGCTTGTGCTTTAAAGAGATGTTTCTCTGTATAAAATACTGACTTGGACTGTTTACAGAACATCTGATGCCCTTCCACTGAGAGGAGCCAAACTTAAAATATATTTTGGTTTAGGACTATTCATTGGTTTAACAATTTACTTTTCCTATATCAACTCAAACTAAGAACAATTTTAAAAACAAAACAGAGAAAAATAACTGCTTTAAAGTTCTAAATAGCTGACTCTCTACACCATAAATGCAAAATTACATAATTTGAAAATAAAAATTCAACTAGAACAACTTTGAACAGTATAATGCTTCAAAACTAAAGGAAAGGTGGGATGTTTATATTTCTTATTAATTAAAACTGCAATTGTAGTAAAAGTGCAAGCTGTTTGCTTGCATTCTTCTTTCCCTAACGTCTTGTCTGTCGTGTTTAAAGTACTGTAGGAATTTCAGAAGCTTGGCAGATTACTGAGAGATTAAAATATTGAATAGGTAATAAAATTTTGTGGCACAACTGGTACTTTCCATGGCCATCTGTCTTAGCCTGTCTTTACCAATCATGTATTTATCTGGTTCAGGATTTCAATACATAATTACTATATTGACATTCTAAGGGATATGCCATCACAAACATAGTTTTAAAGGTAATAACATCATATCCACAGTCAGTACAAGCATCAGCAGTTTTTGGTAGCAGCTGTATGAGATGGTTAAGTGGATATTTAGGACGGGGGTTATGCGAACAATCATCATATGTAAAAGCTAGAGACTTCTGTGGCACATACGACTTTGCATAAATGTGGTTGTGGTTATAGTGGCCACACTGGTGTTTTTATTACATTTAAGATTTTTTTCCATTTTCTGCAGGTCATGATACATTAGTAGGGCATTCAAACAGCCCTTTTGTATTTTAATTAATATGCTCTAAGTTTTTCAGTTAAGAAAGCATGAATTAAAATCTTCCCTGGAGTTCTATGAGAGGTAGAAAATATCTTCATCTACCAGCCAAGAATGTTCCAAGGCTTGGGCTGTACGGAACAGCTCTGTCTAGCAGTACGGTGGAAATAGTTGCTTTTCCATACCTGAGAAATCTCCTTAGCTGTCAGTCCCTGGGGAATTGTGTAAGGAAGATTTCGAAGACTTCCTGTCTCTTCCACTCAAAAATTACTTTGTTGTAGGAAACACAAACTTTGATGAGCTCTGATCATCTAAAGCAGATACCTGTCCTCAGCCTTGAATGAGTCTGCTGCATCATGCAGTTTGCTCTTCAAGACAGGTGATTCTAGAGAAGCGGATAACTGCTTCACTTTAAACTTGAAAACGTTCTACCTTTTGGTGGCCCGAAGTTGTAACATTAATTTTATAACTTGCTAGTAATTAACTTTATAGCTGTGACATTTTGTTGCCATACTGGTTTGATTAATGTTCAGTGTGTGATTACAGTTTTCTTTCCCATCACCTTGAGTATACTTCATGCTCTAATTGAATTTGCAAATTCGTTTTAAAAATTTTATTTTAAATATCCATTTTAAAGTTTGGATTTCTCTGACCCTGGTTTGCAATATGACATGCCTCTAAGAAGGAAACAACCCAAGTTTATCTTTATTGAGCAATGTGTTCTTAATTGGCTGTTTTCCGATAGGATCCGAAGGGAGCAATGGATCAAAAAGTCATTCATGTGGCCTGAACTGCTGGAGCTGGTCTGGCTTCTCTGTTGCTTCATTAGTTCTTGTTTCTTGTCTTTTTTAACTGCCCTTGCCCATCTGCAATGAAAACAGTAATGTGTGTTTTCAAAGAGGAGAGTTTTGGGGATTCAAAGCACTTTTTGGACTTGAAACTGTGTCCTTTAAAGGGGCTGTGACCTAGTTCTGTAGTAGAATGAACATATTAAAAAACCCCACAACAAACAAAACAACCAAACATAAACCCCCTCTATTACTAGTCTTTATGCAATCTCAGGTGAATGACTAACCCTTAATTCTACATAGAGTTGAACTTCTTCTAAAGAGCAAACAAAATTGAACTTTGACGAACAATAAATCCAGACATGAAATGTGTGGTCAGGCCCACCACTGAAAAATGAAACGTTTTGGTCATGGTGTTCATGCAAAATGAGTTGAATGTTGAGGAAGTGGGATGTGGAGGAAATTCAAGTTTTATTTTGCTGTTTATTTGAAGTCTTGAATGTGGATTGTTTAGGTCCCCATTTCTTTGTCTTGCTTTTGAATGAAAATTAAGCTATTACCTATCAAGCTCAACTTTTTGTCTTTGTTTTAGCATTAACTAAAACCATAAGGTAATGAAAAAAAATTTCTAATTGTTTATTTTTTCCCTCAGCTCTAGGATTTCTTTCATCATAGTTTTGCACTGATTATTGCTCTAAGAGAAGACTGTTCTTTTTTTTCCTGGAGCTCTCTCTTTTACCCTTATATGTCGTTTGAAACTGTGCTCCCTGGTTAAAAGATTAGCAAAGGAAAGGTATATTCCATCTTCATCTTCCCTCATTAGGACAGTGAGAAAATTCATTAATTTCCTGTTCACAGGCAGGTGATACTCTGTAAAGGGAGGGTAAGAAATTTTTGCTTGGAACCTCTGACATTTTGTCATTAATGCAGCACTAACTTTTAGAGTTGTTGAATTATTTGCCCTTCCACACAGCCTCTGTGGAATATAGACAATGTTTGATGCTGCTGCTACAAAGGCAAATTGTATAATCACTTTATGACAGTTGGAGGAGCTATTAATTGTATTGTCATTTAGCAGAAGTTGCAGGTAGATATATAATCTCATTCCTTACTACTTTTTGGAAAAGCACATTAAAAAAATACTGTTTTTCATTTATAGGTATTACTGGCAAGATGGATATTTTCTCTTTTTTTTCCTCAGTTAAATAGAAATCATATGCATTTGTGCATGCATAATCTCATTAAATTTCTAATCAGATTACCTCGGCTTTTTCCCCTCTCCTTAGCAGTCCTGAAAGCATATTGGTTTGTATGAAACTCAGTTTGACAAAAGGTAAACAATCGCTTTGCTTGCATTCTGAGCCATCAGAAGCAATGCACACGGTGTTTTGAAATGTTAGGTAGAGATATGCCATATACATTTAGAAATCTGTTGCAAAAAGAATGAAGTTTTGTTGGTTTATGATGGTAAAATGTTGAATGTGGGCAGGCTGAGGGTGTTATTCTTGTTCGCAGACTCCAGTAATGGTACAGTGATGATCCTATCAGGGCATATTATTAGAATATGTATGTATGGTGGACCTCATCACTGTCTGTAACTACCTGAAGGGAAGTTCTAGCCAGGTGGGGGTTGGTCTCTTCTCCCAGGCACTCAGCAATAGGACAAGGGGGCACAGGCTCAAGCTCTGCCAGGGGAAATTGAAGTTGGAGATCAGAAAAAAATTCTCTACAGAGAGAGTCATCAGGCATTGGAATGGGCTGCCCAGAGAGGTGCATGCATAATTCACCATCCCTGGAGGTTTTTAAACTGAGATTGGAGGTGGCACTGAGTGCCATGATCTGGTAAAGGGACTGGAGTTGGACCAAGGGTTGGACTTGATGATCTCGGAGGTCTTTTCCAACCCAATCGATTCTTTGATTCTATCTCATATGCCTGGATTGCAAAGTTTAACGGCACATTATTAAGTTCAGCATGCGAATGTGTTCAGAAACTGCATTTCAACAGCTACACTAAAAGACCATTACGGCTTGAAATTTGGTTAAAACTTGTGGAATTAGAGTTCTCACAACCTTAACCGAGTTGCGTAATGCTATACTGTGGTAAATGCATCCACGTATAGTGGCTTTATCACAACAGTGCTGTATGCCTAGTTCACATGCAGAAAACTCAGGCAAGGGGGGACTAGCACTTCAGCTTGGCAGAAGTGCATAGTTTGGGGTTTTTTTTCATGTGCATTGCTTTTTTTACTCTTCTTTGGTTTTGGTTTTGTTAATTCACAATCCTGGCCATTCTATTACTTTATCTAATCAAACTTTAAATGTCTCACATAACCCTGTAAACATAGAATATACAGGCTCATTGATAGCTGTGAAAAGGAGGGGGGTGGGGGTGGGTGTTGGCTTCACTGCATTTAGAAACTTGATGGTGGAAGCAAGGGTCTGATTCCATAGGTACTGTTCAGTAACTTCATTGTCTCATCCACTTCAAATCTTCCAGTTTCTGCTTATAAGAGATAGATAGAGCTAGCAGGTTCACCTGTTAAACACAGATGTGGTTGATGGGATTGTGGAAAATTGGTCACGTAGCTTTAGATCAATTGGGCCTCTGTGATTTCAGAACTACAGCCTTGTGAGCAGGACTTTCTGCAAGGTTTGCAGGATGTTCAAAAGATTGCAACAATGTATAACCAAGAGAGGGACCAGATGGCAAAAACCCCTGGTCTTAAACAATGAACAAGGCTGTGAAAAGATCCTGAAACTAGACAGAAGATAAAAAGAGATGCCAAAGTGACTGCACAAGGCCAAAGCACACATTTTGTATTAACCAATCTAAGCTTAAGCTTTGCAATATGTATGAAGCAATTATAATATGTATGAACTAATTATCTAAACTGCATAAGAAGAGCATGTAATAGACAATAAACTGAAAACCCGTGGACCCTCATATTGAGTGTCTCGTCTTTCCGTGTCCCGACATGTGGTCATTCACTGGAAAGTATCTCCCTTGGGCACTGAATCAAAGAGGCAGTATAGGCAAAAATGTATGGTTGTCAGGCTCTGCATTGTCATTCATCCCCTCAGGCTTTACCATGTACCTAAAATTCAGCGTCTCCCCCCTTGACAATGTTTAAATTTGTAACTTCAGGAATTTCTGATGAAACTTCTTTTTTTCCATCAAGAAACAAGATAGAGATTTGCTTGGATAAAAGAAATTTCAAAGGTGGCTGCTGAGACTAAAGAAAGTTTGTTTTGTCCCAGAACAGGGAGTCTAGAAGTTGCAAGCTTTTCTTTCCCTTTTCTCTTAAACTTTGCACCTTCAGCCTGCATCTGATTTCTTGATGTTCTTATCTACTATGTCTGCATGCATATTCCTCAGCTTTTATTCTTGCCTTCTCTTTCTGTCTCTTTTTTCCTTTCCACTCTGGATCCTGTGGGCTTTCTTCTGACTTTCTGCTTTATTCCTTGTCTTTAAAACAAGTGCTTTTTCATTTTCCCCACATCTTGAGTATCTGCCAAGTAAGTGCGTAATTTGGGATTAGGGAAGGGATTGAAAACACTTTAGGAACTGCAGAAAAAAACTGGACATGTGGTGGAAGAAGTGAACGCCCGTGAAGTCCTGCTCATGTGCCTGCAATATTGTAGGCACATTTGGGACATGAGAAAGTAGGGTTTGTTTTGCACATGGGAAAAAAACCCTAAGAAAATGTAGGGGGCAAATACGTACATTGTCTTCAATGAAACTGTGTGAAGAGGGCTTTTCAGTGGCTTGTTATTTTGTATTCCTTTCCATAAGACAGACAAAGTACCTATCCAAGAAACCTTGTAAGTCTGAGGAACTAAAATTGGGAATTGGATGATGTTGATTTGAGAACTCTGTCAGAGTGTTTTGCTTTGCACTGTCAAACTTAGGCAACTTATTTCAACTTCAAATATTTAAAGTCAGCTTAAGGGATGGGAATTCCTAGCCCAGACTCTTTAAAATTTAGTAAGTGATAAGCACTTTAAGAAACTTTTATCTAGGATAGAGTTCAGCAACCAGAACAATACACAGAACTGAACCATCAGCTCAACCTATAATCTGTTTTATCCTGTATATGAGCATATATTAACAGAAGGGATTTCCCAAAGATTAGAAAATAAAAACAAAAAGCCTATATTGAATACAAATAACACTATAGTTGCAGTAATTCCAGGAGGACAATGATGAAAAATGCTTCTCTGTTTCTTTCCTAATACTATCAGGGTCTTTTGGATATTCATTTGCAAGGTAAATATCTTAAACTAATAATCTTTTTCACTGTCTGATATGTTGCTTTTGATTGGAGCTTGGCTCTGCTCTTTCACAAACTCTTTTGAAGGAACATACGAGATCTCAGGGATGTCATTCTTCCTATATTTCAGTGACCGTTCGGGAATGGTTTGAGATTACAGGAATTCTTGTGAAACCCTTTGATATCTGAATCTATCCCTTTGTTCTGACACACATTCTGCTTTACAAAGCTCTAGTGAACTCAGTGGAAGTTAGATGTGCTCACGATGCCCCCAAATCAGACCACAATTGATGTCAGTCTGTATGGAAGGGTACTTCAACATTTCACACTTCCTTAATGGTGTTACTGTGCATGGATATACTCAGTCTGACAGGTATTTAAGAAAGATAATGATAACTAAGAAAAGCAGGGATTATTTAATAAAAGAAAAATCAATTCTTTAAGCCTGAAGGCTATTTCGGTTTCGTACATGACATTGGACATCTCTCTGGGCACGTCAATATCAGCAACAATGTTTATGGCAATTTAACTGCTTTCTTTCACCCTTCCTTAAATTGGATGTCAGCAGTACTCTCAAACATTCAGTAAAAGGAAAATATCAAGCATGAGAGGGAGATGCTGCGAGAGAGAGACCTTATAAAAGCCAGCCAGTGGAGGCTGAGTAGGGAGGCATCACCTTTTTTGTTTCACATATGCAACAGGAGTCCTGAAGACCATCATCCAAAAAAAAAAAAAGAAGAAAGAGTCTTTCTCCAGCAGAACAGTGCATCCTCTTGGCCAAGAAAGGTCAAGAATCTCCCCACTGCATGTCAGGAAGGTCCATAATAGCATGCACCTTTACTCAGATTTATCAGTTGTGAAGTGAGTGTTCAAAGGAAAAAGAATATGCAACTACTACTGCTAATTTCAGATGTGTATGCAATTTGTAATTATGGGGAATACTTTCTGGATTTATTGTCATAGTAGATTGGCTTCTTTATCCTGCTAATTAGGATGCTTCAGTTCCTCTACATAGACACCCAGTGCTAGATCAGTAGTAAAGAAAACAGCTCATTATTAATCTGGTGATGAAGATGTAAAAGCTGAATCAAAGCACTTCGAAGCAAACCTGTTGACTTTGACATGTGTCTAAGCCTGCAGTTTAATCATTAAAGTGAAACTTACTGTGATTCAAACCCTTTGCATTTACAGATAGGGTTCACAGAGTTCATTCAGAGGAAGAATTTTTTTTTCTCAGAGTCCTAAATGGTCAGTTAAACACATCCATTTACTTAAGCTGAATTCTCAGTATTTCGAATACTGAGTGTGTTTGGGGGATAGTCTGAATTATCATTTCTTATTTCAAAGAGAATTGTCAAGGTGTAGTGGTGAAGTAGTAAGTGTCATTTTCAGATCCATGTCCCAGCATGCCACTGAAATTCTCCTATTCCTTTTTTGTAGCCAACTCTGAGTTTTTTCCAGTAGTGTGCTCTGTGAATACTACGTTCAGTGTCTCCTCAGAGATAATCAACTAACTCTCACATGAAGAGAATATTATTGCAATTTATGTTTGGGAGTTTGTGTTCCCTTAAGGAAAAAAAAAATAATTGTTTCAAACAAATGCATCTTTTGCTCTTGTCAGACTGTGACTAATTACTATGACTTCCAGCACTTTTTCCACAGTATTCTGCTGGGACCAAGTGAGAGAGATGATCCAACTGCAGTCAATAATTAGGGCAAAGCAAGTTAGCAAGCAGTGTATGTATTGCTGCCACAGTGTAGATATGCAAACCACATTCCTGTAATGCACCTGGATATTGCAAGAAATAAAAGTAGAAGTATAAAGAAAAAGAGAAATGCTGACAGAAAACCATATCCAATACTGAATATGCATGGTGATGTGTGAAATTATATTCTGCACTAAAATAAAAGAGAAGGCTGTTGTTCTTACTCTCAGGGGTATGTGTGGCTTTAAATATATTTTACTGCAGAACAGTGTGCAGAATCTAGTGCTTAAATGTATTCAAATAGCAGCCTAACCTGAAAGGAATATGTATCATGTATTCAGTTCAAAGTTGGTTTTTGTTGATCTTTGTAGTATTCGCGTTGTTCTCATGAATATATGCCATCAGAATTTGGCCAGTGTAGAAAACAAGGATTATTTTGTTGGGTTTGTTTCTTCTGTAGTGCTCTGTATAGGATAAATAATCTAAAAATATCTAGTGAGCTGTGTTGGCTTGTATTTACTCGAGAGAGCTCTGGAAGAGTGTAGGCGAATGTGCTTTCCCTGTGCCTTTAAATTACAAGCATTTAAGCTTCATCACTTGCTCTTTCAAGTAATTTGCAATCATCTGCTTTTGTTTTAATATTCATGTTTTCTTTATGCATGCTGTGGAAAGATTGCTTTCTCTCACATACATGATTATATTTAAATGATGGAGGGTTATTACACAAATCAGAAAAACAGCAATGTGTTTGAGAAAGTATGAAAATGGGGGAGGTAGGTCAGACTGTCATCATGCCCATCTTTGACAAGCAATCCCTTTAATTAGTCATTAGCCAACTTTCCCACACAGTTTCCCACTGATGATTGTGTCAATACCCTCGTAGGAGAAGACATTGCATAGCAAAAGGGAAAATCTAGCCAACAGTGTCACTCAGAGTTGTTTTTAAATGGATGATTTACAGTCTCATGTCTCTTGTTGGGTTCTTTAGCCAGTTTTTCTCCCTCCTGGCTAAGACTTTTCCCTTTGCAATGAATTACTGGGCTGTATTGTTATATGCCTGTTGCTTTTCATTTAGTTTGTTTCTCAGCAAATAGAAATTTTTTCAGCATTTGTTATTATATAAAAAATGCAAAACTGAATACCAAAAGTGAACTGTATGATTTTGGCCTCTACACTGACTCAATTTTTCATTCTAGTGTATTGTCCTGGTCTAGAAAAAAAAATATATGTACATGTGTCTGATTACATATACCTGCATATAATGTCATTTTAAGAACCATGCTGGATTACAGTCCCAAACAATGTGTTCTTCAGCTTTTTAAATAAAAATAAAAGAATTATTCTTGTGGTTTGAGAATAAGTTTCTCTGCCTCTCTGTGTTATCATGGTGTGCTGGTTGAATAAAGTGTGATTTCTAGAAATGTCAAGACTTTCAACCTGTGCCCTAAAACCAATGTAATTCCTTTCCCTCCAATATTGCTAAGGATATTGAATCTTTTGATTGTGTTCTTCAGACAAGCAAGAAATTGGGGAAAGCAGAGGAATTTCTTTACCACAGTTACACTATTGTATCCTACAGCCTTACAGATTACTGCAAACTTTCTGCCTATTTGGTAGGGTAAACCACCTCTGCTCCTTCAAGAGCTCTATAAATGTTGTAACCCCTTCACAAATTCTGAAGTCATGATAGCATTTTTTTTCCTTTATATATTCCACCATTCTTTAGCAAGTTTTTGTTTTGCCTTTCCATGGCTGTTGCCAATGAGTGATTTAATGTCACTTGAAAAATCACTGACAAAGGATGCACCACCACAGTGGGTAGTGAATTGTCTACTATGGGGTTATTATGATAATATCTTGTATTTCTTCTTAGGATCTTTTGTTCTTTCTGGCATCAAATCTTAGCAGCGCTATAATAAAGCAAGCGTATTCTTTATGTTGATCATGATATTGTTATAATTGTTCTTGAACTTGCGTATTATTATCCTCTCTCTTCCTCCATAGGCAAACTAACATGTACATTTGTAAGGTTCGTTCCATGCTGCCCTGATTGTGCTCTGCAGCATCAATATGAGATAACATTCCACATTTGTGTATATAGATTAGTCTCTTAATCCTTGTATCTGGTTGGTTTATTTGGAGGTTAAAAATCCTACTGAAGGCATGAAAGAGTGGCACACATGGACAACAGTTTTAACTCGTTCTGCCCACGTCTCTGTTATGCTGTCAGACTTCTGCTTAGCTGTTGAAATGCTCCCCCTACCCCTGTTAGATGTACCTGTGCCAACAGCAATGCAAGTATTCAAGTTTCAGATTTCATGAAATTCACTTTTCACTTATGTGTTGTTTTGTGCTCATGGTTGGTTTGCTTCTTCCTGCTACTCTGAAAGCAAATGTCTATTTAATGTTAGGGAAAGCAATAGTTTCTCTGGAAGGAGGAGAATTTCTCACAGAATGTGATCACTTTTCTCTGTTGTCTTTTTAAAAACATTCCCATCTAATTGATATGAACTTAATTCTGCACGCAATAGTTGTCTCACAGTAGGGAATACCTCTAGTTGACTGTGGAAACCACCAGATGAAAGCTCGAGAATGTAATTTAATTAATTTCTTTATCTTTGAAGCCTTGTAAAACAGTCAATACTTTGACTTTTTAAAGTGGAGCTAGCACACCAATTGTCATCCTTTTAATAATGCATTCTTCATGTAAATACTATAATTCAGTGGGAAGAAAAATCAACAAGATATACTTAAATGCTTTCTTAGTCTAATACATCAATTTTTCTAGGAAATGGCAAAGATTGAAACTACCAAGTCTGAAATAAATATATTTGCCTCAACACTCATATATTAGTCTCAATAATTGAATATGGAGAAATAATTAAGTGGCCATGTCAGTATGTTTTAATTCATCTCTTTACGTAGAGACACATCTCAATCCAAAATATTCTCTCTCAGTTTAAAATTATTAGTTTTTAGTATTTTTTACACTCTATATTACATAAAATAATTACTTTCTATGATTCATGGGTTTTGGTGGGTTATTTGCCTTAGAAATAGACTATTATATGGTTCAATTCAGTGATTTATATGCATCATGTTAAGAATATGAGGTTAAAGAAGTATCATAGAAATTTAAAATTTAGTTATTTTTCTCTTTTTCTGAGTTAACAGAATGTAATCATCTGATATGGCAACTCTCTTCAGGGAAGACTAAACTGGTTTGAGTCATAAAAAAATTTCCATTTTTTTCCTATCATGGAGAATTTCTTGCTTACATTTGGATCTCTTTTCCCATGTTTAAAAGAAACAGGCGAATGAGGTGATAAATACTCATTCTCTGCAGTGGATTATAAAACAATTTTGAAGGTTAATCCAGAGAAGTATTTTGCTTCATTTGAAGTAAAAATATTTTTATACTTATGGTCAGAAAAAAGTTTCCGTGTTGATGTTCGGTATGGATAATCAATTATTAGAATGTTAACTATATTATGAGCTACTATTTCTTTCCTCATATATGTGCAGTTAATTTGTTTCCTTCATCTGCAAGGGTAGTGAAAAAGGTTTGTTGGTTTCAGATTCTTCTGTACAGTGGTGAAATTTTGCAGTTCTCTGTTGCTAAAGATAAATTTATTTAATAGAACTGCTTCCTTTTAAATTGTATGGACACCTTTCACAAATACATGAGAGAGCATTCTTCGTTCATTTACACTGATTTTAATTTAAAAAAAATCAAATTTGGAACCAAATTTTTAATGAGGTGCTCCTGAGCAACTAGTTTTGGAATGGTCAAAGCAGCTTACAGTGGCAATACAAACTCAAATTTAAATATCCTGCGGTCTGAGAGTGTTGTGAAGCTTAAATAATGCATGTGAGGAAAATTACATCTGATGAGAGGAAGATATACAGGAAACAAGTATTTTAATTGTCTTGTTGCTCCTTTTAATGGAGGCATGACTGGCACTGTAGACGCGGTCCCTGTGTCTTTGTGCTGGTTTCATTAATTTGTTTGCTGTCCACATGTGCGTTGTGGCAGAAGCCTCCTGATACATTTTAGAGCCAGATGTTTGCAAAAAGGTAAGATTTTCCATCTAGCACAGCTTAAGTGAGATAACTAGTGGACAAATGTTAATCTGCATGAACGCTTTTCCTACCAAAAGTTTCTGTGATAGCTCCTTGTCTGTATCTTCACTATTTATAGAGATTTTTCAGGTTTTCAGGCTCCCTCTCCCCTCTTTTCCTACCTTGGTAATACACTTGGGAGTAGAGGAGTGGGTGGAGTGATTAGAAGAAAATGCCATGCAAATGCTGAAATAGGAATTGACGTCATGGTGATAACAGCAGAACTACAGTTGTCATGTGCAAGGAGCTGGGGGTCCTCAAATGACTATCTATCTTAGAGCCCTTTAAGCATCTGTTACATGTGTGTGTCAGGATTGTGTTTCTGTGGTTCTTTCAAGACAGAAGCCAACTCTCCAGGTCTTTTGTAGGTGATTTCTGAGGTGTGATTCACTCAAGCTTTCCAAGTATGTTCCAGCTGTGATCGATGCTTCCTTCCAGTGCCCTGGGAGGCAATCCATTCAGCTCAGTGAACAGGACAGCCTGAAAATTCTGATTTAATGTGGCTGATTTTGGCCACATTAGCCTTACTTGTAGATCAACAACTTTGTAACAGCTTTGGATCAACATCAAAGACAGCATGGTTTTCTCTTTTTTTTGAGGGTGTTTTACATTCCAGTGTCTACCCAATCTGCTAAGTTCATCCCTCATCTATGCCATAACTTCTGTCTCCTTTGTTCCTGGAGAAACAAAAACTGGACTAGCCAGAATGACCTACACTTGCAAATATTTTTCTTGAAGATATTTTGCTGTTATTTCCTAAAACTGCATTGGCATTCTCTGTGATATATCTTACCTTTTCTTCCTGCTCCCAATGGTTTCTTTCAAGAGAATCGGGAAAATAACAAGTATTTTCATTGTAGTAATGTAAGAAGTCCCCTTTTTTCTCCCCCTCTTCCCCTTGTATCCAATTGACTTCAATTAGTTCAGATAAATTACTTCATGCTGTCAGGTAACCCTATCCACCTGGAAGACCTGGCGAGTTTGCAGCGTGGCAGATTTGTCCCTGTATCACAGTGGGAACTTAACCCCAAGCCTGGGCTTTTTCCAGTAGTTGTTGTCCTTCAAGCAAATTCAAACCTGAGAAGAGTTCTTCAGCATGTGGAAGTTTCTGGCTTAGATACTGTTGAAAATACTTTCCAAGGGAAAGGATACTGAGCAGCTAGACTTGAATTTTTGGTAGTGTATCCATACCTGCATCATAAGGTCCTTTTATTTCTTTATTTAAATAGAAAAAATGAGGTTGTAACATTTGTATTGATTGTGATTTGTTTGGGGCTTTTTTGGCCAGCATAAAGTGCAGTAGCTGTTTTCTATGTAAGGTAGTTTGTGTGTAGCAGTACAAACACACTTTCAAAGTTGTACTGATACTGGGAAAAGCCAACGTACTTCAGTTCCATTTCACTTGAATGGTTACCACAGTAACCATTTTTTTTCAGTGTTCAGTGTTTTTTTCGGAAGGAAATTAGTAAGTACCTTGGTATAAGTGAGTCTAGAACCCACAGAGGGGTCAAAATTGCCTGATACAAGAGTGAGGCAGGAAATCACACTTTGGTAAAATGTATAGAAATAGTGAAAGAAATGTACGGAAGAAGAACTGGTCTGTTATTAATTACATTTTCCAGAGGCATTTGCATAATAGGATGCAGTCAGCATTTATTTTGAGTGGTTATTATCAATTTGTCATATATGTTTTATATATATACTGTATTTGTACATTTTCAAAAGCAAAACTGCATAAAAATGCTATTTGTGGTGGAACTTGATGGTTATGTCTTTATGGAAGACAGATTTCAGCTCCATTCTGTAAAAAAAATCAGGAATAATGTAGGATAGTGCTGCTTTTAAAAGGAAACTAAGGAAGGTTATTTTTACCTTGTTTTTTTTTATTCCAAATAAACTTCAATACCTATTTTCTGTTTTCTCAGGAGAAAAAAGATGATACACATAGAATAGTCTTCTACTTTCAGGACTACAAATTTAAAAAAAGAAACACCAAATTTATGTGCTAAATAAATTCATTAGGGTGTCAAAGAGAAAATTCTTAAAGTATTGATGAAAATAAAATCTTACTGAGTGACGGGGTTAATTTTTGTGCAAGGGCCAAAGCCATGATTAAAAAAAGGCAACAGAAATATTTCGCTATGCTTTGTCTCCATCCTTTGTCCCATACATCAGGACTGTGTCTGTCTCACATGTGCCTAGTTACCATTCATAGTGGTAGAGGGACTGTGTACTCTGTGGTGTGATTTTTCTCCTCTGAATAAGAGGGGAGGCAATTCCCCTGCCACCTGCTTCATATAGACTGTGAATGTAAAGAAGTATATTAATTCTTATTAGAGATTCTTTGGAAAGCACAAGTTCAACAAGTGATAGTGCAATCACATGACCAGCTGATATCATGCATGTCCCTGCCTGCTGGTTGTCCAGAAGTGCGCAGAGACACACACACACACAGAGACAGACAGACACACACACACACAGACACACACACAGAGTTGCGTATCCTGCCACATTTTCCAGCTGCAGAGTCTTCGCCAGCCCCGAAGGGCAGCCCCGGGGAGTGCATCATTTAACTGAACATGGCCTTGGGCTTGACCTCACTTGCTGGGGGCTGTGTCAAGCTGCCTCAGGGAGAGCCATGAGTGCAGTAAGGGAAGCAGAGGTGAGCAGGGTCATTAAACTGTGACTCCTTATCAGCAGCGGGGCTGAAAACAGAGCTGCGGGTGGCTCCAGGGAACGTCTTGTCTACAATCTACCTTTAGTGATATCAGAGCACATGAAGTGAGACAGGGAACTGCTTTTCTCTTATCCACACGTCTTTGGATTTTTATGCATAATAAACACACAGGATCTGCTGTGGTAAATGTGCACTGTCAGTTATTAGCTGTTGGCTGGGCTCTGCAAGGTATTATATCACATTTTGGGGCATATCAGCCTTGTCCGAGTACACAGGCACTGGACTGGGCTTGTGTAGCCTGTGTGGGGCTTGTGACTCTGCTGAGGTACCCGTGCTAGTTCATTTCAAACTGGCTTGAGTGTGCTTATAGTGTTAGCTTGGAAATGAAACTGCTTTCTTTCTTTCCTCTTTAAAAAAAACCCCCAAAACTAACCATCCATAGACAAAAGGGTTGCTGATCAAAGCTCCCAGAAAAAGCTGCCTTTATAACTGAAATATGTGGATCTCTAAGAGAACACTGTGTAAAAAGCACAGAGATTATTTAACAAGTAGGTTTTATGTGTAATCTTGGGCACTGTCCTTTTCATACTTGGGAAACAGCATGATTGGAATCTATTTAGCTATGTAGGAAACACTGCAAACCGTATCCTATTATCCTTACCTGTGCTGTTTAATACCTCTTGCCATTTAAATTCTTTCAGATTTTATAATGTTTGCTCATTTTACGTTGATCAGAACAGTGATTTGGTCAGTGGTCTCATAATGGTACCACATTTATGCTTATATTAGGGAGTGGAGTATATTCTTATGTTACTTTATCAAAGCAGAGAACAAGTTATTTTATTTCTTCTTAATGTGGTGTTTAATTAGTAGTAGTTCTGTGAAAGTTTACTGTCTTCAAAGGATGATTGTAAAACCACTGATGGTGGAAAAGATTTCAGCTTAGGCAAGACACTTACATCTACAATATGTGGTTTTCCTTTACTCCCTGGATTTTCTAGCATCATCTTTGTTTTTTTAGATTAAAATGTGTTTTGAGCTAAGGTTTTATTACATTTAATAGGAGCATTGCACAGCAGGTACCTTAGCAGCCAAAGGGTTGCTTGCAGTATATTTAGAGTTCTGGTCTGTTGCAGCAAGGTAAGAGGAGAAAACACCTCAAGTATTCTTTCCTTTGTTCCTACCCCATCTTTTTTCCTTCTTCCCTACTGCTACTCCTTTCAGCCTGACACTTAAGCTCAGAACTGAGAAGTATAGTTGTTCACCAAGTGTGGAAGAAAACAAGTACCAATCCATTTGTTCATACAGAGTCTAATTTATATAAGGAAAAGTCATTTTGAATTGACAGTTTTCATTTACCTTGTATTCCCACTGCCGTTAAGAACCTCAGTGTTCGGTGATAAAGCTGGATAACAGACTTGAGACATTTGCCATGTTGTCAGCAAGCATTTGGAAACACATTTGTAACTGTGTTGGCCCTAGCAGACTAATGCATTGGGCCTAACTTCTGCCCAAGTACTGAACTAAACCATTACTTAACAGGCAGCTCTTTGAGGGGGTTGGAAAGGTGTGCTGATGGGCTGTTACAAAAGCAGATACAATCTGAGAAAGCTCCAGTGATTGTTCACAAAAGTGAATTAGACTGCTTGCTATGGAACTGAGGATTACCAGGCCTGCCTCACATTCTTGAGCATGTATCTGATTTGAGTATTTTCCCAATAAAATCCGAAAGCTTGTAACTACTAGCTTGAAAATCTAATTTTGAATTATTGACCAAGAATTAATGAATCATTCATAGCCTGTGTCAAAATATTTTCATATCACTCATATGACATCCTCCCACCACGTTTCTCCAAATAGGAAGGGAGGGAGGAATTAAAAGGGATTTTGTGTTAAGACAGAAGCAAATAACAAAAACTAGCATTCAAAGTTACTAAAACAATGAACAGGGGTTCAAATTGACTAATTAGTTCTTGGAATTCACTGCTAGGTACTGTACAAAAAATCTAAGATGTAGTTAGAATATTAGATTACCAACCTAATTGGGCAGTATAATTTTGCAGCAACATATATAATGAGAATTCAAGCCAACAATTAATTCAGTGGTTCAGCTCCTAGAATTCATGGGTAACAGCCAACTTTCCTTATAACCTCAATTACATCGTTTCTTTCTCCCAGACCTTTCTCCTGAGGATGGTCAGCTTATTTTTCAACTACTTATTTTAAAATTAAATTATTGTGAAATATCAAAAGCTAAATGACTTAAAAATCCAATGCCATTCTTGAACAAATACTGAGTATTTCATGAGACAGGAGAAAAGGAAGAGCAATATATTAATAAATTACTTAGATGAAGTAAAATACTTCAGTCAAACACTGTGCTCTGCTAAGACAGGGTTTTTCCTCAGTTATATGAAATGAAAACAGAGAGCTGTATTGAATGAGAGCCCTTGGAAGCCCTCATTATTCTCTTTATGTTGTGGTTGTAGAATCCTATTCTGTTTTTCAGCCTAAAAGACTGATAAAGAAGTGAATATGTATGTACACAAAAAAGATAGAAAGTATTTTGCATATTCTGCAGTGCTCATAAATCTGCTTCTGTTGGTATCAAAATGCAGACTGGCCAGAGACCTCTTAATACCCTTATAATGAGTTTTTAGCCCTATATTCTTTGAAGAAGGATGTTATAAAACATTTATATATCAAATATACATAAAATTAATCACATATTCAGTAATTATTTGTAATTTAAGTCTCATTTACTTTATGCTAAAGATGAACAGAATTTCCAAGTCTACAATCTATTTTCTTATTTGAGAAACACTGAAGGGTACTTCACTTTGCTGTAATTACTGAAGAGATTAAGCCAGTGCTGAGGCAATTTAAATTACCTGTTCATATTATAGAAAACTTGACATCCAAATGGCTGCCTCTGAGAGCTAGGAATTTAGGAACACAAGTAGAATTATCATTTAGGAACTTTTTTGTTCTTTTTAGGACTTTTCCTGTTGGTTTTTAAATCTTTGTTTCATATATAAATCTTGTGGTTTTTCTAGTCCCAAAATACCTATTTTAATTACTTTCATGGATGCCTTATTTAAGAATGCAAATACATAGTGATAAAGTTCTCAGATTCTGTCCAGAATAGGACAGAAAGGCTTTTATGTATATCTACCCAAAAGTTGAGTAGGAGCAGTCACTTTAAAAAAATAAAGATTTTTTACTTACTCATGCTTTCAAATTTTTGATGGTACTTTTAGCAAACATTCTCTATGTTATAGGAGTCATAATGCTGAAATGCCTTTTGGAGATCAGAGCAGTGTGCTGCATGTCATTAAGACATGCCATAATACTTTATTTTACCTGTAAAACTTCCCTGTGCTAATGCAATTTATCCTGACGAAATGAGTTTAGGCAGTCATGTTACAGTTTGGTATTGTTAGGCATTAGTAAAATAGCTGGATGGAAGGCTTCATATCTAAATAAGATGGATATCATAGACTATGAAATTACCTGGAAATTCACCAGGTGTAAGTGGGCTTGTGAAAGAAGTAGAAGGAAATTACAACACTAATGGAAACCCTGTCAGGATGCAAATTCTCCAGCCCTCTTCTGCATCAAACTGTGTGTGTTTCGTCCTATATTCTGCAAGTGGTCAATTAAGATACTACATCTTAAATTATTTTCTTTTCCTCCCTTATCCTTTGTTTACTTCAGAAAGGGTCAGGAAGAGGAGAAAAGGTGGAACAGTAACATCCAACTGCAGCTGTCAAATGCATAACAATCTGTCCTGCTCCAGGAGAGACCAAAAGCCTCATGTGTATGGGGCCTTCTGACAGTAAAAAAAAAAGTAATTAAAAGATAAGAGCATTCAAGCGTGTGTTTCTCTTAATGTTATGCAGTTCTAGCAGATGAAATCAGAGATGAAGCTTAGGTACTTAGTTTTGAAGCAGTTGCAAACTGTTTTCAGCAGGAAAGTTCACATCCTATTTATGTTGTCAATAACCAAGCAATGTTAAGCTATTAAAGCTTATATTTATTTCCTGTCTCCCAGAAAATAGTTCAACCTGTCTCTTGGATAGAGTCCAAAAGTCTTTGCTGCTGGTATTATTATCATGGTGACACCCAAAATGTTTCAGTGCCATACAGACACACACACACGCTTTGCTTCTCCAGGTGGCTTGCAGTGTTGTGAAAGCACACTATGGGCAACCGTAGGAGAGTTGATTTACTTTGTGTGGCTGCCATTACGCTGTTGCTAATGCTATAGTGTCCTAAAGAGCTATTCAAAATTTGGTTATTTGTTTATATGGAAGTTTATTTACACCAGAGTAGTTGGTGTCAGATATTGCTCAACACCCTCCAAATTTCCTCTGAAAAATGAGGGTGTTTACCCACCTTAAATAGTCATTCCTCACTGTTCATGAAATCTGCTAACAAAATGTACCACAAATGGTAAAAGATGCAGACTATATACATGAATAATCCTCTTTTTAATGTTTGAGTTCTGTTTTGGAAATCAAGGTCTTTGCTATTTTCTCTCACACTGCAAGTTGTGAAATACAGCTTTACTAGTTTTTCCTTGTAATAATAAAAAGTCCTGCATTTATGAAATACAAGCATATAGTAATCCAGCATTTTTATGGTAGACCCAGTTACTGTGCTTAGTCTCTGTGCCTGTCCCTTGAAATAATTTATTATGTAGGCAGCAAGAGGGTGACCATGCACTAGTATCTTTTGATGGCCTCTTCCCCTCAAGTAAACTCCATTCCTAATGATGTGCTGTCATTGATTAAGCAATCTAAATCCCATTTCAGTGCACACAGATGTGCCACAGAAAATAAAAGAAAAAAACAACATGTCAAGCAATTGTTAAATGCATTCAGTCTGGAAAACACATTGTCTGTTAGAATGGATGCCATTCAGCCCTTTACAGAACTAGAATTTTAGATCAAGAGACATTTAAAATCTTCACAGATGTATCAAGCTTGAAGAAAAAAGTTCATAGCTTATAACAAGAAGTGTAATTCATGATTGCAGGTGAGATTATATCAGAGAATGATTCATATCAGAGTAAGTTTCAGTCAGAATAAGCTTTCTGGAAAAAATAGCTGGTTTGTTAACCTATTTACAATTTGTTTTATGACATGGTTTTTATCATAATGCAGAATGCTAAGTTTCTCTTAGAAAATGCACTTTAAAGTGTTTTCTTAAGGGTGATTTAAAACTGTTAGGTCTCCCCCAAAATTATACTCTTTTGAAGTATGTACCTGGAATGAGCTTTCAACTTGTTTAGGCTTTTTTGAGAGTGGTTTGATACCTTTTTAGTGGTTTGTCTTTGCTCCTTCTTTGCATGCAGTCTCTGCACTAGGAACCTCCCAGAAATGGGCAGATGTAGTTGAAATATCTGCTGTCTGTCTGATGTCCTTTCTCTGTGATTTCAAAAAGGCGTTTTCGGGAATGTAGAAATGAGGAAATTGTTTCTGCATGGCATTTGTAGGTTTGACAAGCGTCTACCTGCCTCTCTCAGGAGCAGCTCCGGTAGTTTATTAATCACTGCATTTTATGTTCTCACAACGTGCTGCTACTGTCAGGACACATACAACTCACGCCATTATCACATCTTGGCACATCGGATGCTCTGTTCCTCTGTGAAGTAAATAGGTAACTAACACGGGGCCGAAGACAGTGACAAAACTGGGAGGTGTAGTGATATGCTACACTGGTCTTCATGAATCTTACGCTGTTGTACTTCTTACTCTTGCTTCCAAAAAGCAGGATAAAATGAGACCTAACTGTGCACACAGAAATGAGCCACTTGTGCAGAAAACAACTACTGGAAAATAGTTATGCTGAAGATGTTACAGTGTGCATGTGAAAATCTGGAAAGGGCGATAAAGCAAATAATGGAATGTCATAAAAGTGCCTTTCTGGCGCGTTTGTGGACTTTAAAGTCTTTAGCATAAAATTAAACTGTAATTCAAAAATTTATAGTGCAAACACCTTCTGATGATTTACACTGTTATTTTTGAAGGCCAGAAAGCAAGTCATATTTCATGAGCTGTTTCATTTTATCTATCAAATTTAAGATTTTGTATTACCGTTAAGTTTATACTTGTCATGCACAGTGTTAGGAAAAATGCATTTGCCTGCTTTTCTTGTGGTAATTCTGAATCTCATTAAGATCCCTGTGCCTTCTGTCCCCATCATAGAAATTTGGGGCTTTGCTCTTTCTGATAACTATACAAGGCCTTCAAACACAGACACCAAGGAGAAAGATCTGAAAGAAAGTATGAATCCCCCCTCTCTTTCAGAAAAGAACAGGATAAGGAAAAATACAGAAAATTCTATTAATTCTGTAACTCATTATTGTGGCCTCTAGTACAGATGCTTACAAAAAAGATGACTGAAGGAAAGGGGTCACAAAGGTAATGTTATCATTCAGTTCTAATGAAAGATGAGAAATTTACAAAGTAAAGAACTTGCTTTTGAACACTAGAAGTAATCCCACTGTAAAACTATTTTTATATTATCTGTTGAAGTTAAAGTTTGAAAAAAGGCATTGCTGCAAGCCTTTCCTTTTTTTAATATATATGTAATAAATTTTTTGTATCTTAACAAATTTTTAAAAATGTGTTGTTAAAAATGGTATATTTTAAGCACACTGTCTTTTGGAAATAAAAAAGGATATGCTTCAGTTCCAAAACTAGAAAGCACTGAGTGATCATTTAATTAAAAATAATAATCTTTCCAGTTGTAAGCATGTTATATTTGCATGCTCTATGTGACACCATAAGGGCCAATGATTATACAAAGTTCATCTTAATGTTGCTCTGTAATCTAATATTGTGGTAATGTACCATCATCATTCTGTTCTGTAGCAACAAACAACTTTGTAGGTATCTAAAATATAGCAGGCAGATATTTCTGAAATGTAACATGACATTACCCCATTTTATTCAGTGAAGTTTACACTGTTTTATGAGGTGAAGGAGGTCTGGCTGCACAGGACTAAAGTACAGCTCTTTACCAAAACATTTTCTGTATCATAAAGAAATTTTTATTTCTAAACATTTTTGTGACTGCTTGTATTTTACCTCAGCAATTTATGGAAGTGTATAAGCTTGATTTTTGCTTCCATTCCTGTTATTTCTTTTTGTAGCTGCCATCCCTAAAAATCTGTTCCTACATAAAAAGGCATCTACCCTTCCCCCTGCCTCTTTTTTATGTTCTATCTTGTAGTGGTAAGATCTCAGAGAGATCTTAATCTGTTGATTTAGAAACCATGGGCAATCTTTAAAGGATGAAGCATTCACTATAAAATAAGACTGTCTTGAAAACTTTGGAAGTTTTGAGTATTCCTGTTTATTTGACGGTAGTAGGGGGAAAAAAAAAGCTTTTATTGAAATAAAACTCAGTTTTAATTATTCCAGTGATTGCATGTTACAGCCAGTGGCAGGAAATGTTTAGATTTTCAGTTGCTTTTGTTTGATTGTGTTAAGACTTAAGGGGTGCTAATCAGGGATTGTTTTACATAATTTCATTATGAAAATGACACCTTTAAATATGGCAGTAGTTAAAAACAGTAATCAGATAAAATCTGTATTCTGCAGTCCAAAATCTGGTCTTAACTAAGTTTCTATACTAGTTCTGTTTCACAGAGTCTTAGAACAGAGTGAAATTCCCTTGTTTTCACTGTTCTCAATTGGTAGTGTTGGGCTTTAATGCTTCCTGCTTTTTGGAAGGAGCATCTGTTGCTCTTTGAGATGTAAGGAGGATCAATGAGACATACTCTGTACTTTGACTTTAGGCTCTGGTTTGTTTATCTGGTTTCCTAAGTGGGACCTTGCAGAGCATGCAGTGCTCCAAGTCTGTGTGATAACTGCTGCACATAGGCCTGGAGACAGCCATGGAAGGCAGCAGCAGTGGAAATACACACCAACGTTTTCACCTTGGTGTAACCCAAAACTACTGCTGTTCAAAAGGCAGTATATATATATTAAAAAAAGGAGAATAAAATTCTAAGCACTTTGCAGTTTTCAAAAATCCTCTAGAGGACATTGAACCCATCGTGAAGGATCCAAATAACAAGGTTGTCTATTCAGTTACCATTCAGAACTGTGAATTGTTTTCAGCAAGTTTCAATTTCCGTGAATCCTTGGAAATAGTGAATAAAAGAAATATTTGCAGTTTCAGAGCAAGTGCTCATTTTTTTCATTATGACATCTGTAACACTGTATTTCCAGTATCACAATCCAAATTGTCTAAACATAAAAGGGTTTCTATTAAGAGAAAATTGCAGTGGTTCTATTTATATCTCAACCTATATGGTAACATCATGAACCACATTTAGAGATCATGAACTGGCCTTTTCCAGTCTATGTAACATTTATTGCTTGGTGACCAGCACGTAGTGCCCAGAACATGGTCACTGTTTATTTTGAGTGTGGATCTTCTCCACATAATAAAAATCGGCGTCTTCCTGGAAGATAAAATCCTGCTTTTAATGATTATGCTTTTTAACTCTGTCTTTTCCAGGGCTTTTACATCTCTAGCATTAACTGTAAAGATCATCTGTTTAACGGATCAAATTCATGCCTGCTGTGACTTGGCTAGTAGACTTGTTATATTAGAGGAAATACAAACATAGAATTTCACATTCTTTGAAGGTGCTTAGGAAACCCCAGGAAAAGGAAACTTTGTTTTTTGAGATGCGATTGTGCAGTCTTAGAAATGCAGTTAATTAACATTTGTTGCTGCCCAGTCTATACAGGTATTTTAATAGTCAATATAAATGTTAATATGGCTTTCAGTAGTGTCAAGTATTTAAATATGTATATATCTGACACAAAAGACAATTTGAAGTGCAGCTGAAAGGGTTGAGGCTTGACATTTGAGAGGGAGGATGAATGAAATCTCTTCCACAGACTGACTTTTTCTTCCAGTAATTGAGAATTAAGTGACCCCACATTACTGAAGCTTATTAACCAAGATATTACTAGTTATAGAAAGCGAAATGGTTCTGTTCAGAAACGTTCAGGTCATAATAGTGTATAATTAGTTTACATATTTGTAGAAATCATATTAATAACAGTTAAAGATTTGAAGATAAACTGTCACTTGTTTAAGAATGCCAAGATTTCAGGATGCAAGTAAATAGTTTACACTATCTGAAATCTGGCCCACTTAAAATTAGCCATAAATCATAAATACACTCTGTCTTTGTTTATATATCCTCTTTCATAGCTACATATATATATTTGTAGTCTAGAGTATATATATATACACACACACACACATGCATAAAAATTATGTGAATAATTGCATAGACAGAAGAAATTGCCTGCAAACATCCTTATGCTTATAATATTTAAGTAAGCTCTATATTGAAATGCTTAAAAATGTAAATGTTATGTTGTGAATTCTTTCTTCTTGTAGAAAGTTACACAGAAATGATACTGTGTATTATAGCTGCCCAGACAAGCACTGGTATGGCCTAGCATTATGTACAGGCCTGTTCAGATACCTATGTGTATGTATTTATTTGTCTATGAATGCCTTCTTGTAATAATGGTGTTTCAAAGGTTAAATTACAAACCCTTAGTATTATTAACTTGACCAATTTTGTGCTTAATATATCACTTTCTTGGCACATGTTAGTGGGTTCTGTAATGCGTATCATTAAATATGCAGAAGCTGTGGTGTTGCTGAGTAAATGTCATTTATCTTTTCCAGTTTGAAATCTTAGTATCATGTTATTATAGCTGTTGTTCAGTCTCCTCAGTTTAAAGTGTGAGTAATGGTTTGCTTTGTGTTCAGTAACATTTCCATAACTAACTCTGAATATTTAGGCCCCTTCAAGATGAAGGTGGGACCATGCCTGGATCACTTTTATGTTGTGGCTGTGGAAGTGAAAAGGCCAGTTACACTTTGTCCTGAAAATTAATTAGGAATTACTGAGTATTATGGACTACAGCAATTTTTTCCCCCAGACATAAAGTTTTCAGTATCATGATGCTTATCACGAACATAATTTCATCTCAGTACTAGCAAAATGGGCTCTGAGAAGTGCACACAAACTGAGTTTAGAGGTTTCAGGAAAAAAATCTTCCATATTCCAAGTACCGAGGCTGGTTCCAGCTTGGTTTGGGAGTAAAAATACGCAGACCTTTCAGAAAGGCTGTGGAGTTCTGTTTATGACTGATGCCATTGCTGCAGCTCAGCACATCAGCAAACCCTCTCAGCCTCCTTCTCCACCACCACCTAAGTCCAGCTGTACAGCAACATCTCAACATCCTGTCACACTCCCGATTTTTTTTCATTTTCCAAAGCATTGTCAGTCTGTAAAAACAAACTCAAATTATAATTTTGATGTAATTATAAAGCTCAGATTAATGTCCTAAAGCTGGAATATATGGAGAGATTTTAAAATGGAATAGACCTCCCAAGATGCATAGCAGTAATATTGCTCTATGATGAAAGAGTCCCTGAATATAACTGAATATAGAATAGATACAGACTTGATTTCTTTGTTGAAGTGATAACCTGTTCAAAGACTTTTACAGTTTATTACTTCTAAATTATATTGTGTTATGTTCTTCCCTGAAAAACAGGACATATGCTAAGAGATGAAACTAAGAGATAGAATCTGAGATTGGTTTATGATACTCTGGGTAGCACAGCTGGGTGATACAGTCATATTTCCTACCCTGCTTGACACAGATGCTGTGTGATATACTTCTCAGAGTTTCTTTTTTTCCCTTGTACCTCTTCACTTTTTCAAATAAAATGTAATGGGCTTTATTCTGGTCAAAAAAGCTTCACCTGTGTATCTCCACCACAGTGGCCCCTTAGTGGGTTTCAGATGAAAAGTGAGAGTAGAATAATTTAAAAAATAAGTAAAGGGGGAAAAAATGCTTAAAGTCCTTTAACCTACAAAACTTCAAGCTTTTATGTTCACAGTGCAAAAACAATGTTTCTGTTTAATTCCATTTCTTCTGCATCTAGTACAAAGAGAAATAAGTAATTGGCTTGCTTGTAGAGCTGCTTTGTTCATTTTGCTATGTAAAATTGATGGTTTGAAATTTTTATAGAACTGGTACTTCTAAGAGTATCATTTTTCATTTCACCCTTTCTATTATCTCAAATAACATACATTTTGTATTGCCACATTTTGCTCTGTTTATTCTTCACACTCTTGGTTTTGCACAATTCAGTAGCTCTGAAAAACAGCACAGATGTATTCTAAAAACAATAACAACAGTACTAGGTGAGTGTTCTTTAGAAAAAAATAAACTCTCTTTTGTCTTTTGGCAGTTTAAAGCTCTGCTGGAATAAATGTAAAGCTGTGTATTTTAACTATACAATATTGTGAAAATGATGGAATGCACAGTAAAATTGCAAATTAGCACTGGATGAAACCCAGACCCTGATACCGTAGAGGGAGATTAGAAATGATTTGTTTGGTCTCTGTGGGGAGGTGTGCCAGATGTCCCTGTGTTCAAACAATCCCGGGTGATTAACCCCTGAAGCAGTACTCACTGGAGCTGGGGAGAGCTGCTTGCCTGCTCTCAGCACCAGGTTAGGGATTGCCTCAGGAATAAAATATATTCCCCCCACCCCCGCCGAAAGATAATTTCCCATAAAATGTGTCAGGTGTGAAAACACCAGGTTTAGGTGAAGGGCGTAGCTGTCTATAGGTTTAAGTGTCTTGCTTCCAGACTATACAATGGTGCAGTCCAAGACAGTCAAGTAATGCAGTTTTACTGTCGTGGATCTGCTTTTTGTTGACTAATGGGCCAATTATATCAAAAAGGGAATTGTTTGCAAAGTAAGGGAAGGTGATTTTGAACACATAACAACTTAACTTCCTCTAACATGTCTTTATAATACATGTATGTGCATGCACATTAAATGTATGTAACTTTTTCACAGACTAGAAAAGTTATCTCGAATTAGTGCTGAGATTGTGCATTTGTGATTTAAAAGAATGGAAGTGTCATAATGCAGACCTAGGAATGCTGCTGGTGTAAATTGATATAAGCTAGTAAAGTGAGAAGATAGGCTATCTTTAAGAATTGACTTTAGCTGTGTTCTGTTGATTTATATAACTCATTGAAGACACTAATTAATTTCATGAGCACAGTTTTTCTCAGTAATTAATAAATCATCTATTTTAGCAGTTTGCAAAGGGAAAATGTTGCTTTCTTGCATAATATTCTGTTTTTTTTTTAAATACAGATGAACAGGAAGAACTGTCTTAGTTTGCAAAATATCAATACCTGCTGACTGTAGATGGTGAGGGACTCTCTACATGCCAATGAGAGACTCACCTGCTTATCCCCGAGTTTGGCTGGTGTCACTGTTCTCCTCTACAGTGCACTTTGAGCAATTCCACTTAAGTGTTGTGTGTCTGCCCCTTCCTTGCAAGTGGGCTTTTACCTGGAAACATTATGTATCTTGGTTAAGGTAGCCTATTTGAGGGGCTAAAAAGTGCCTCCAATTTGCTATCGTTACAACACAAAAGAGCTTCTGTGACAATTAGCTGCATCCCAACAGGAGTCGTAATTGCCAAGTGCCTTTTTATGGAACATGAACTGTTGTGCAACCTTTGAGAGGGCAGAGAGGCAGTGGAGACAAGTGCAGTGTTTCTGTCCTGATGCTTGCTTTCCTAAGGAAGTGTACCAAAGGAAGTTCTAAGTATGTATGTATTTTTCGCTTTGTGGTGGTTGTTGGGAAGCCATGCCCCATGGTTGGTGTCTGGAGCCCCTCATGCCCCACGGTTGGTGTCTGGAGCCCCTCATGCCCCACAGTTGGTGTCTGCAGTCCCTCATGCCCCACGGTTGGTGTCTGGAGACCCCCATGCCCCACGGTTGTTGTCTGGAGACCCCCATGCCCCACGGTTGGTGTCTGCAGTCCCTCATGCCCCATGGTTGTTGTCTGGAGACCCCCATGCCCCACGGTGAGTGTCTGGAGCCCCTCATGCCACAAAAATATTCATTATGGCCATTCTAGAGATCATGAGTGGCAATGACTTGGACCTAAGCCGAGGTGACACTTTGACCCAGATTTAGCTGATTAGGGGAATATTTCCATTTCAAATTTGGCATGTGCTGTAGGCTACCAGGAAACTAGGGCACAGATTCCCAGAGGGTGGGAGTTTTGAATTGGATGCATGTTCAAATGTATGCTTATGTAACTATGGCACTGCTAAATTGCACAACCGTTTGTGCTTGACTATTAAATAGTCAAAAGAAGGCATAGCTCCTTAATTTTGCTCTTATTTCCCCTGCCAAATGTGAAAATTTTGCATGAGTATACTAAATTCAAGAAACATTATAGTTGTGAATTTTCTAAGCCTAGAGGTTAATGTGTTTAAAGACAGAGTAAAGTTTGTAAAGTTCTTTATGGCTAGTAAAGGGTGGAACTATGGTGTTTGTGAACCATCTTAGCCAGGTAAGCATGAAATTTCCTCAGCATCTGTGAGATTTGAGATTGGACAGCATGACTAAAGATGGAGAAAATGCTTCCAAAGAGGAGTTGTACTGCCTTGGCAACATTATTGCTGCATAGGATATTGATTAAAAACTCTGTGGTTAGAAACTAGTAGTTTTTCTTGTAAAAATTAATCGTGGCTTTCTGTGTAGCTCTATGTAGGAATGCGGATACTTGAAATACTGTTTACATTATACTTCCTAGCTGTTTGATGTAAACAGTTGTGTAGTAGAAGGTAGCTTTTAGCTACCAGCTGCTTGCTTGTTTTTGTAAGGATTTCTCTGCAAGAGAACCCAAACAAAAAGGCTTCTTTATTTTAAAAAAATATAATCATCAAGTTCTTTAGCTCATCCCAACTTAAATGATTGTCAGCTTAACTTATTAGTCTAATTAGGGTAGCTGGATAATATATAAGAAATGTGATATCGTGAAAAACTGCTATGAAAGTATTTGTTTCAGTTGTTATGCAATGTAATTGCTAAAAGTGCATTTCTTTCCTTTAGAAAAAATGACATATTTATTACATGTATAATCACAAAATGTAGATGTGATGGACTTGGAGGGAAGAAGAAAATTATGACAAGATTTGAATGTGATCTATTGTTTCAAATTAAGTAACACATTTAAAAGAAATAAAAGTAATTTGATTATATATGCCTCATAAAACTGTCAGTGTTGGAAAAAGAATTAAAATAGCTCTACTGTATTTTAATATATCTTTATTATTTAGATTTATCTTATTTTCATAATGATAAGTTTTCTGTCATTTTCAGTAATTCATCAAGATTTAGATTATTTTTTATTTCAGCATCACTGTTTGCCTGGCTTCTTATAAAGCCCTTTTGCATTTTTTACAGTCCTTCCTTACCCAGTCATCCATCTCTGGTGTATAATGCAACAGTAGCTATCGCAGTATTTAAGCTTGAATCAAACTTTCCATTTTATGATTTTTTTTTAATCCAAGATTCTGCCACAATAAACTTTTCTCTTAAATTGTAAATAATACGTCATGACCAAAGTTTCATTTCCGGGAGAAGTATATGTATGAAAGAGTTTTTGACAAGGAATCTTGTAGAATGAGTACTTTTAACCTGTCTTTTTAATACAAGTTTTTCTATCTTGTATCTTGACTGAAATCACACTGTTTAGTAGTATCATCAGGATGTTTCTGACATTAAAAAAATTCTCTTGTCTAAAAAATGTCATGCTAAAATAAATGTTTGTAAATTGCATATGCCGACTGGTTATGAACATTTTGAAATTTTTACTTCTGAAATGCAAAGTAGTAATGGTGAATCAGTGGGTGCCACCCATTCTGTGAAGCTCGATCTTTCATTTTCAGGGCTTGTAGCAGAGCTTACTTTTGAGGGGCTGGGTAAGCTGAAAATGTAAAGTCAAACATTGTGATTTTTTTTTCCTTTAATACTGAAGAAGGTGAAAATGTTTTACTTCTTTGTTCACTGTTTCTGGGAAGTCACTCCTGTTGAGATGTAGAACAGATGTCATTTTTGTGAAGACAACATTATAGACAGGGAGCCAGGTGTCATGGTTGAGAGCTCATCTCAAGAAAAAAGCAGTAGCAGGTTTACAGGTGTAGCCTGTAGTCTTAAAATTCACACCTACATGTGAGAATACATATTTACTCTAGCAGTAATTACAATGTGCTTTAGAATTAGAATTACAAATTCTAATTACAAATTAGCATCAGAAATTACATGCATAAGTTATTCTAGGGTTTGTGGTTTTCACGGAAGTGTTTAAAATTAATTTAAATGTTATGGCTGCTTCATTAGGTTCACTGCCCCTTTCCCTCCACACTTAGTTATAATTTGCTGTTCCTCTTTATTCCAGTGTGAGCTTCAAGATGTGTTGGAGTTCGATTCACCATCTTTACTCTTTCCACCATTATGTGAAGCTTTAAATTGTGTTTGTGGTGTTGTACTTGTCACCTTTGTGTATCCTCCTCTTCCAGCCAGTTTGAGCATGGGAGAGTGGACATCAGTGGCATCCTTGGCAAAGCAAGAGACCGTGTGTTCAGTGTCTGATACCATACAGCCAGCTCGAGAGGTGGAGGAGCACCAGGAAGCTCTGCTACGATAAACGAGATGGGGCTTTCTGCAGACCAGTGGGAGCGTAATGGCCAAGGGTCATGGATTGCAGTGGCAGGTGTTGGCATTTTTGCAGGAGCTGCTGGGACATGGTCAGCAGGCTTTATAGTTAGAGAATGTCCTTCCCCCTTTCATCTGGCAAACGTTTTCTGATGCCTCTGTGCCCATACTACACTAATGCCCCTTGCTTCACCTCTGGCTCCCTTGCCATCCTAGTGCTTCTCCAAGGAAAGGAGACATGCCCATGAAGGCGACCATTATCCTCATCTGGCAGTAAAATAAGATATTTCAGTGAACTTTTAAAACTGTTTAAATTGTTGTGCTAGCAGGATGTTCCGTCTTTAAAGAAAAACTCTTGAATTGTATTTGCTATGCTTGGATTTTACTTCTTTTTTTCCTATTATTATTTTCTCTTCCACTCTCAAAGAGGCTTTACAGTCTACTTTCTCTTCCTTCAGGTCCTGATATCCTTTCCCCTGTTCCAGTTAGAATGTAACATGATGACATGACGCCTTGTGACCTGCAGAGTGTGTCAGAGAGTTTTAGAAACAGAAAGGAAGCATATACTCCAGTCCTGGTATTACTTTTTTTCAGTGCCTAAGGAAGCACTTAATGTAGATTTCTTTGTGAAATGGGATTGGAAGAAAGTTATTTTGCTTCCAGTACAGGCTAGTGGCTTGTTACTGTGATGTCCTTTTTTCCATTTTTGCTAATGTGCTGGCAACTCACTTGGTAAGAATGCTTTTCAGATTTATTCATTGTGATTATGCTGATTTTTATTTAGATTTTTTTTCATGTCTGTCACATTCAGTTGAAAGAAAAAAAAGTTAAATATAATCAATAGTTCTAAAAGACTGGCAAAAAGCCCTGTAAACATTAGTGCTGCAGGAAGATGCAGCTACATGATGTTTGCTATGTGATGTTCCCCAAGTTTCATTGTCCCAAGCCAGCCAGTTGCAGGAAGCAAACTACCACCACTCATGATAAAGGCAGCAAAATTTCCAGGAACTTACTGGAGAACAGGGACTATTCTTTGACTTGTCTAGATCTTAGATTCAGGTAAAGAGAATTATTTCCATTATGGTATGGACATGGAATTTGAGATATTTCCACTGGCCAATGTAATTGCATTGGTATGTTTCATTACTTTTAAATGTTTTAGTGTTTGAATACTGTGTAATTGACAGCAGATATAATGAAAATGTAAATAATGTAAATATAATTGACACAAAAGCCAGCTAGCCTGTTCGAGTCTGTTTTCAGTGGAAAAAAGTACTCAGAAACTGCACTAATTTACATAAATCTAGTCTGGTTTAATTTTGTCTTTTAATGAGATGGTTCCCAGGATATCTAAAGAGAGTGGAGAAATAGGGAGGAAACTAAGATTAATAACCAATAGTTTGGCTGTGCTCAGAACTCAAGTTTCTATGTGATTTAATGTATCAACATAATTAAGGTGGCCTTAAATGAGTAAAATGAGGAGAAAAATAGCAATTGTCTACATAGTGTTTCCATTAGAATAAGTCTGTAGACTTGTTTCCTTGCAGGTGTTTTATTCAGTTTCTCAAGAGGTCTCAACATTTGTTTCACCTTTCTTCTTGATGAGTTTTGCCTTGAGGCGTTTCGTTTACATATTGGATTTGGGCTTCTTTTTATTAAACACTATTTAAAAGACAAGATCTAGCTCATGCAATGATTTTGTCCTTGTTTTTAATTTTAAATTGGAGGAAGGATCTCCAGGTTGCAACGCATTGTGTGTACTCTATGAAGAAATACTGCAGGAAAGGTCTAAATGTAATATCTAGAGTTATGAGTTCAGCAGGAGAGGATAAGCTTTGATATTTATTTGTTACTAGTTTAAAAACAAAAAAAGCGCCAGCTTCCTCATATCTGGATCTCAGCAAGAGCTAAAACTGCAATCTCTTGAAAAGTGAGCCATTTGTCACACTAACCATCTCCAAACTGCTGAAACCTGCTAAAGAGAATTGTGCAACCACATGCAGTGAACTGCCAAAATATCAAAGTTTAAAAGATCTTCAGAGTTTTGATTTAAAATATAAGTTTTACTGATGTGAGATTGTTTAATTTTTTAACATTCATTATAGACAGAGACAATTTGCAGTCTAAATTGGATATTTTTATTCCATCTTGATTCTTATTTTGCATCAGTATTGAGATTTAAAAGCAGATTAATCTATTGCTTTTCTGAATAATGACTTTTTATAACTCAGGTTAAGTCTTTGTGTTTCAACTAGTAGTTAAACAGCACTAGCATTGAAATAGCTGAGCTTTGCTGTTAATGTCCTTTTTAAGGCAAATGGCAGAAATGCCCAGTTCAGCAAGGGACTTTTCAAATAATCTAATGACAGATTGAGAATAAAAGCAAGAGATTTAACATATGTTTTCTATGCAGTAGAAGTGACTGAAATGAGAAGAAGCAGGTCGGGTTCTGTAACTTTTTAGGAGAAGGGTTGGGAATTTGGAGCCAACTGGTTGGCATCTCACAAATTATTTTAGACAAAGAAAAAAGATGCTGCTGAACATTGGTGTGGGATTAAGGGGAGGAACTCCCACCACATCCTCTATTGTGATATTTTAATAATCATACATGTTAGTTTCTCTGAAAAATGTAGATTGTGATGCGCTGCCTTGTTATGTATTTGAAAATGAGTTTCTGGATTGGTATAGATGATTTTTACTCTGTTGGGCTCTATGCAAGCAAACTTGCTCTGTAAATTGCACATTAGAGACATCCGTGGTCCAGAACGCTAGATAATGGTCCCTTTCTTCCATTTATTTTTTTCCGTTTTCTTACTAACTCTACCTTTTCTTTTGAAGCAAACATGTTTAGGGAGACATAGTTTTTCGGTATTTACAAGGGATTTGAAAATGCTAGATCCAAGAACAGGTAGCTGTCCGAGGAGACCAGAACGAGAGGTAGCTGTAACCAATATTCAGGACTGTTGTGGAAGACTACAAATCCTGTTCATCTGAACAGAACAAATTTTCATCTAAAAGGCTCTTATCCCGCTTCCAGTTGCTACCAGTCACGCATATACACAGTCTGTATTTTACAGTTTGTCCATGAAGTGGCAAACACTGTTGGTCCTTGGCTTGCCACAGAGAATTACACTATGTCAGTGTTGCTGATATTTTTTACAACCAGCATAGTAGTTGCAGCAACCTTTCTGATGTTTTGCAGTAAAGGTGTTTTATATTTGCCGGTATGTAGCAGCATCATGATTTCTCTTCTGAAAAATCTGGTCAAAAGGTTATGGTCCCTTGCTTTTCTCCTCTGCTCCTTGCAAGGTTCTGGCTCAGCTACAGTGGCAATTACTGGCTTTGATTTAAATGATGCAATGCAGAGAGGAGTGAGGAGCTGGAACAGGGTGGAGCTAGGAGCAAATTTAATCTGACTTTAACAAAAGAAAACAAAAAAAGCTGTTGTAAAAGAAATTTTTGTATGGATTTTTGCCTTAGTTTCCATGGGGGAAAAAGTATGTCTGTTGATCTGTTCATTTTTTCTCTTTTTCCCTTTTAGCAGTTGCCTTGACAATCTTCAGTGATTTGCCCCATTCTATACTGTCCTTGATAAATGGCAATCCCATGAGGGAGAAGAGTAGGAGTTTAGTCCCTGCAGCTACTGGATGTTTTCTTGTAACTTGTTGAAGGAGTCCCTGGGAAAACACAATTCACTGTCATGAATCTTCTACTCATATAAATAATGAGTTTCATGTAGGTGACTGCCATAAACAGCTTTACTCTGTGAAGAATATTCCTTTGCCCGGTGATGTTGCAGAAGTTACACATGCAACACAACTGGTGGACTGGGTTATCCTGGTCCGTGTCACTAAGATGAGTCCCTTGATCTGTAACTTCTTGTCAGTGGGTTGGCATGTGCTGGAGACATGGTTGTGAGGGATATGCAAGGTATTTTAAGACTCCTGTACCGACTTTTTGCCGTGTTAAAAGCTAAGAATCTTTATTATTGCTAACAGGCAGATGAAAGAGCAAAACCACAGGATGGTTACAAGCCAAAAGCATGACACCTGGTTATAGGCTGTATTTGCAAAGATAGTATTTGTGGCTGCCAATACAGGACTTGCTTGTGCAGGCAGAGCCCTGCACAGCGTGGATAGAATGGTTGGACCTTCTGTGTGGAGCTTGCAGCATTAAGGTCCTTGTGGCAAAGTACTAACAACCAGTGTTAGCTTTTAAGAGAAACTCCAAAAGGAGTTTGTGTCTTGTCTAGATGGGAGGGTTCTTAGCTGTACTTCACAGGTCTCTCCAAATGGATGTACACAAAAAAAGCCTCTTTCGGTTTTTCACATTTATAGAATTTAGAAATCTGTGGTGGTTGTTCCTCACAGGTATACAATTAACTATGAACTCTCTTAGATTCAGAATATGTTCTTAAAACAAAGTCTTCCTCTAATTGAGTTTAAGCACTCAGGAATCTCTGACATTTACCTTACTTAATAGCATCTTTCATTTTTGTTATTTAAAGCAGGTCTGCTGCTGGCATTTATGTAAGGTCCATTTCTTCTTGTATGTGGTGTGTTAATTTGTTATGAAGCTCCATATTTAGAGTGTCAAGGTAATAAAGTGATATGTACCCTATAAAAATCAATAATTGTAAAAGTAGACAACTCTCTTCCTTCTAGATTCTCCTGCTTACTAGCTCTGGGATACAGTGTTCTTAACTTGAGCTCTGCACTCTTGCCTTTTATAGGGCAAAAATCAATGATCATGCTTAGCTATTTTATGGCGTCTACATTTGCCACATTTGTTATCTGTGTGTTGCAAATGAGAAGATTGAGAGCAGCTATGTGACTTGCCCAGGGTTGTACCTGAAATCTGGCAGTTTTGCAAGTTTTCTGACTTGAGCTGAAATCATTAGACCACTTTACGTCTCTCTGAGGAATTACATGGAGACGATGTGCTGGTCATGCAGAAATACAAGTTTTGCTCTTGAAATCAGTGGATCAGAATTTCTCTCATGTTGCTTGGATTTTCTTCCTTTGTCTCTAATCAGTCTTTTGGCTGACTGACAAGGAAGATACATGTGTACCCAAGAGCTTATTGAAACAAAGGGCAGCTGCTAGCAGCTATGTTATGAAGAGGAGAAAGCAGAAGGTGAAGTGAAAGGCCAGATTAATTGCATCAAGGCCACAATTTATTGCCTCCATTGATATTTTAAGTATTTCTTGATTTTCAAAGACTACATCAAAAAGTATTTTTCTAGCATTGAATGAGTAGAATTAGGTTTTTTTATTCACTGGTAAATGTGTGCCCTGAATAGAGAAAAAAAGCATAAATATTTTCTTGTTATTGAGATTTTAGAGAAGGGATTGGACTCTTTGTTTACTATTCCTAGGAGGCCATATCTCATGGGAATTTTCAAGTCCTATCTTACTGACCGTGGTTCTCATCGCAAATAAAAATGAGCCTTTTTTTCAGCTGTTTCAAGTTAAGTGCAGATAAGGGGGAAAAATACAGAATTTAAGAGATGTAATTTGATAGTAGTGTTTTCCATTATATTTACACAGAATATGCTGAGTTGGAAGGATCATCAAATTCCAACTCCTGGCCCTGCACAGGACCATCCCCAAGAGTCACACCGTGTGCCCTAGAGTATCATCCAATCGCTTCTTGAATTCTGTCAGGGTTGGTGCTGTGACCACTTCCCTGGGGAGCCTGTTCCAGCAACCAACCATCCTCTGGGTGAAGAACCTTTTTGTAGTATCTCATCTAAACCTTCCCTGACACAACTTCAGGCCATTCCCTTGGGTTCTGTCACAGGCCACCACAGAGAAGAAATCCGTGTCTACCCCTCCTTTTCCCCTCACGAGGAAGTTGTAACTGCGGTGAAGTCTCCCCTCAGTCTTCTCCAGGCTGAACAGACCAAGTGACCTCAGCTGCTCCTTATATGGCTTCCCTTGAAGGCCTTTCACCATTTTTGTAGCTCTCCTTTGGACACTCTCTAATACCTTAACATCTTTCTTATATTATGGCACCCAAAAATGCATACAGTATTCAAGATGAGGCTGCCCCAGTGCAGAGCAGAGGAGGACAGTCCCCTCCCTTTACTGGCTGGTGATGCTGTGCCTGATGCCCCGCAAGACACAGTTGGCCCTCCTGGCTGCCAGGGCACTGCTGACTCATATTCAAGATGCCATCCGCCAGGACCAGGGTTGCCCAATCCCAGGTGAAGAATCTGGCACTTTCCCACGTTGAACTGCATGTGGTTGGTGACTATAAGGTTGTTTGCTTTCTCTGGTACTTCTTTTTTATTTTGTTTGTAGGTAGGTGTTTTCAGTGCTTTACTATTCTCTGGTTGTGGCAACCATTTTTTTGTTTTGTTCTGTTTTT
>VWZD01000221.1:0-25591 GCA_013396695.1 Sakesphorus luctuosus
TCTTCAGGGTTAAGATTTTGATCGTATAGAAAATAAAATCAGCAATCCATTCAGTTTTTCTTTTCTTTTACAGTTTATTTCTGGATACTTAAACCACTGAAACACAAGGAGAGAAGGGGGGCAATAACAGAGATCAGTCAAAACAATTCAGTAGTGTGTCTGCCTTTTAAAGAAAGGACAGGCTCCGCACAGAATTGTATAATGTTATTGTTAGTATTGCTGCTATTCTGCTCTTGGGATTGATGTGGAGCCATAGACTTGTACTCAAATCTGTGCTTACTGATGTGAGGTTGAGTTTTTGGAAAGGTATCATCGCTTTTAATTTCTAGGGACTCTCTTATGCTTAGCCAGTGTTTTATCCACTGAAAATAGCATTAAAGAGAAGAGAAGAGAATTGGCATTGAGAGACAATATGACTCTCCTAAGTCACTGAGAGAAAAGAGACATGGGGACAAGGTCAACCCTGTAGAAAGCAAGCATTTTAAATAGCAGATAAAAATTATAAAAGCTTAGAGGGTTCTTCAGTGGCAGCATGGATTTTGGTTGAATTGCTTTGGAGAAGTTAAAGTTCATATATGCAAGCGTACTTTGATGAATATCTATGATACTACAGAAACTCCATGGCCTATATACACATTTTTATAATAGAGGCAATATTTCATTTGGGAAAGAATTATGGCTCCTAAAAGAAATTAATCACTGACAGGCAGTCCTGATGTAAATATATTTATAAGCACCTTTCATTTGCCAATTTTATTATTGGAAGATTAGTTTTTCTTGAAAAGTAAATTTAATTTTTGAAAGTGTTGTGACATACTATTTCCACACTGAAGTACTCATTTTTTTTTCAGGAAATAGAAATTAAGTATAAATTGTAGAAATACACTTTTTTTTAATTGCATTTTTTCCCGCACACATTAGCCTCTCTCTGCCTGAGTATCTGGCTCCATAGTTGCATCATGCTTGCAATACATAAAGACAAAATGTAAGTAGCTGTGACTGCTGACAACCATCTTGTAACTGAGACACAAACTATTTTTCTTTTCTCATGGCTCTGTTCTCCTGTTCTCCCAGCTTCTTAATGTAGAACTGCTTGCACATGACTGAGGAGAATTTACTTCTTCGCAGAAATAAGTATTTTGACTGAAGTTCTGCAGTTCTGCAAACTAAAGCTCTCTCTGGATATATTTACAAAAGACACTACTTTTTAGTAAAGTGAAACTTTGTAGTTCAGCTGATGTTTGGGATCAGCAGACCACATTTGTTTGATGGTTATGAAACTGGGATATGTCCTGAGACGCTGACCTTACAAAGACCAAACTGTGACTGAGTGTTAGAAAGGTGAGCAATAAAGGAAAACTCCCTGCAAGGTCGTACTTGTCCCCTCTGCAATCTTTAAAGGGCAGTCCACAAGCCTGTTTTACCTCTCAATTCTTGCAGTCTGCATTTGTGCAATATATTTGTATATAGTGAGCATGCCATGTCAGCAGTGTCATAGATGTATCCAGAGAGGAGTATCATAGGTACTGATTGACTCAGAGGGCTCTGACAAGCCCACTGGAGAGGAAACATTAGTAATAACAGAGTCTTGCTGGAAACATGGTTTTTGCTGGATGAGTGGTTATCTTCTAAAAGGATACTGCATCCTTGGGTGCCTGAGAACAACTTCATGTAAGCCTATTCTGTTCAGTCTAAGTTTAAAATGATCCACAGTTGAGCTCTGTGAAAGCAGAATCATGTACCACAGTTTTACTAGAAAAGGAGGCACTGTCAGTGCCAGAGGGAAAAATCAGTGCTGAGGCAATTTTAAAAGTTAAGTAGGGATAAAAAGAGTTTAAGTAAATTGGCCAAGGTGGCAAGGAGAGGTTTGACATATGTAGTGGTCTGGTGAGGACAAGTAATTTCAAACTGGAACCCTCTTGCATGGTTTTGGGCAGGATGAGAGGTAGTTCCTCTCCTTCATGGCCCAAGTGGTGGGAAGGTGTGTTTCTTAGGAAGCTGATTGGCACTAGTTGGGGTAGGCATCAGAATCTACTTCTAATCAAATAACAAATAGGGTTAAATGCAGCTCAACATGAGTGCACTATGTATTTTTTTAGAATTCTTTTGTTTCAGCCCAAAGCCATGAAATTGATTTACAATTCAGCATCACACTTTAGTCCTTACTCTCTCTATGTATTTATTCTAAAAGCAACTCTAATAGAAAGCTTCTTTTTATATCTACATTATATTTATTCTGCAGTTCCAAGTTGTTCCAGATGTGCCTCAGCGTAGATATGAGTGGAACATGACCCACAAATTGTAACAAGCCCTGTCACCAAAGCATGGCAAGACTCAGCAACAGAATTAATAGATGTGATCACACTTTCAGAGAGTGTGAGGTTTTTTAAAGTTGAGTTTCAAATACAGGCTTCAGAGGAGAAAACAAGAATCCAGTAACTTAGCCTTTATCCTTTGAAATTGAAATACAGTTTATAAAAAAATATTTATCTGGATTGAAAACTGTGAAGTGGCTTAAATAAGCTGAGCTTCTAAACAGCCCAACTGCATAAATAACAAAGACTGCTGTGTTTTCCCTTCTGTAATATTCCTTGTCTTGAAAAAAGAATGGGAATTGAAATTTCCTGCTATTTGAGGATATACAGAAATATGCAATGCTACAACTACATTGTTAGAAATGAATTTTTCATGCAGCTACTTGGTTTTTGTCTGATTTGTAATATTTTGACTGCTTTACTTGCTCTTTCTATGATACACCTAAATTTTTGAGACAATTTGTGGAAGGACAGTTCCTACTTTGGCTGACATATTTTGAAAATAGCATTATTATGCAATAGTGGCAAAAAATGGGAACTTGTAAGAATTAGTATTCTCTCTTTCCTTGGATATGTCTTACTGATCAGGTAATTGTGAAGTACAAATTTTTTGTCACAGCCTGAGGCTGCTTTCCAGGAGTTTTCTGCATATGATCACTGCAACTAGAAGGTGATTTTCTGTTTCTTTAGGGCACCATGATAGATGTAACTTTTAGAATGAAAACTGAATTTAAGAGCCAATGCCTCAATATATTAAGTTGTAGAAATAGGTAGCTAGTTTTTCTTCAAGTGCTTCTCCAAATGGACACTCATACTGAGGTTATCTGAGCTTGAAGACTTTTATTTGTCTTTTGCTATGCATAGTGAGGCCCTGCACAGGCATAATGCGTTCTGCAATTTCTCAGTGCTGTCCTAGAATCAAGATAGTGTCTATTTGATGTGTTCTGCTTCTCTGCTTATTCACATTGAGTACTTTCTCTCCTTGTAGCATTATGCATGAATATACTTAAATGCTTTCTTAAGTTACATGAGTTGATTCACATACATTAAGAGAAGTGTTGCCTGATGCTTCCTGAAAACATTAGCCTTGCATGTGTGACCTAGAACTTTCCCTGAAGATCTAGGCTTGCTGCTTGTGCATTCTTTCTAACCCAGCTGCTGGGCACTGGAAAATCCCAGGCAAAATCTGAAAACTACCTCCCTGCAAAACAACAAAAACAACAAACAAACAAACAAACAAAACCCCACACCAATCAAACCTGTCTTCATTCTACCCAAACAGAATTTCCCAGGCGTTAAAGAGCCGTTGTCTATAGAAGCTGAAGGGAGGCATAGTTACTCTTGAACCACTGAAAAGAGCACCCTGCTAGATCTTGGAAGATGGGACAGGTTCTTGCCATTGGTCTGAGATGTGGCATCTTTTCCTTTCCCTTTGCCTTCTTTACCTTTGGTCATCATGTCTGGTTAGGCTGTAACTGCTTTGAACCCCAGAATTCAGCTTTTCTGACAGGCAGAAAGCTTCATTGTCTCACTTAGGTCCCCAGGGCGTAACTTCTCTGCTTGTTCTTGCAGTATTGCCATCTAACCTTACAAGACAAACCAAAACAAAGACAAAAAATATGAAAGGTTTTTCCCTTCATTATTTAAAAATTGTCAGATTGATACATCATCCTTAATCAAGCTCAGATGTCTTTAAAGAGATCAGCGGTTCATAGAAAAAATGTACCTCTTGTGATACCTTCCTGTTGATTTTTATTTAAACATCAGTGAATAACTAAATCTTGATTTCTTGAGGAATACAGAGAAATTGAAAACTACAAAATTATAATCTGCTTTCAACCTGCTGCAGTAGCATTTTGTTTTCTTTAGGAAAGACAGAGTGGTGATAGAGAATTAAAGTATTATAAATTACTATTGAATTATAATATATAAACTATTATACTTTCTGCTACATGTTACTGTGTTTTATGTTCAGAAAAGGCGACTGGGGAATAAGCTGGAAGAGTATATTTTTGTCATATCTTGACTTTACTGGAACAAAGTGGAATTTTTGAAAATTTCCATAACATATAAACTTTGCTTTTATTCAAGCATTGTTTTAAAGTAAATGACAGTGCATTTGTTCTGTATTCTGTATTAGTCTTCCAAGCAACACTGTCATCTGCTGAGAAAATGCAATGTTCAAGGTAATATTGAGATCAACAATGTTAAGATATATGAAATGAAAAGATTTTCCTGGAATACAAGTCGCAATACAAACATTTCTAAGCATGACAGCTTTGATTGCACTTTAGAAATTATATTGTAGCTTTTTATGCTATGTACTTGCTGAATAATACTTTCTTTAAAAACCTGCCAGGACACTTACAGAAACAAAACAGGAACAATGAAAATGAGGGAAACAATTAAGTAGCTCAATGGCTTTTTTAGTTTAAACACTCACTGTAATCATATGGGGAGACACGGTCCTGATTTGTTTTTTTGCAACTGACTGTTTTTGCTGTTTCAGTTTTCTCTTAAGGATTCTGTTTTTTTATCTTGTGCCAAAAGTGTTAATGATCAAGCAAAATTGTGTTACAGTCTGAGGAGAAATATTAGTAACTGAGGTTTGTTACCATAACTCACTAGAATCAGTGAGCAAAAGTTCTTCAATAGTTATTGACTGCTGAGCATCGCAGTTTGACTGTAGTTTTGTTCCTCTATCTGTTCCCCTTACTGTGTGATGAAGCTTTCCTGGGTTTTTTTTGCTTATTCCTCTCTCTCTCTATCTCTCTATCTCTCTCTCTCTCTACCTACCTACCTACTGTGTCTATCTTCCTACTGTAGCTATCATTTATTCTGTTCTACTTCCAAATATGTTTCTGCATAGCTGTCTTGGTTTGAGGGGAAAAACCAGAATGTTTACCAAAAAAGCAGAGGAGAGGATTCCCCCACAATGATCATGTCACTCTTTATTAAATTTAAGAAAATGAACTTTAATTAGAAAATGGATATAAGAAGGATAACTGTTCTTAACTTCTATATGTATATGTAGGTATAGATATAACTGTAAACGGACCAGAGCAAACTACTTCCCCAACACCACAAGTTAAAAAAAAAAAACCAAAAGAGAACAACCCCCAAACCGGTAGGTTCCTCCTGAAAAAGTTATATTTATGGGCAATGTCAGTGTCACACCTTGCCTGGCTGCAGGGTGAGTTCTCAGTCTTTTTCCAGCGAGGCAGATGAGCGGTGAGCACTCAGATGAATTCTGTCTCTTTCTCTGTGTCCTTTGTCCTAAACAAAGAGGAAAAGCTGGGAATAGAGAGCCGCAGCATGTCCCAGAAAGCAGCTGTGACTTCTCTCTCCTGGGTCACTGCCGCGGTGGGGTGGGCAGCCGTGACACTGGGTGATGGTGGGGCTGAAGTGGTGGCTGGGGCCCCAATGCCAAAACCAGGAGAAACAGCAGTGGCATGAAGAAACTAGTTTATTCCACAGGAGCAGCAAAGAGCTGGAGAGAAAGGTTTCTCTCTGACAGCTGACACACACAGTTCCAACCTTCCCCCAGAGCTGTTTGAATGTCCCCAAGAACAAGAGACAGTGCAAACTCATTCCTTGCTACACCTTACCCCAGTCTGCCCCCCACCCAAATGATCAAGAAGCAATTGGTAGCAGTTAACTACTTCTTTCGTTAACTAATGGCACAGGGAATTAGTGGCAGGAAGAGAATTTACATAATTTCAAAACTATAACGATAGCTGTGAATAATTAAACAGTTTTAAGTTCTTAGCATTCATTCACATTAGGGAAAGCCCTGTTAATGCACTTGCCATGATCCATCCTTCATTTGTGATCTTTATTAGGTGTCAGATTTTGACCTGACTATAGGAACTATTTTATTATTATTATTATATGACAGTAGAGAGTGGTTTTTTTGTGCTCATTCAGGTAATGGAATATATTAGAGACTTAATATTTCTATAACATGCAGGAAACCTTTCCAAACCTCTCAAAGAGCAGATATAACTCTATGGGACTTCTCTTTCTCCTAGAAAAGAGAATTAATTAACATTTTAGAGTGAAAAATGTCTGGCATAAATTTCACACAGTAATCTCTGATTGGACTTCATACAATAGAAATAACCGCTTTTTCCTAAGGGCTGCACATTATTTTGGTGCACACAAATATGCAGCCTGCCCATAACCCTAGAAAAATTCAATTACTCAGAGAGGTGTAAACCACATTTTATGAAAGCAGTAAGACATGACTCTTGATGATCTCTGTGGAAGACTGCTACACAATTTAGATGTGTTTGCAGCCCCAGACTGAAGGCTGAGTGGATTTAACCAGCTGAGAAGCACAGTAATCTCCCAGAATTGTATTACCTAGAATATATCTTTGCAATTCATTTAAAATTGTTTTTAAAAGCAGTGGATTGGAATTATCAGAATAGCAATAAATTTAGTCAAATCAATAGTGTAATTCTGGTGATTTTTACATGTAATATTGATGCAGGCATTACATTACTCAAAACTCCCTTGAGAAATCTCCATTACAGTTATCCATTCCACAACTCTTTGTTATCTGTGTGATCTGTCATCTGTAATCTCTCTCTAGTCATGATGGTATGGACTGTTTTAAGAATCTTGTCTCTCAAAAACAAACAAACAAAAAAACCAAACAAATGATGAACTACTTCAAATAATTATGGGTAAGATAATTTCCAGCAGGCCAATCAATCCAGCCTTTAGTGTTCCTCACGCAGCTCTGTCCCTAACATGCCACACTGTGTGGCAAATCTGGGAAGAAGAATTTCTGTTATTAACATCGAAATAGGATAGAGCTTGGTGCTAAAAATACATCTGCAATTGTTTTTGGATATGGAATATTTCTGTAATAATTGGCCTAAAGTTATTAATTCTGATCATGATGTTGTATTGGTTATAAGCATTAAAAGATCTGAAGTATAGACCTAATTGCAGCCTCCGAAAACCCTCCAACATCAAGAGCCATTTGATAATATAGATGTATTAGCTAATGTATAATTTTAATTTTTCTTGCTTTGTAAGGAACTCCACAGTAGCTGCAGCTGTCTGGATGTAGTGTGATTTCTTCTCTGTGGGTGTGACATATTCACTGCTTGAACAAAGTGAAGTTGTTAAATTTCAGAGTAGAACATGGGACCCCCATGCTGAGCTATTTAGCAGCTAACCTTCAGGATGTGAGGCACAAAGTGTATTCTATTGCACAGATAGCCACCATGTCTGAACATATAATGTGATTTGATTTTTATTGAAGGAATAGTTTTATTTTTCACTAGTTCTTGAATGGGTATCAGGAAAGAGTAGAACTATAATGAACTACAAAGAATGATTGCAACATCCTAGGCTGCATGAACAGAAGTATTGCCAGCAGGCTGAGGGAGCGAACTTTCCTCTCTGCTCAGCTGTGGAGAGGTCACACCTGGAGCATCCACTGGCTAGATCTGGTGCTTGTGTCCTCAGTGTGAAACCATACAGTCTGAATGTAGCCACTCCAGTACAGGGCCACAAGGATAATTCGGGGGTTTAACTAGTCAGGCATTAATGATTCTGAATATTTCTAATCTTCACTGTTGATGCTATTACTACCTCTCAATACGTCAGAGTAGATCTCAAACTGAGGTGCTGCTGTCTCATTCACCACAAACTTATTGCAACAATCTCTTTGCTGAAGAGGTCTCAAATTATATCTGCCTCTATGTTACCTCTGTACCCTCTCAGTTATTTAAGCTGACTTGGTTAAATGAGCTGGTATGAATGCAAGACTGGGTTCCCCACCAGCTGTGAGTGCTTAGTGATGCTTTGAAACTGTTTCCACTTTTCAGCTTTTCTGCAACTCAAAATGAAGACCAAAACATGGCCTGGATTTTCTCCCTACTTATGTAAAGAAAAATCTGGTATTCCACATATTTCTTCTGTTTGAAACAGAGTCAAACACTGAAATTCACAGCAAAATGAAATTTTAAATGTTTCTTGGTAAGACAGGATATTTATTTTTATATGTTAAAAATAACATAAAAACCTTAAACGACATGCTCTGTCTTTTTTTTTCAGAGTTTAAAAACTTGAAAATTAAGTCAGACCCTGGGACATAAGAATGAGTGAGGTAATAGTGTACAAGGACTCCTTTGCTTTGCAAGCTAAGAAGATGTGAGATGAAAATAATGCTTTTCTGCAGTCAAGAACTATATAGGGTTCTCCTACTTTAGCAGTGCCTTGTTTCCATAAAGTCGCAAGACCTTTATTGCCAGGAAACGTACAGCACACCAGCCAGCAAGTCACCTTGTATTCAGGGATATATACCTATATACATATATACACACATATATATACATATATATACTTAAATATATACATATATATTTAAAACAACCCTGGATTTCCTACTTGCTTTTTCAAACCTGTTTGCAGTCATCAACTGTCCAAAAAGTTATTCAAGCATTTTCATGAATGTAGAGAGGCGGCAGGGCTTTACTGTAATCACATTGGCATCATTTCCTCAGCAATCAAGCCCAAATAAATAAATGTTCTTTGTTTGGCAAGTCACTTCGAAATGGCAAATCGATAAATTCCTACAGGAAGACATCAACATTTGTCAGAGCTGAGGTACATTTTATTCTTGATTATTTTGAACCGAGCTGATTAAAAACTAATGAACCTTTCCCTTTCAAGAAGAATGGCATTTTTGTTTAAAAATTCTTGGTGACCCAATCTAGAATGTATTCAATTGGAAAAGATAGGGCAAAGTATAAGGACGTATCATAGCTCACCTGTATCTTGAGAGAATAAATGACAGAGGAAGGAGTCAGTATCTTCTCCATTTTATGTATTTAATGCAAATTGGGGTATGAGTCTTCAAGAATTTGCTATAGGTAACAGACTAACATTGTTGGGGGCAGAGTATGTGATTTGTTCTTCCTTTTCTTCACTCTTTTCAATACTACACAGTCATCTACATCTGTGAATTTGAACTGACTGCACACACTGTTATAAATGTAGGAGGAAGATTCTTATCTGGTGATGTCTATGGCTTTTTTTGCTCAAACACATGTTTGGACACAACTTGTAACAGAATGACATATTATGCTAAGTAGGTTGCTCATAACTTCTAATTGTACTTTTCTGGTTGTTCTTGCAAACATAATTGTAAATTTTAATTTTCTATTGGCATGTTTGTTGGGGCTTTTGTTGTTTTTTATTGTCTTTTTTTTAGTTTTGCTCCGCTTAAAATCTGATTGATATATTGTGCAGGTAGTGTGTTGTAGGTTTTAATATAGTTTTTTAAAAAAGGATTCATATTATACAGAGACAAATCTGCCAGCATTTTGTCTGTAATTTAAACAGGAACAAAAATTGTGAAATTGTGCTTCCGATTAAGTTATTGTACAGAGAGGCGCCATCTTTTTTTTCCTCTTTTAGTGTTTCAACAAACTACAAAGATGCTCAGCAGGCTGAGAACAGACGAGCACACTAAGAAATAACTCATAAACACGGTAGAGCATTCTTGGCTTTCCCTGTTACTATGAAATTTGGCTTTCAAAGGTTTAGTTGACACTTCTAGCATGTTTACACAATATAGTCTTAAAATGTATTAATTTTTTTCTAGTGAATGCATGTACCTGTCAATTGTCAGCAGCAGCACACAAAAATGCAATTAGAACAAAGGCATTAGGTGATTTAGTGCAGCTGTATTAAATCTCACTGATGTGACTATTATCTTCTTTTGCTTCTGAGAGGGAAAAATAAAATAAACAAAAAAACAACCACAAACATTTCCAGGGTGATAATAAGTAAAAAACCAAAAAACCACCACTGTCTTAAGCTCTGATTTTTTACCTATCTGTGGGGTTCTTCAACTTCTTATTCTTGCAACTCTTTTCTTCCCATGATGTCAGATTATGTAAGGAAATTAGCAATACATTAAAACTTGATCTTCAAAACTATTTGTAGTTTGGAATAGGGCTGCACATACCATCAGCAAGAGAGATGAAAAATGTAAGGCTTGGACAATGATTGCAAAAAATATGTGGGGAAGATGTTAAAATATCTAAATTGCTAGATGATCTGCTAAGGCTTTTTGACACTGTAGATTTCTTAGCTGTTTCAAGAAAAATTCTTTTAAAAAACAGCAATATTGCCAGATTACCTCGATATTTAAGAAAACTCTTATTATACCTATTATTATTTTTTACCATGTTTGACATGCAGCTCTGTATTCTATCTCATGCCCTATCAACCCTCATTGTTCTTCTCAGTTGTTCGTATAACATCCTTGTCTTCACTCTACTGAAAACACTACTGTTCAAATATTTATCTTAATTTGATAGCTGAAGGAAATGCATTTCTTCTGTGCAAGTGGGGACAGGTGAGGTTACAGGTGGGGAATGAAGCAATATATCTCCATTTGAATAAAGATGTGTTCAAAGGCAGCTCATGGCATATTGCTTCCAAATCCCTGTTTGGACATGTATACATCTCACTCAAAATGAAATAAAAATAAATATTAATGTTGCTGATTGATTTCTAAGACCATCTGTATTCAACTGATGTTTAAAATAAATTAAAAAAAAATCTTTAAGCTGAATGGAAGTAAAAATTTCCTCAATGTTATATAGTAAGTCTTTGAAAATTTTTATTCCTGCTTCTTTTAGGAAGAGTTCAATTTGTGAGATTTTATAATTATTTTGGCCAAGAACTATGTCAGACTTTCAACCTTTTCTTTTTTCCTCACAAACAAAAGTTGCACAAGAGATAAGTACAAGATTACTTTCATCACTTCACAGAAAAACATGCTTGGTTTACTTTTTAGTCAAGTGTAAGGTCTTGTGTTTTCAAACAGAACTATAAATCTAAAATACTACAGGCTGCTTCTTCAATAAAACCTGTAGTGCTCTTTCTAATGTCTCTTCTATTTACTTCATAGTATGTAGACAAAGTATAATAAAATGAACATCCACATTAAAAAAAATGGAGTTTGCCAATTTATTAAACAGGTTCTCTTCCATTTTAATATACTAGGAAAGTACCTTTTTCGTGCTAGCTGCAAAGTGAACATTAAAGTAAAAAGAGGAATAAAGTACAATTATGTTATAAGACAGTGTAGTAGTCTTTATAACAGGAGAAGGCTTTCTTTATGTAAGAATTTAGTATTACAGAGTACTTGTACATATGTAGGGGTGATTACTCTTAGTATGTTGGGGAACTGATAGATGTAGGTCCTACTGTATGGTACTAAGTTGTTAGACATAAATGCGCTTGCAAAGGTGAAGTTATTGAAAACTTCCTAGGGCTCCCACTCAGCAAGGGAAATGCCACACATTTGGACACACTCAGATTTGCAAGAGCTAAAGGCGAAAATACATCACACAGATGAGGAGTATATTGTCTGAGCTGTGTTTTTTCAGGTCTTTAAATAAGGGAAGAAGTTAGTTTTTGAGGCTCATGCTTTTGGGGTACATAGAGTCTGGGCAGTGAGTGGTTGTTTGGTTGGTTGATTTTTAGCACTGAATTTTTAATGTGAGAGATTCTGAGTGATGTGTTATCAGTAGAAATATGATGTCAGCAACAACTAAAACATCAGTGTGTTGAGAACATCATTCTCATATTAAATCAAAAACATAGCATTGTACTGGCTACTAGGAAGAAAACTACACCAGCCCAAACATAGACAACATGTGGTTTATAACTCTCTCAAATGTTTCTTTCTTCCTTCTAATCTTAAGTGAACATACTTGACTCCAATTTGGTGTGTGATTGAAGGCAGCCATAGGAATTTTCATCATACAGCTTTACAACATTCAATGTAAGAAATAATAATAATTTATCCTTTATTACTTTTATATATTTTACCCTGAGATGGTGGTACAGTGTAGTCAGAGAGAAAAGGAAACGAGGATGTTTGCTACTCCTTTAAAGATGAGATTAAATCAATACTTTTTATTTAAAACCAAATTTATAAGAATATGTTTGTATAAATTATAGTATATTATAAAGATATTGTAATAGATTTATGTGAAATAGAAGTATATTGCTATTTGTTGTTCAGTTATCATTTAGGAATTGCAGGCATAACGGTAAAAGCTATTTCTTTACCTTAATATTATATCCTGATTAATGAAAAAAAGCTGTATGTTGTGTTCTGTATATCTAAGATCTTAAACAATATTTGGTCTAATATTCTGAGTTGAAGTTGTAGGAGAAGCTTCTACTTATTTTCAGAGGATACCTCTTTCCAAGCTGCCAGCTATTTCAAATTTATGGCTTGCATAACTCTGTCAATATCTGTAGTTACATTTCCATAACAAGAAGTCCTTAAACTCATGCAGCTGGAAATCATAGACTCAAACTGAAAAGACTACTAATATATTGCTCTTGCAGGTTATCCAGATACATTTTCTTTGCCAGATTCTTAATGTTGATCTGTGCAATGAATTTTTGACATCTCTCTCAAAAGAACTTTGATGGTTCAGTTTGGAAACAAAGAAGCTGCTCAATTATCTTTTCAGGTACTTATTGAAATATTCACATCTGCAAAGGTGTGTTTTGCAATGAAGACAAAAAAAAGCCTGTCAGTGGTCTAAACACATTGGTTGTTTTTCTTTGTTGAGCAGAACAAATATCCTTGGAGTCCTGACTGCTGAATGATGACCTAATGTTTTTAAGACAATAAATGAGGAACTAACTTGAATGGATCAACCTTAAGATCAGAGAGTGTACATCTCATCCAAGAAGTGCATGAATATACCTGGGAGACACAGGCCAGTAAGGGCTGCTTGGAACATGCAAAACAATGTATTACAGACCAATCACGTGCTGACTTAACAAGCCACATAGGCTGTGATCCTGTGTTGTTGTGCGAACTTTTGACAGCTTTCCAGAGGCCTTTCTGTCTGTTTGAATTGTTCAGTCACTGAAGTTGCTGGGGACTCTGCAAAATAGGACACTAAATGATTTTGTGCTTACAGAAGCGTTTTGAATCTCCCATCCTCCTGCTTTTTACCTGCATAATTCTTCTTCTCATAAATCCTGCACTAATGTCCTCCTCTGAAAAGTCTTTATATACTTTTCAATCTATATTCTGCAAAACAGAATGAAAAGAAAATTCAGCATTATTTAGGACCAACTCTGTAGAGAGAAAACTGATTTTCTCATGATTTGCTTGCAACTTTAGGTACCATACAAACATGCTTATTTCAAATAAAGGGTAGCTCTGGAAAGCTGTCTCTCAAGATTGTAGGGCACAATGGAATTTTAAAGACACTCATTCAGATGAACTGCCTTTTAATAAAGTGTGTGAGGAAGGGGAGATAGTTCTTACTAACTCAAAGTCTTTGTGTCATGCAATATATTGTTGATGTGAATGAGATAGAAGTATAAATAAAAAGTGATAAAATTGTGCTGCAAGTGGCTGCTGTGCTGTTTATTTTTCTGTAGGATGTGGTGTACAGTTAGGTTGTTTTGTGGGAAGCAAAATAAATGGATCTTGCCATCTTGTCTCCATTGCTCAAAATTTCCCAAATAATAACTTTGTCTCCTACTCCCTCATTGCAGAAGACAAGCCTTGGCATTCCTGCATACAAGGTGACTTGCTGGTCAGTGTGCTGCACCCTTCCTAATTTACTGGTTTACAGCTATCAGAATGATTGTATAAAGGTTGAAATTCTCCTAATGTGCATATTATCTACCCCGCTGCAAATTCCCATGGAAAATAATAATCTCTTTCTGTCATATTTTTAAATGTGTTTGATATTAGCACATGAGTTTAAAGGTGATTGGGAAAAGGTGAGTAGGAAGAGACTCAATAGACCTCAAATCACATCTCCTCCATTTGTATATTGTTTGACTTGATCAAGACCACTGTCTACTAGAGACATTATGTTCAAAGACTGCAAAATTTCTCTTCATCTGTGGTAAGACTAGTATGCATTTTTAACATGGGCCACCAGATATTTTTGTGGTAAATTTCTTTATAGTTGATCTTGATGCAACTAGTTCCTTCTATTTTCTGAAATACCACGAGAAGAAAGTTTTATTTTCCTGGCTACCACAGTGAAATAATGATCAGATCTAAAAGCAGCCAGTTTTTAAAATATGAATGACTTTAGTTAAAAGGTAAGTAATTTCTCTCTATCATGAAAATGCTTAATTTCTTCTCTGATTCAAATGTGCTTGTGACACCGCCAAACCTCAAGTGTTCAAGCTGAAATTTTCCATATTGAGTGTGTCTCTCAGCATGATTTTTTTTAATGATAGTTCATCATTCTGTGATTCCAGACAAGATGAAGCAGGAAAAATATCTCAAGCCTGACTGGGAGAGAGAAGATAATTTTTTTTTGTTAACTGTAGAACTTGAAAAGAACTTTAAATCTAGCAGCAGTGTAATCTTAAATAAACTATCAATTAATCTGAATAGGAAATATTTGCAATAGACTAAATTAAGGTGATTTCAGGCACTTAAATAAGAAATTAAATTTACTAAACATAAGAAATAAAAATGTTACTCATTTATATTCTGGTCTTGTTGGTAGTAAATACTGACTTTCTCTTTAGACTTTTTTAATTAACAATGCAATACTGCGTCTTCAGGGATCAATATCTAGCAACTTCATAACATTATGGAGCATAAAATAAATAAAAAATATTAAGTATCATAAAATATACAGACTCTTCTTCAGGTCTGGGCATACTACCATCTGCTCAAATTCACTACTGTGTGAAAAGGCAAGAAGAAAAGATGTTTATGGTGAACTTATAAACATATTTATTTTGTATGTTGCTGACATCTTCAAATACTGTCATGTTGGTAAAGTTAAAACCAATGTCTTAGGATTAAAAGAGAACTTCCTGCCAAAATAAATCACAAGTAGTGGAAAAATCCTCCTTTGGTTGTTCTTATGTGCAATTTAAAAGCTCTCTTTCAGTTTCAATCAGACACACACGCTGTTTGTGTGCACACACTCTCATCCATTGTTTTTATTGCAGTCTCAAGGTGCTGGGAACACTTATTTTATGAGATACCATGGTAATAAATATGTTCATTAATAACACTGTATGTGAAGCCTGTGTCTAGTTAATTACATTCAGTGAAATCTTTCTTTTTGAGGAGTGGAGAATGGGCCACTCTTGGAATAATCATAAAAACTTGACGGTGAATGTTCATCTTTCATCGCACGGCTTTGAACCTGAGTATCTATTCAAGTGTTTTCTGATGAGTGTATATAAACATAGTCAGTCAGAATCTGCCTCAGATCAGTTGAACCAATCATAACTGTTTTGCTTTTAAGTGGAAAATAATATACATTCCCTATGTCTGTAATACAGAAATTCCTTTTTTCATGCATGTACTTAGTAGAAGACTGGGAGGAATTTATTATAGGCACTACACAAGTCTAATACTTTAATATGGTACTACTTGAAAACCTAATTGTCTGAAATTTGCTGGATAAGTCTAAGTCATGCAATGAGGAGGTGAGTGGGAGATTAAAAGCCCTTCAGCTAATTTCCTCTGCATGTGATAGGGCAACACATGTGTTCAGGGAGGAAGGGAGAACATGTTGCTGTTACCATTTAAGGATCAGATTAATAGTAATTAGGGATGGAAGAAGGCACGTACTTGGTATATTATGGGTTTTGGCATGTGTGGCCTTGGCTACGTAATCCTCATCGTACCCTCCACTGCCAGCAGTTCAGTGGGGCCATGGCAGAGCCAGGAGGCGGCCTCTGTCCTGCAAGAGCTGAGCTGAGCTGAGCTGAGCCACCAGGACATCAGCCTCTCAGCTGAAGGGAAAATGGCCAAGGAGCAGCTGGGCAGTCACTTGGGCAGTTCATACAGGGCAACTGGGATGGCAGAGGGGGAATCAGGCTATGGGCAAGTGACACTTCAGCCCATCCACCTGGCTGAGAGCTGCTTGACTGACACTGAGGCTGCTGGTGCCGCCTGGGGTGGTGCTGTGCCCTGCTGGCTGCATGTGTTTTAACTGGCATGTAACTGCTTTGTACAAATTACTGACTGTAAATAACTGTCCTCTGTTGCTAAGTGAGTGTATTCTGGTTGTTTCTCTGTGCAAGAATTAGTGTGCCCTTGTGGAGTGGCGCAGGGAGGGTTCCCTGGGGGCAAACGGCAGCTGGTGCCTGGCAGGCGCCATGGGATGTGAGGTGGGGTTGGGCCTGCTTATCCCTCTTGATGAGGGTTTTCTTCCTGGAGCATGGAAAAATATCAGGTTCAGTGTTATATAACCCTTACTTAGACAGAAGTAGTTTAAAATTGCTCAGGTCCCTTTAGCTCAGTAGAAATCTCTGCTTGTATCAGTGCTTGGTGTTCATGGGTAGGCAGCATGATGAGCTGCTTACTGTGAGGGAAGGGATGTTCTGTAATGATCAAGAATAGCAGGAATGGAAATGATGTGGAAAAAAAAGGTTCCCTAATCATCATGCTGCTAATTATTTTATTATTACTATTAGGAATTATCCTACCTCACTGTCAGTACATTCATTGATTGGTTTAGAGTACAAATGTAGATGCTTCTGTTAATGGGTGTTTGATTTTTTAAATTTAATTTTTGGTATTTATTGCAACATATGTTCTTATGCCTGTAACTTTTAGACACTGGTAAAGAGCATAAATAAAGCTGAGGAGATCAAAGAGAAAATGGCAAATAGTGAACCATAAACTAAGCACTAAAGAGGAAACAATTTTCCGTGCAAAATTCAACCATTGTCTCTCATTTTGAAAGCTATAATTCATACTGCCTTTCTGTTAAAGTTCTCTGTGATCACATCACAATCCCTGTGATACAGCAGGCTGCTGCCTTTTGGTAGGGATGCACCAGCTTCTAAAAGAGAGAGAATGGGTAAAATTAGGTGGTATTCTGTGTGGTCTACATCAACACAAGAACTGAATCAGTATTTTTCTATTTTAGAATGATTATTGTTTTATTTGTGACAAATTCAAAAGCAGATGTTTCTCAGAAAGAGATATTTGAATTCAACATTTTAGAGAAATGCACTTTTAATACATGTGTAACAATATAAATACTAGAAAATGTTTAACGATGGGGAAATATAATGAGGCATAAAAAGCTTCATTAATTCTTATTATGTAAAATTATTTTGTCCATTTTTCTCAATGGATGTTTAGTTCACAATGATATTAAAAGGAATATTAATGTATTGGCTTAGAATTTAAAATCAGTTAGTAAAGCTTATTCTGTTGCAGGTGAAAGTTACTGAGATTTCCTGTAACTTTTTTTGTAATAGTATGTGGCCAAATACCCTGACATCCAATGTAAGTCCACATTACCCTGAGTATTTGTGGAGTAATACACCTTCCCCTTAAGGGTGGGATGTCACATTTATGAATTTGAATTTTGTGTAGCATAGCTGTACAATGAATGTGCTGTACTCATCTGTTTTTTCAGATGTATATATTATCTTGTGGAGAAGCCATTGAAAAGTCCTGCTTTCACTTGCCTATCTTACAGAGTTTTTATCAGAAGACAGTGTTTAAAATTGCCTTTTCTTTTCCCCCTCCGATGTGGCAACACTGAAATCTTAAAAGAATTGAAGCTCATAAGAGGCACAAAATCTTTACACTCTCTTTCCTTGGTCTATATGAAATATTAGGCATTAGTATGCAGAGCTGACTTTGGATGGAATGGTCTGTATCATGTAATAAAATGATTTCTTATGACCTTTTGATCCACAGATTCTATTAATTCCTGATGAATAGCATAAGCCAAGATAGAGTAATATTGGTAACAAAAAATCTGATATGAAGATATTTTTAGAGTGAAAAAGACACAGTTTTGGTTTCTAAATGAGCCTAGGGAATTGGAAGCCATTTAGTGGGTCACACAGTCCACCAGGGATACCACATCAGGGCAACTGCTGTGAAGTTGATAGAGGAGCTATTGTCTGTCCTGCAGTCATGGTCTCCCATCCATAACCCTGGGAGGGCAGGGTAAAGCCTGCTTCTTCCACTGGCCTGATCCATACTTCAGGATTCCTGCAGAGGTTGTTAGTGGATAAGTACTCTCTAGCGGGTGAGGGAACTCACTCTGGGTAGTTCTGCAGACTGTCATTCAGAAATGGGCATTTAGGAAAATGTTATTGGTGTGGGCAGGGGGGCTGTATTAGTTATCTTATCAGATTTGTGCTAAGAATATAAAAATCACATGATGAAAATGTTATTTCTTCAATAAAGCACTTCTGGCCAAACAGATTCTGGGAAATCTTTGTTGTAAAAAGCTATGACTGTATTCAAGCAGGTATTCAATGAAAGTAAAAATGTGAGCTGGCTGAGATATACTACCAGAAGACTAACAGAAAATGAAAAAGTTGATGAAGGAGCTAATAGTGTATTAAGTAAAGAGAAGATAGATGCAGAAATTCCATTAAGTTCCCAGTAAATCAATACAATAATAGCAAAGTGGGGAGGTGAAAAAGGAAGAAACACTGTGAGGAAAAAATTGGATTTTTTTTTTTTTTTGGATGTAAGCAAGGATGCATAGGAATACCTCCTGGCAAGAGATTATTAGAAGAGGAATTTAACTGTGACATTCACATTGTGAGAAGGTCAGTTTAATCTAAAGAAATACCTAAACATAAACCCAAGAATTTCCGCTTACTGGTTTTTCTTCCCTGTGCATAAGGATGTTACACTAACTTTAGGAATCATGTTTTGAATTTTACACATGAGCACAGAATAGAAAAAAAAAAGGTTTTAACTAAGCCTGTATATTGTCCCTGCAAAGTCATAAACAGAAAAGAGACAACTAGATTGTACTTGCCTGTCCGTACTAATACAGATTTGTATCCCACATTGTCTATTCTTTAAAAAGACTTCAATTTGTTTTACCAGACAATCTCAGATATGATGTTATGTCTACCTATATTACAACTCATATGAAAAATCAAAATTAAATCCTAGTTATAATACAACACAAACACTTGTTTGTTATACTTTAGCCAGTACTACGCTTCCAGTTCTAGCTGAATGCTAGGATAATCTCTGGCATATTTAAAGAAAATGGAGCTCATTACTTTGTACTTTCCTGCTTTTACTGGAGCTGAGTAAATAGCTTCCTAGGCATCCCTATGATACAAATATATCCACTTTCCTTCTTGGGTTAATTTTTTGTTTAATCTTTGGACTTTGTAAACTTAGAATCAGAACCAGGAAGCCACAAACCTTTGCAAATCAAACCATGTTTATAAAACAAAATTTGGGAGAGAGAATTTCCATAATTTCTTACCCCTGAACAATTACTGGAGCTGCTCAGAATAATCAGAACTGTCATTTTAACAATAAAACGGGTTTGGATTGCAGACATTAAAGTCAAGAGTGGAAGCTAGAAGGAGGGAATGTTTAATCCTTTGTCAGTGATTAATTAGGTTTCTGACAGGTTTAATGATGTTACCTTATAAAAAGCAAGAAGTAAGTGGCCACAGTTGTCATGGCATGTGGTTTTAATACATGTAGCACAGTGCTAATTTTTCTAGTGAAAATCCGTAAGCAAGTTGCCTCTGAATTTCTTGCAGATAAACATTATTTAAGATCCATTTTGGAATATTTTGTTTTTATCTTTCCTTGAACTAAGTAAAATTACAAAATATTCACAGTAAATAATGGTGATGACTTTTAAATTGGTTTTAGAAAGGAACGAGTGGGATAGGACCCCACTAAACTGAACTGCATAGCAGTTCAAAGCAAATCCAGGGATGATGAGAAAATGACAGTCTAATGCAATAACCTTTGTCATATCTGATGTAAATTGCCAATGAATTCTTACTTAATATTTCTGCAAGCTTTAGCATAGTGTAATTTGTATCTATTTATTTTGATCCTAAATTTATGCTTTCTACCTATCTTTTATTTTAGAATTATTCTGTTGTGGTTAAATATGCAATATCTTGATGGAATTTGAATGCTTGAGTCTTAGTTTCTTCTTGCTGACTGTATGTGTGAAAACCCCTTCTGCCTCCCACGCTTTTCTTGAGGGTTGTGATAACTCAAAGTCCCATTTGTCTTGTTCCTTCTTTCCTGTCCCCCATGCTGACAAATGCATTTCCATTAGAGAGGCTTCTTGTGGAGAGCTATATCAGTGAAATTTTTTGACTGAAAATACAGTTCATGCTACTACAAGAGCTGTTCTGCTGCAGTAAATTCATAAATAACTTTGATTACAAATTTGGCTTTTAGAAAATGTCATTTGCAAACACATCCTTCAGGTCCTACACACCATGCCAGATCTAATGAGTAAGAAATAAGTGCACTGTGTATTGCAAATGTATGATGTTTAGAGGCTCAAACTGGCTTCTTTCTTGCTGCTTCTTTTGTTATAACAAATGTTAATGCTAGAGATTTATGCCGAAGAAGTAAGTAGACAAATCTCACTGTTGCAAAGGAATTACTAGGGAATGAAATGCTTTGGCATATTACTGTTAAAGTTCAATATTGTGCATGCACAGCATGTGGTGCCTGAAGGAAAGGGAGTTGAAACATCTATATGCAAATCTGAGTGCATATTTTCAGTAGGAACTGCACCTCTTTGTTGAATAAATCAGAAGAAATATCTAAGATATTTTATTTTTTTAAATTTTTTTTGTTTTTAGAACAACTAAACACTAGTTGATGTAAAGCGTAGTGTAGATGTGACATGAATGGCACAACATACCTGTTATGGATTGAGTTACTACTTTTCTCAATTCTCTAGGATGAAGAAGGTGTACTTTAAAAATGTCAGAATAAACTGTTCTGTTCTTACTCTAAATTTCAAATGTCCACATAGACATGGGAAAGTTTTATTTTACAATACTAGAGTTTTCTTGGGATTCAGAAGTTTGGGAACTAGATTAAATTCCTGGCTCACTTGCATTGTAACCCTGAACATAATGCAACACAGATACACATGCTGCTGTCATTTACTTTGACAATCCTACTTTATATGGTCAGCTGCCTGTTACCATGGGTTTACACAGTAGTGTTCTGAGCTTCAGTGTGACCTGGCATTACTGTTGCTGAAAAAAGTGAGAATGATTATTGGTGTCTATTTCTGAGAAGTTACTGCAGAGAGGTGCAGAAACGATGACTCCAGGGAGACCTTATTGTGGCCTTTCAATAAATAAAGAAGGTTTATAATCAAGATGGAGAAACCTGTTACAAGGACATGTAGTGACAGAACAAGGGGCAATGGTTTTAAATTAAAATAAGGTAGGTTTATACTGAAAAAGTGGAAGTTCTTTGTGATGAAGCAGGTGAAACATGGGAAGAGGTTACCCAGAGAAGCTGTGAATGCCGCATTCCTGGATGCATTCAAGGACAGGTTGGATGTGGCTTTGAGCAGCCTGATCTAGTGGATAGGGACCTTGGCAATGACAGGGGTTTGGACTATATGATCTTTGAAGGTGCCTTTTAACCACTCTATGAATTTATTAAATTTTCCAGTTCCTGAAAAATAAATTTTAATCATTCTGAAATGAGATTTCAAGGGGGCAGCTTAAGGGCTCAGATTACTCAACCACATGATTTGTGTGCTGGGACATATTTAAAAAGCACAATTCTCTAAAACCATGACATAGTTTATTCAACAGAAGTTTGGGATATAATAGGCCTTCTAACTCCATATATTCATGAATTGCATACATAAGATGCGTATTTTGATGTATTTGGGAATATTTATACTTCACCAGCTCTGATCTTTTAATTTCTATTGTTACACGTTAGCTTGAAAACTTTGCACATCATAAATTGCTTAAATGAATCATGAAGGACTGTTAACTACAGACCAGCCAGAGATGAATAAAGTTAGTGGGTTGTGGAAGCAGAAAAAAATTTAATTTCATTGTGTTATCTGCTTTTCTCAATTAATGTTGTTGTACCTCCTTTTTCTTTCCAAAGAAAGTGATACTTAAAAAGAACTTCCTTAGTAGTTTCTTCATTCACTGTTCTCTTCAGTGTCATGAATTGAACAAAATCTTTGTTCTGTAGGGGCTTTGCCATGTTGAATAAGACATAATTGTCTTTTAGAAACCTTTTTTTTTATGGGAGGGCTTCGAGAGGAGTGGGGGATTGTTTGTTTTGTTCTGTTTGTTAAACAGAAAACAAACAAAGCTACTATGCAATTATTCTGCACACTTACAAACTGTAAAGTTTGGAAAAGTCAAATAGCTTTATAAAGAAGTTGGTTTTCACCTTTTACTTTTTTGTTTCAGAGTGTTTATTGTAGTCTCATTGCAGACAAGAGAAGAATAATTAGCCCTCATCAATTATAAATAAAAAACTAATACGAAATGTATATGTATTATTAAAACTGATTTTTCCTATGCTGTTTTACACACCTTTAAATCCATTTCACCTTATAATTATACAATGCAGTATTCTCTCTTTACAAAATTATCTCATCTGCAATGTTATATCATTTTATGAATATAATATGGCCTGAAGATGAGGGTGAACTTTGAGTTTTGAACATAGAGGTCTGGAGAAATATCTTAACAGAGTACAGACAAGAAATATTTAATTACTGTCAATATTATGATTTTTAATAATTTATGCTGAATCAAGACGTAAATTTTCCAACACTATAATGAGAGGGAGAGAGACCTGTAGGTCTGATTCAGCCATGAGGAAATTTAGGGTTGAGATAGCCAAAAAACCAGAATTATATCACTCAGTAACCTAAAATATAGTAATTTAGGAAAAGCAAGATTATTCTACCATAGGTATAGTGGTTTTTGTTCTGCAAGCACACACACCAAAACCAACATACACCATCAAATTACTTCAGTGAAGTGGTAGCAGTAAACAGCACCACAGACCTGGGGAAAGACGACACTTGCTGCAACTGGTCGATGAGTCTGACTCCTGGCTAGTGGCCAGCCCTTTATCCACAGCGCATTGGGCTCAGCCTTCTGCTTGCCCTTGGACATCTGCACTCCCAAGGGGCTATTTCCACCACTTACTGCTTTTCAATATAGGTGGTTGGCATAAGCAATCCATGGCCTTGTTGGTCACCCCAAGCAAATTTTCTTGTGTTTTGCCATAGGTTAGACTAAATAGCTATTACTATCACCAAATAGGCTATAAGCTTCTAAAATTATTCATTTGCATGTCTTTACCCTTTGTCATGCATAATCAAGTCAGTAAACTGGGCCAGATACATTCAGAGCTTGGGAGAAAGCTTTCCCTGTAACAATTATCTAAATGTTGCTCGTTTGACCAGGACATACCAAGACCTGGGCAGATGTAGTCAAGGTTTTGCTTTTTTGAGCATTTCTTTGGGTAGACTTTGTCCCATAACAATGTTACACTGACCATCTTTTTTTTTTAATTTTCACTTAAAAACATCCCAATCCTGAAAATGAAACACTCAGAAACTCTTAAATTTTCTATGAAACGTTTTTGTATTTTGATCAATTCCATGTATTGTCTAAACAGTCATATGGCAATGTAAAGATCTGGAAGATGTAAGACCATGTATAACACCAACATGAATGTCAGTCTGTTAGGAAAATGAACAATTTTCTGCATCTAACAACCTACTTCTAACAAATTGGTAAACACCTTTCAGTTATTACCATCAAGCTCTACGCATTAAAAGGCTTGTGGTTTGAGCTGCTAGAACAGAGCTGCTCCTTCTATCTTTTGCAGTCAGAAGAAAATTGGCTAGAAAATCTGAGCTTTTTGGCAGAAACATACTGCTATGTCTATGGACATCTGCCCTAGAGTGAAAAATGAAGGGTTTTCAGCTTGAAACCCAGTTAACATGAATATATGCCTTTTTAAATGCAACACAACTATTATTTTTTAGTTACCATTGAAATTGCAACCTTCCCCATAAAGAAAAAGGTAAGGAAATAGGAAGTAAGGTTGCACACTGTTCATGCATGCACACACACACACATACACACACATAGTCATGAGAGTTAAAATAAGGGGAAATTTTCCAAGTTTTTATGTTTATAAATATATTTGATATTTTATTGATGACAAAAGATGTGCAGAGGAAGAAATGGTATATGCATGATTTTATTTGAGGTGTTATCATGTTGACATAAATATATAGGTTTTTCTATATGGTGAGACATCTGAGCTTCCATTGGAGTCCTTGTAATTCCATTCCAAATAACCTCATTACTGACAGCTGCTCTGTTTCAGAGGGAGCAGCACTCTTCCCTTTTTTTTGACCCTATCACTTTCTGTTCAAAGTATATATATATATACGTACACTGTTCTCACATGCATAAACTGGGTCCACATTTCCCCAGTGCTGGACCAGTGTCACAACCCAATGACACTGGATTGTCAGTCACTTTTTAAATTGTTAGCCATCATATGGTTGTTTTTCTTGTTTTTCCAAGGCTTAAAGTATCAGGTAGAAAATGGCTGATGTATTTGCTTTTGCAATTTCTTCTTTTAAAGGAGGAATTCTGGCAAGCTGGCTGAGATGGCCTTGAAGAATACTCCTCTATAGTAGAATCCCTTCTTCTGTAGTCCTTTTATAAAAGTCAGCCTGAAGAGATCTGCTTCTTGTTGACTGAAGTAAACACAGTGGTAAGTACGTACAGAGGGGCACACATCCACTGTGCAGCAAAGTCCAACAACCTACACACAACTTTTCTAGACAGTTCTGGCAACCCAAGCTAATTTTAACCTTTAGTTTTCCTCTTAGCACATTTAAAAACAAAAAAACAAACAAACCAACCAAACCAAACCAAATAAAACAAAACCCCAAAACCCACAAAAAACCAAACAAACCTCTGTTATCTTAAACTCTGGTGTCCTTCTATCCAAGAGATTTGAATTCATTGAGTTCTCTCTTACAAAACATGATTTGTTTTAAAATGTTCCTCTGAACATTCATCTGAAAGGCCTCAGGCTTCAAAAGCAAGGAATCAAAGTTTCTTTCTTTCCAGGAGGAATCAAAGTTCATTTCCTTTCCAGAAGTCTTTTTCTTCAAATATTCCTGGTGTTTACAGTCTGGAAAGTGTTGCTTGACATTTGATTTAGTTTGAGAGTCAGTCTGCATGTACAAGGTGTTATTCTGTTTTGTGTGTCCAAAGGTTCAGCCAGAGATCAGCAGTCTGAATGAATGAGGCTGTAGCATGTGGATGAAGCAGACTTGCTTATGCCATTCTAAGACTTCTCTGGGGGTTTGGAGGGAAAAAAAACAACAAACAAACAAAAAAACCCCAATCTATAGAAAAAAAGCTCCAAACCCATCCACACACAGAAAAAAGGGGGGGGGGGGGGGGGG
>VWZD01000221.1:25623-35759 GCA_013396695.1 Sakesphorus luctuosus
TGGGGGGGGGGTGGGTGTGTAAAAAAAGAAAAAAAAAAGCAGGGAGGCAGTTGTAAAATCTTCTATATGAAAGCATTTCATATAGAGCAAAATACAAGTTTTTCTAAAGTCATGAAAAGTATGGATTAAATAAAAACTTGATATTGTCTTTGCATTTTTTCTTTTTTTCCTCTTTTTTTCTTTTTTTTTTTTTTTACTTTTTATGCATGCCTAGATGTTGCCAATATTTAAAAAAATCATTCTGTTTTAGGCTAAATCTAAGACCTTAGAGAATGGTCTGAAGTTGTGTCAGGGAAGGTTTAGGTTGGATATAAGAAAAAAGTTCTTTACCCAGAGGGTGGTTGGGCACTGGAACAGGCTCCCCAGGGAAGTGGTCACAATACCAATCCTGACAGAGTTGAAGTGTTTGAATGATACTCTCAGGCACATGGTGCATATGGTGTAACTCTTGGGGATGGTTCTGTGCAGGGCCAGGGGTTGGACTTTCATGGGCTGTGTGGATCACTTTCAATTCAGTATATTCTGTAATTCTGTGAGTCCATGGAAAAATAGTCATTAATTTCTTGGCTTGACTGCTTGATAACTTTACCAGAAGACTACTAATATGATCCCCCTAACAGAAATTACAAACAATAAGTCAAATTCAGTTCCAGTATTATTAAATGTGAAGACTGTATTCCCCCGAAGATGGTGAATTTCTAATTGGACTTTTATGCATATGTTTGATTTTCATTATAGTAAATTACTCTTGCCAAGGCTGTTAGAAAAGGCAGAGCAGAAAGCCCTAATTAAAAGGGTAATACATAGAACTTCATTGCAACCATGTCTAGATGTGCTTTTTAAGAATATAAATGTGTGAATGTGTCATGATTTAAAGCATTATAAAATACAATAATGCTATTTATCATTCCCTTCCAGAATGAGAAATCCAATTTAATTAAATGTTGATCCTATTTTACCGGACTTCATTGATGTTGATTCTTACTTCAATCACCATGTTTTATTTTGCATTCTGTGCCTTTTGATAATGCTGTTCTTCAAGAGCACCACGTTTATTATGGTAATCATTTGCAGAAAATGGTGAAACTTTTTAATAAATGAACTAGTTTTAAAACTAGTGAAGTATGACAATTTTCAAAATTATGCTCTGGACGATATACATAAAAGAAATAGAAAATATTCCTCTGAGTTCAGGCAATGCTGAATATGGTGCAATCACCTTGATATGTCTGCGACTTGTCTCTAGTACTTGATTGCACAAGCTGGCATTAGCTGTCTCAGAACAAAAGAATAACAACCTAAGAATAAAAATTCTTGCAGTGGAGTATTATAAGCTTGTTAAGTGACATTGTTAACTTTTTCTGTCGTCAAGATGGAGCACTTTAGTGGGAATGGGAAAGGCTACAGTTACTTTCCCAGTTTAGGCCTAGGGTGCATGGAACCACTATGTACAGAACTTCAGATGCTCTGTCTCAAAAGGATAAAAAGGTAAAAAGATTTTAAATATTTATATACATATGATTGTTGGTTTATATGATTTTTTGTAATACACTGAGCCAAGGAAAGCACAGACAGAAAGACATATTTTCTTCTTAGCTGCCTAGCACATGAAAAACACACATGAAAGACTAATTGGGGTGAATAGCTTAATATCTTTCTAAAACAGTAGAACTGTTAAGTAGAATAAGTCATTCTGTACGACTTCTGTAAAATAATATTTTAAATGATTGCATTTTTATATTGTGTTTTCAAAATAATATGTTCATCATCACATACCAGGACAGCTTCATTGCTGACTAAGTTTACAGGATAGTATGATTTGTATGTAACAGAAGAATCTATATGATACAGGCCATGCTATATGTTCTGAACATGAGCCGAGAAGGCCAATGAGATCCTGGCCTTTATCAAGAATAGTGTGACCAGCAGGACCAGGGAAGTGACCCTTCCTCTGTGCTCAGCTCTGGTGAGGCCACACCTTGAGTATTGTGTTCAGTTCTGGGCCCCTCAGTTCAGGAAAGATTTTGCAGCAGGTCTGGAGAAGAGAGATAAGGCTGGTGAAGGGACTTGAGCACAAGTCTTATGAGGAGAGGCTGAGGGAGCTGGGGTTGTTTAGTCTGGAGAAGAGGAGGCTAGGAGGTGACGTTATTGCTCTGTACAGTTACCTGAAGGGATGTTGTAGCCAGGTGAGGGTTGGGCTCCCACGCAGCCAGCGGTAGAACAAGAGGGCATGGGCTTAAGCTCTGCCAGGGGAGAGAGTAATCAGGCATTAGAATGGCCTGCCCATGGAAGTGGTGGATTCACTGTCCCAGGAGATTTTTAAGATGAGACTGGATGTGGCATTAGTGCCATGGTTTTGTAACCACGGTGGTGGTGGATCAAGGGTTGGACTTGATGATCTCAGAGGTCTCTTCCAACCCACTTGATTCCATGATTCTATGATTCTGACCAAAAGTTAGGCTGGAATAATTTTGCATTGATATGTGAAGTGTGAGACTTGGATTTCTTGCTAAGTATAACAATAATGTAGAAAAAAATAGTTAATATGGTATCAAATATTAGTCTAATATTTTTAAGATGTGGTATTTAATATTAAAATGTGAATGCAATCTACTTGAGTCTAATGTTTCAAGTGAAAATTCCTTTTCTGACTTTTGGTTCTTGTTCTTATAAGTGTAATTTAATTCTGGCAATTCTGTGGTAAATCTATATCTTTTCACTCAAAAGTAGCAAAGAAACTTATTATAGAAATTCTTTTAGAATATTTATTTAACTAGTACTTGAAAGAGACGTAACACATAGGAAGATCAGTGGTAGCTTTTAAGAAGTATCAAGAATAGGGAGAATTTATATTTAATATGCACCTTCTGACATTAAACAAAACCCCCTTTTTATTACAGTATTCATAGTTATACCAATATTTATCTTCAATTTTTAAATATTTTGATATATTTTTTTATAATTTTTGTATTTGTCTTGGTTCTTGGATGTGATGTATCGAGTATGAATTTATTATGGTGCTTTAGAATAAACTTCCTAGGGAAAAATTAAAAATAAAATCCTAAACCCCAAAATATTTCATTGCTGTTTCTAATAACCCAAAATTGTTGTCAAGCATTGGAAAAGTCTGCCCAAGGAGGCGGTTGACTAACCATCCCTGGGGGTATTAAAAAGACTTGTGGATATGGCACTTGGGGATGTGGTTTAGTGGTGCACTTGGCAGTGCTGGATTGACTGTCGGACTCAGTGGTCTTAAGGCTCTTTTTCAACCTAAGCAATTCTATGATTCTAAAAAAAGTGCCGAAAGTTTCATACAATTCTCTATCTGCTTTTTCTGTCCCTGTATGAAATTTCCCATAGGGGATTCGAAGCATATGGTCCCAATACTGGAGTCTTAGTAATACCTAACAATGTCTCTTGTTGATAATGAAGGATAATCTGCAAGGCATTTCAGAAGCTTGTATTTGGCACCACAAACACATGCATAAGTGAAATTCTGTTCTGTATAGTAACACTTTGAAAGTACCTTGCTTGTTTAAACACACCATTGGGAAAACCAATCTGTTTTGCTAATGTCTTAAGCTCTCCAAAAAAAAGCTTCCTGGTTTAAAATTCATTGTGTTTTTTTAATGATACATCACTGTTGGGAAATGGGGAGTCTGCTCTGGTGCTTTGTTGCAGAGATTGTTTGGGAAGAGCTGAGAGGTAGCCTAGTTTTCCATTCTCAGAAAGCACTTGGAAAAAAGAGACATGCATTTTCATTAGTGCTAAATGGTAACAGTTGCAACAGTGATTCTCTTTGTCTTAATAACTGTGAACCTAAAACTTTTAAACCACTCAACCCTAGATTTAATGGCCCTTAGCATTCTCCTTCCTCTGAAGATCCACAGAAAATCATGGATTTCAACTGTTAACCCACTCGTATCAAGTCCATCACTAAGCCATGTCCTTCATTGCCACATCAACAAGTCTCTTAAATACCTCCAGGGATGGTAACTCAGCCACTTCCCTGGGCATCCTGTTCCAATGCTTGACAACTCTGATAAAGTGATAAAAGTGCTCATAGAACAAGAAAAAAATCCTGGTTCAAATAGAGGTATCATAATGTGGTCCCAACAGTTTATGATGGATTTTTCCCTTAATGAATTTATTAAATACTTGCAATTGAGTTTCTGCACTGTTTCCCTGATTGAAGGAGAACTAGAGGGTGTGTTTGCGGCTGATTGCAATTCCTGATTGATAGGGAGAACGACAGATTGCTATTAATATCAAGTCAACTCTTTTTAGGGAAATAAGCTTGACAAATACTAACAGTTCCTATCAAGAGGGTCTCTTGTTTATTGCAAGACTGATTGCTTTAAAACTTACACTGAGAAAAAGAGGATATAATTTTGATACTTGCATTATCTTTAATATAACCTCTTCCAAAAACCTGATTTAATACGATGGAGTGGAAAACTTGTGATACAGAGATGACAGAAGAGAATGGTGACAGAATAGAATGGTAACTGGATAGTATACTTTGACTATAATGAAAGTATACTTTAAAGCAGAGCCACAAAGGTTAGAAAATGTAAAAGTCACCTACCCTGTGCTGCTTAAAAGGTAAGAGGGATATTGACTGGTAATGTAGGCACACATGCTTTTCTGGCCAAAAGAATCTCATTACTGAATTAATGATACATAGTGGGGTAGAGAAGGAAAAAAAAAGGAAGCATTTTTAGAGACGTAAGTGTGAGGGTGGAGAATTGTATTTTCATGTTATCATATACATTATTCATAAATAATTCAGGATATTCAGAGAAAAGTCAGTCCTCCAGCCCTTCATCCCCATACTCCACCAAAAAGAAAAAAGAAAGATAAAAGAAAAGTAGGGAGATTTGCTCAGTCAACCAGAATTTTCAAGTTACATTTTTTGAGCAACTGTAGTTCATGTTCAATTTTATTTCTATAGCTACTAAGCTAAATACTGTTCGATATACAGCTGAGCTGCTTATATATTTTACCCTAGAAATTATTTTTAGCCTTTCTAAACATGATGAGAATCTCAAAAAAAGTTTGGAAATGGGTGAGACAATGCAGATTTGGAGAAGCGCCTGAGTTTTCAACTTCATGGTGAGGACTCACTTTTATCTTGGACAAGGAGGAAACTCCCTGGTGCTAGGCCCGACATACCCAGCACAGGGGTCACTCCACATATTCAGCTTTACCTCGGTGTTAGAGATCTGGTTGCAGATCAATAGATTTTGTACAGGGTAATCTGGACATTTGTGTGATTTCAATTATGTGACGGACTCCTGTTTACTGGGTAAAGGTTTTTGGTTGAGCAACAACATAGTGAGGGCAGATCTTTCCTTGGTGAGGAGAAGGAAGTGCAGTTTCAATAGGGCTGTCAGTTTGCTAAACTGATAGAGGGCAAATAGATATTAGAAATTATATGAAAACTTTTTTATTGCACATGGAAATGCTGAGAAATTTTAAAAAAAGCAACCAAAAACAAACAAAAAAACCCCCAAAACGAACAAAAAAACCCCTCAGGAATCCCCAAAGAAGATAATCTCTTTATCTGACATATGATAACAACAACAGAAGGACTTACTGCCAAATATCTAGACAGAAAATCAGCCTCATTTAAATATGTCAGCATGTATTTGTGAATATGCGATGTACATGTTCTTATGAGAAATGGAAATAACAGGTGGCAGTATGTCCAGGAATGAGATCAAACCATCTGGATTCCAGTCTGTATACTGCCAGCACTTAATTTTTGAGAGTTGCTTCCTTGTCATAATAAAGACCCCTCAGAGGCCTTCTCTTTGGATTAAAGAGTGCTGGATTTCCAATGGAAAGTGCATTTGTTTTTGTACTGCTTGCTCAAGGGAGACATGTTTTTTCCTGTAACTTTCACAAAAGGTTTTGTTGGAGCAAAAAAGTGCAGTGTATAAATCAGATGTGGTGCTTCCTCCCACTCATTTTCCCACTGGCTTAGATAATGATGAGCGGAACAATTTTATAACTGCTATAGTTTCAGGTGCCTTGAGGACTTCTCAGAAGTTTTACAACAAAGTAAAAGGTAATAGTTTTTAAGGAATATATTTAAGAGTTAGAACTCAGGTGACTGGGGAGACCTTAGAGCAGCTGTTCAGTATCTGAAGGGAGCCTACAAGAAAGATGAAGAGGGACTTTTTTACAAGGACTTAGTATGACAGAACAGGGGAGAATGGCTTTAAATTGAAAGAGAGAAGGTTTAGATTGGATATCAAGAAGAAACTATTTACCATGAGGGTGGTGAGGCCCTGAAGCAGGTTGTCCAGAGGAGTTGTGAATATGCCATCCCTAGAAGTGCTCAAGGCCAGGCTGTATGGGGCTTTGAGTAACCTGGTCTAGTGGAAGGTGTCCCTGCCCATGGAAGAGGGGTTGTGAAGCTGAAAAAGCCTTGAAATAAATAACTAAGAGACTTCTTTATTCTTTTAGCAGCAAAGGCATTTATTAACAATGTTGGAGGCAAAACAGGTCATACTGGGCAAATCTTGCCTGACTTGTTTGTGTAAAATAAGCCATTTATACAGTTTTGAGTTCACGGTTGCACCTGCTAATTTCCATATTAATGACTAGGCAAAATCTTGGGTGGATCTTTCTTTTTGGCTTGAAATTTGGGTAGTGGCCTCCTGACTTCATCCCTTGGATGGTCTTGAAGCATCTTCATCACTGTTGGACGTCTGCATTTTCTTTGTTCAATGACATGACCTGTCGAACTTGTAAAATCTTGGCTTTAACTCTATAAAATCTTGGCTCTGGGCTCTCATATATATTTTAGACATCTAAGTGCACTTAATTTATGGCCTAGGAGTGTATTGTGTTAGACTTTGGTTCAGTGAGCAGAACAAGAACTACTTTGGTAAAACAGAAAGAACATGTGTTGAGTAATTTGGGTAGTTTTCTTCTTTTAGCAGAACTCAGCACTTTAACTCTTTCAGGCCTTGTTCTGCCTTCGGTTGGAATTAGATGATCTTTAAGGTCCCTTTCCAACCCTAAACTATTCTATGATTCTATTCAGTCAGAAAGATCTTAAAAAGTGATCATTCCTTTGGACCTGTAGGTGCCTCCTTGAGGCCAAAGTTTTCAAAAAATGAAATGCTTTTCTAACTGCATTTCCATCTTGAGCTCAGTTTGGTAACCAGGACGGTTGTTGCAGACTTTTGATTTGTGATGTTACTCTGCCTTTCATCTGTCTAGTGATATGGTCCGTGTTTGTGGGTTTGTGGTGGGCTGTGCTGTCAGATAAAAGTAACACAGAGTTAAGTTTCTGCCATGCAATAGTCTGGTCCTGGGACTGTAATCTACTGCTTTGGAAGCAGATGTTATTTTGACAGAGCTGTGACTGAAATGGTCTCTTCAGAAAGTTTCTTGTCATACCCAAATGGGTAGTGGCAGCACATAACATTTAATCTTGAGTGCATTCTGTTTGCCTAGGTAAATTTCAGTAAGAACTTTTTGGCTTCTATCAGGCTGGTGTCATGTTCACTCAAAAAGCTGAAGGCAGTAAGTATTTGCAATCAATTACAACTCAAAGGTTTTTGTGACTATGGTCAGAAAGAAAAGTGCTTAGACTGTAAAATTAGCTACTTTATGATCAAGGCAGATGTACGTTTTGATGACTCTGCATTTCCATAGTGATTTCTTTTCGCCCTGCAAGGTCCCTTTCCTCTTAGTTCCTCTGCATAAATTTAATTGCCACTGCTCTTCCTGTTCATAGGCAGTCTTGCTCCCGTTAGTGATGGGCTGCATGAATTACGTGCCCCCTGTTATTTCTAAAGAGTAATTGAACAAATATAGGAGATATATACATCTATAGAGAGAAATCAAGTGCTTCTTAATAAAGGCTAATTTGGTTTCCTTTCATAGAAAGGAAATGATGCTTTAAATAGACCTCAAAATTGAAATATTGAGAGTTACTGAGTTGATATTAATCTTTTTGTATGAAACAAGACCCACTCAGAGGTATTCCTGGAGGTGACAATAAAAGATGCTGGCATGACCTGAATGACAGTGAAATGTTTTGTTCTCTTGCTGTAAACAGGGTGGGATATTACAGCAGTCACCTGAATTAGCAGATGTTGATAATAATTAGTCTTTCAGATCATCAGGGCTCTGAATTGATGGTTCTTTGGTACCTTATGCTGTTCACAAGAAACTAGTGACTTTTGGACCAAATGGATTTAGACGAAAATAGATGTTCAGAAAATGATAGTGTAGATATTTAGTTTTATACAATATATCTGTGAAAGATCAAAATGAAAATTGAATCTAATACTTCAAGTGACTTATTGCCACTTACCAGGAAAATAAACAACCAAACCAAGAAAAACACATACAACCTCCCAAAAAATACTCCTAGCAACAAAAAAGTAAAGAGGAAAGAAAAGAAGTTTTCCTCCTCCAAATCTGGTGTTCTTTCTCAGTAGATCAGCTGTTTTTTCCATGTTTCCTGTATCTATAAAATTAAAAAATAATTCTTGTTTGCTGTCCAGTGGTGAATTAAACATATACCATTGCAATTTTTTTCTCTGACATTTCCACTCTTTTACTTCTAGTCCTCATGTAAACCAAGGTTTTCCTGGTCTACTTTAACCTGGAGCCACTCCTGTTTCTCCTTCTTTTGAATATTTTTACTAGTGGTAAAAATATTTCTGGATTTCTGAAGTGAAACTCAATGACAAAGTATGTTGGTTGCATCCCTTTTTCATATGACTAAAGAGGATTAGATTAATAACTGGGGGGAGAGGATGGAGAAGGAGAGGAAATAATAATATATAATGGGTATTCCAGTCATTTGAATGAGTGGCAGTATTACTAATGAAAATAAACAACAAAATAAGGGACTTTGCCTCTTATTCTATATAGAGGAGATGAAACTATTCTTTAATTTGGTACCACTAGAGGGAATGATTGATCTAAACTGGAAAAAAAAATAGTGTCATTCTTCTTGCAAAATGTCACAAAATAACCTCATGCTCTTTGACTAATCATGTATTTAGGAATATTAGCCTGCAGTTTTGCTGTTAAATGTAATTGGCTGTCTTTTAGCTCTTGTGTTTGGATAGCATGTGTTTTTATTGATGTTAAATGATCCCTAGAGGATGTTGAGTACCTAAATTATTAGTATTCATGAAAAAAGCTAGTGAGAATAAACATTTTGACTCAAGTATTGCTGTGTTGCTGGGTCTTGGATAGTTTTTTTGAGGATGAGATGTGCTCCTTTGCTTTAAATTAAGCACCATGTCTGCCCCATAAATCCAAACTAAGGAAAGATAGGTGGGGGTTTGTTTTTTAAGTCAAACTTGTCTGCCCCTTAACATTCTGTAAATATACTTAATAAACTTTTCCTTGGAAGAAGCTTGTTGTGTTGTTGATTTTTTTTTCCCCTCCCCAAGGCTTCCTGCAGTGTAAGTGCAAAGGGTAGGTATCTCAATAGCTGAGAGGTGAGAGGGCAACTCCATTAGATAGGAAGCCTCCATCCCACAGATGGGTATATATCCATACTATGAAATGTTTTGCATGACTGTATGTTTCTGGGTAAATGGCATCATGTCTGATACCATGTTTTATCTTAGGAATCCTGGAGACAAATACACATTTACTAGAAGGAACTACTACATACAAAACAGGACTATCTTTTTTTAACCAATCAAAGACTTTTACATTTGTTTCCCCTGTACTTTGTTTTGCTGATTGCTAAATAAATGAATAAAAAAGCAATCATAAAACTATGGAAATTCATATTGACTTACTTGTACATAAGTATATATTATATGGATTTTATAAACCCATGCACTTCTACTAACTTTATTTAAATAGTTGTTGAAAAAAAAGACAAATACTTTCCAGACTTTGCATACTCCTTCTATTAATACATTATATTTTTTTGTAACATAGCATAAAAAATTATTTCTTAATAAATGCAGTTCGCTAATAATGAGTAAAGTGTATTGAAATGCCTGGTGACTGATCGATAAATACAATTTAAAACCCTCATCAGAACATTTGTATTTGATGAAAGGAGGTGAAAAGAGAAGCTATAATTAAACATGTGATGAGATGAAGATTTGAAACTCCATTCTAGATTTGGAATTTTT
>VWZD01000222.1:5023-17414 GCA_013396695.1 Sakesphorus luctuosus
CTCTCCCTCTTCTTCCCTTTTTACTCTGTCTTGGACAGTTGGCATGTTGCCAGCTCAGCCCAAGACAACCATCCCATGGTTAACAAACCTAAATTTTTCTGATGACACGAGTCTTGGATCCACATGTTGATTTGCTTCTTCCTTTGAATATTATTCCTTGCTACTGGAAGGATCAAGGAAAATGCTACCTGTAGTCCTGATCCTTCAATCAATCATCCTGAGAACCTGAAATCCTTTTTAATTCTCCTTGGACTTCTCTTTGTTATCTGTCTTATCATTGCTGACTTGAAGAACTGATGTTACAGTAAAATCAAAAGTGAGCAATTCAGATCTACAGAAAACCCTGTGAGACTTAGCTATCAGCCAGAAGCAGCAAAGAGCTCAGCTGCTGTTGGCTGGTAGGGAGGAGGTTTACTCCCCAAGAATTCACATATTGGAAATTCACAGGACTCTGCAGGTGCACGAAAACAACCAGGATAAATAATATAAACATGGGACTTGTGAGAGATAGGTTTTNCAGTTTGGATATCAGGCCCTCCATTCCTCTTAGAAGAGAGTCACCTTTGAGAACGATTATTCTTTTCCTCTTAACACATGGGGTTGTGATGTGGATGTAGATTGTGTTGCCCTAGCTGGCCCCTCCATCCAGAAGGACCTTCATCCACCTCATCAGCTGACAATCTTTCTGGTTCCAGAGCTTCATACCTGTTGTAAAAAGTGCCAGTCCTATTTGCCATTGTCATGTTTTCAAGAGGAGCTTTCCTCCTAGTAGAAGCATTGACCAGCTTCCAGCCCTCCTGTTCAACAGACCTTTGACTAGCTACTTGACAGGGTCCACCTGCCTCTCTATTACAGTGAAAGTTAGAGACTGTAATGTCTCTGATTATGATTCATCAATCTCTCACTCATGCTCTCGAATACTGCATAGTCTATGTACTTCTTCCCATAGTTCCTTCATTTGACAATGCAGCTTATCCACAACAGCACATTTGCAAAAGGAATGGTTGTTAGCATCAGATGCAGAGAGCTTGAGACCTGGAGAACTATTATCTGCTGTTAGGTCTGACTGGTTGGAGGCCTCTGATACAGCTTGTGCACTGACTTCATCAACTGGAGAAATGAGTTCTGTGGTGTATCAAAACCATATCTGAGAGAGAGCACCCTCTTAAAAGTGGGGCTGAAATAATCTTTATGCCTTTCTTCACCAACTACCGGGTCTGTTTGCTGCCTCTGTTGGATGCTCCAAGATAGTCAGAAAGGACCCCTTGCTCCTCACTTTTGCTGTTCACTGTGTATCAGGTCAATTGCACTCCCTAGAGCCATTTAAATCTCCCTCAGAAGTTCCTGGCAACACCCCCTCCTTGTCTGATTGGCTGCTAAGGGCTCCCAAGTCCTGACGAGGCTGGAGGCTGCTGGTTGCGTGTCCCTGAGCTTGGAAACTTCCCTGTACAGCTTAATCCAACGCCCACTCCCCAAGTTACCTCAGTCACCACTGCTTCTGCCTTGCCGACTGACAAGTATCTTTCTTGTTGCGATGGGCCAAAATCCGAAGATGATCAGAGACAAACAGAAGGGAGAAACTGAGAACACGCATGGTGGAAAGAACATGAATATCCCCAGCACAGAGTACTAGGAGCAGTAGTTCTGGTAGAAAGAGAAAAACAATTGTTGCTATTGCATGAAGTCCCTACAGGGATTTAAAAGAATAGGGACCCTTCAATCACCTGCTTTTAAAGGAAGATGAACCAAGATCACGTGAGCATCAGAATGATGAAATGGGGAGTTAAAAGGAGACCCCCAAAGCTTAGCTAATTCAGTCTTACAAATCATATGTTGCAAAGGCATGGTTATTCATATACTTGGACAAATGACAGCACTGTGGAGAGGTAAGACCCAAGCCAAGACAGTGTTCATGTACAATTCTCATAGTTTCATTCATCCCAGCCAGCAGCTCAGCCACACAGAGCCACTTGCTCACTCCCCCATGGTGGGATGGGGGAGAGAAATGCAAGGGTAAAGGTGAAAACTCATGGGTTTAAATCAAGGCAGTTTAATGGGTGAATAAAAAACTGTGCACATAACCAAAGCAAACCAAGAATTCATTCCCCTCTTCCCATAGGCAGGAAGGTACTCAGTTATACCCAGGACAGCAGAGCTCCATCATACCTTACTGTGACCTGTTCCCCACTTCATCCTTCTTCCCCCAGTGTTAAATGCTGAGCTTGATGCCATATGGTCAGAGATATCCCTTGGGTCAGTTGGGGTTGGCTATTACAGCTTTGCCCCCCTCTCAACTCTTTCTGTCCCCTGGACCACTGACTGTCAGAACATGAGAAGCCTAAAAGCCCTTGACTTAGGTTAAGCACTGCCTAGCAAAACCTGTAACATCCATGTTCTCAACGTTATCCTCATCCACAACCCAAAACATGGGCCTGTAGCAGCTCCTGGGAAGAAATTAACTCAATCCTAGCCCAAATCAGCACAATAATCATTGTAAACTGAGTATAGACTCTAAAAGACATTCCTAGCCAAGGGAGAGAGGTCAGTACAGGCTCCTATATGTACATACCAAGCATGTTTCAAGACTGATATACATGTCATTGCACAACTTGGCTTCCTGAAGACAGGGAAGCAAGACAAATCTTCCAGCCCTCTGTTCCTCCAGGATTTATACAAGCTTGGCACACAACCCATGCTTCTCCTTATCCACATAGCTCCTTCATCTGTTCACCCTTGGTGTTGTTTTCCCTCTAAATTCCACCTGAGGTCAGCTGAAATAGATTTCCAGCAATCTCAGTAAAAAAAGTTACAGATTGAGTAGCAGCAGTTTGGTTAGAAAAAAAAAAGCACAAATGGTTCTTGTTCTTGCCCATTCTCTGATTCCTGTCCCCAGACAGCAAGCATTCACAGCAAGGAATATTAGCAAAAAAAGTCAACATGGTAGCCTATGATGAGGAACCTTATTTCACACATCAAAGCTTGTAAGCCAATGTGAATCAAATTACTTACTTTTACCTTAAAAGGAATGAACAAGATATCTTCATTACTGTTTGTCCATTCATAACATCAGTTTTGTCACCACAGGGAGGAGATAGTTACGCAGAACGTGCTACTGAGCAGTGGCAGTTATGGTGTTCCAGGATACTTCTGAAATCCTTCCTGAATTTAAAACTCAAGGAAAGCAAAGGCAAATGAATGTTTCAATTCTTCAGCCTTTGGGCTTCACAGTTGCGACTGGTGATTTAAAACACATATCATGCTATTCATTAGTAAGACTGTCATCAATATGTCTCCTTCAATCAGCCCTTTCAACTTCTACCCTTGTTTCAATTCTGATCAAGTTCCAGACAGAAGCCAAACTCTTTAGAAAAAAGTTCATACTGAAAGAAGAAGCCAAGGAAAACTTGTCCTCACACAATACTGCAGCACTTCAGATAAGCATCAGCTACAACCCTTGGTTGCTCCACCATTTGCAGAAACAATTTAAGTTGGTGCTTAAATTCTGTTAAAGGTGTCCCTGGATTCCTTGGTGACAAATACCTTCTCCATTCCCAACAGTTCAAAGGTACTGTTTTTCTTCGGTGATCCTCATATCACCACATTAACATGAGAACATCAGGAAGTGCACAGGCTTATTAAGCGTCATCGAGGCTTTGTAATGAGAGACAGCAATGTTTTATACGAGATCACAGTTTAAATCCAAGCACTCTTGACTTCACATTTATTGAAACCAGTCCTATTTTGTACAACACTGAGCATATAGTGTAACTCTGGGAACCACAGCTGTGACTTAGTTAATGATCTCAATAAATCCTACTTAAGCAGAGACAAGAGAATTATGCAAATGACTGTTTCTGTGCCACATGCACTTGATAACTGAAGACATACCACAATAAGCTTCAGCACAAAAAACACCACTACTTTTTTAACCCAGATACATGAAAAACGTATAAGGGAGGGAATAGCTTACAGAATTCTACTTCAGAAAAGTTGCAGTTGCAGAACATTTATTTGGAACCTAATATTACAGGAAGCATATAGAAGGCATATGTACAGAAAAGGATGGTTAAAAACCCAAGAAAAATGACAGATTTTTCAAATATAGCTGTGACTGTGACAGAGAATGACTTCTCCAAACAGACCTTTCTAAAACACCATGATAAAAGTCTCTGTCACTCACACTTGGCAGCTAGATAAGATGTCTTCCATCAGTCTCTTGTAGACCCAGGCATCGCCTTTAAGCCGTTGTCGCCGGATACCCACTGCTTCAGATTTATTGAGTTGACATACTTCTAACTCAAACTCCATAGTTACTTTACCAAAATCAGATCGAGTTTGACATTTCAGGGTGTAACTGTAAAAAGCAAGAAGAAAAAACAGAATAATCATTGGAGCATTTAATGGTTGTTTTGCAATGCAATTTTAAATTAATAAAAGCAGTTTAAAGAAAATATCCCATTGTTACCTAAAATACTGGGAAACAACTCACAATTTAGCCAACTGAGAGCTTTGTGAATACTTTATTCTCAGAGCACTTTTGTTGTTATCATTATGTGCAAGGACCAGCATGCAGCAACAATGTCCTACCCAGCCACAGGAACCCCTGCTAGCCATAGACTCCCATCCTATGAGCTGAAATGATGGAAAGTTCCCATGTTTTTCCTAGACAAGACCACTCTTCTCTCTGCTGGTTACAGCTCAGCTGGTATGAAAAAAAGGAAAATCTGAATGCACAGTTTGAATCATTACAATGGGAGAAAGTTCTGCTGTGCAATCCAACACCCTTCCAGATTCTGAGCGTAGAAATGCATCAGAGGCTGATGTATACTCTGATGTTTTACAATTCCCATTACTGAAATACTCAAGAACTTGAGAAAATGCATACTTGAAAGTGAGCACAGTGTTAACTTCAAGTATTGGGAACTCAGGAAACATTCAGTTTGATCACAAGTAAGAACCAGTCTAACCAATCAGTACCTTAGTTGGTAAACCCTACAAATTAAAATAATCCACACAGCAAGCATGTGGATTCTGCACAGCTTTTAAAATATACGGAATTCTTGGCTAAAGGGTAATGTCTCTTAGCTGCCAAGAGTGAAGGTTTAAAGATATCTACATTATTTCTCCAAATTGTCCCATTTGGTCATGTGCCTGTACCCAAGCAAACCTTTTGTACTTAAAATTTCACAAGACACAGCCCGATGTGAATTTTGCCTAAGAGCTACCTCACTATTATCAGTTGATATCTGTCAGACAAAGAGGTTTGCTAGAGCTCACTTAACATAGTTAACATAGTTTTGCATTGTGTCGACAAGTTTTATTGCACACGTTCATTTAGTGCTTTGTATGTTTTCTATAAGATTATTTTACAATGGTGCTGAGAAAGTTTAAATACTTTGCTTTATCAAGGATTGGAGTACCGACTATTTGAACAAATATAAGTTGAAGTCATCATATTTACACATCACACTTACCCCTTCTGAAAATATTCCACATGCTTCTTTGAAAGAACAGCAATTATTTCATTCAGCAGTTGGTCTGGATTCAGTAGTTGAGTAGAGGTAACATTGCAGTGTGCCTAGAAGTAGTCAGCTTGTTAAAACAATTTAAGGAATAAGAACATAAAAATATCTCTCCTAAAACTGAAAACATTGAAAATGTTTTCAAAGAAATTTTCAGGACAGCTAACCGTAGTGACAAATGCTTCAACTTCGCAAAACTCACCCTGCTGCATGCCCAACAGTTAGGAGATGGCCTAGAGCTGACACTGAGTGCTCCTGACATCAAGGAACAGGCATGGCATCATGCAGCAGAAAAAAGGTGACTTACTACTCAAAAGTTTACTGTTATAAGGACTTTCTGTCACATCTAGTACTTCATATAATGGGTTTATGCACCAAGTAACCTCTTGAACACCTTGCAGACACCCGCAAGTAACAAGAGGAAGCATATGCCAATCGTCACATACCAACACATCCTACCTAGCTTCTGAAAACAAAAGCAGCTGAGAGAAGACAAGATTATAAAAGTGCTTGAGAAACAAATGTATGTTGACGATGCAAAGTGGTGCTTGAGGTTCTTATTCAGACTAAAATGTATGCAACTCTCTGACATAAGTGCTGTAACACTGAAATACAGTTCTGTCTTGCCATGCTGTACTCTGGTGTCTCTAGAATTTTTCACGAAGCCGTCAGGAATTTTGCATATCCTATAGATAAGGGAATGTGAGGCAGGAGGCTAAATGCATTTAGAGACAGAATATCTTCCTGTTGCTCAAGTTCCTGGACTATTTGCCCAGTCTAGACTCCTGTCCAATGGGCGGGGTCAGGTTTGTAGCCCAGCATATGTCCTGAACTTGTAAGAACTGCCACCTTGCCTTTTGGAAAAGCTTGCAGCTGGAATACAGTGGCTAAATTCCCTGTACACAGGCTGCAAAGCGAAAAATGGGCCTATGACTGACAGACAGCTCTCCCTGTGCAGTTGGTGTCCCAGCAGCCAATCAGTGGACGAGATACATCACTGGCATCTACAGAACTGCTTATGCCTTGGTTAACTACCTGCCCTCTTTCATGGTAATCACATTTTTCAAACACGTTGCCTACAGATTCAAGTAAAAATTCCTCCTTGTATAACATCTCAAGTATATATGTTTCATTTGAGTGATGTATACAGAATAACAGAACGGCTACATTTGGAAGGGACTTCTGTAGATTATCTAGACCAACTCTCCTGCCAAGGCAGGGTCACCCAGAGCAGGTGACAAAAGAATGCATTCAGATGGGTTTGGAATGTCTCCAGAATGAGAAACTTCATGACCTCCCAGGGCAGCCTGTTCCACTGCTCTGTGACCTTCAGTGGAAAGAAGTTCCTCCTCATGTTGAGGTGAAACTTCTTGTGGTTTATTTTATGGCCATTACTTCTCTGTCACTGGACACCACTGAAGAGTCCAGCATCATCCTCTGACACCCCTTTGTGGTATTTGTATTGATAAGATCCCCCTCTCAGTCTTCATTTCGCCAGAGTTACTAGGCCTAGCTCCCAGTCTCTCCTCAACAGAGACACTCCAGACCCCTCACCATCTCTGTGTCCTCCACTGGACTCTCTCCAGTGGCTCCTTGTCTTTCTTGTACTGAGGAGCTCAGACCTGGACACAGTACTCCAGATGTGGCCTCACTAGGGCTGAGTAGAGGTGGAGGATCACCTCCCTTGACCTGCTAGCCATACTATTCCTGATGCACCTCAGAATCCCATGGGTCCTAGGCAGCAAGGACACACTGGTAGCTCATGCTCAACTTGTCACCCATCAGCCCCAGGTGTTTCTCCACAGAACTGCTCTCTTGTAGGTCACTGATGGGATTGTGGAAAATTGGCTGGAAGAGAGAGGTCATGTAGCTTTAGATCAATTGGGCCTCTGCGCTTTCAGAACTACAGCCTTGTGAGCAGGACTTTCTGCATGGTGTGCAGGACGTTCAAAAGATTGCAACAATGTATAACCAAGAGAGGGACCAGATGGCAAAAAACCCTGGTCTTAAACAATGAACAAGGCTGTAATAAAGATCCTGAAGCTGGACAGAAGATAAAAAGAGATGCCAAAGCAACTGCACAAGGCCAAAGCACATATTTTGTATTAACCAATCTGAGCTTAAGCTTTGCAATATGTATGAAGCAATTATAATATGTATGAGCTAATTATCTAAACTGCATAAGAAGAGCATGTAATAGACAATAAACTGAAACTCGTTGATCCTCATATTGAGTGTCTCGTCTTTCCGTGTCCCGACAGGTCACCCCCAACCTGTTCTGGTACTTGTGCTCCTCCCCAGGTACCAAGTGCAGGACCTGCACTTGCTCTTGTTGAGTATCATTAGGTTTCTTTGTGCGCCAATCTCCAGCCTATCAAGGTCCCACTGAATAGCAGCACAGCCTTCAGGTGAATCAGGCAGTTCCCCCGTCTTCAAGACTGAGGCAAAAAAGGCCTTCAGTAATTCTGCCTTTTCTGTGTCTTTCATTACTAGGATACCCATCTGATTTGATAGCATCCCCACATTTTCTCTAGTCTCCCGTTTGCTGCTGATGTACTTGTAGAAACCCTCTGTCCTAGTTCAGCAGGTGGGACCAGTTGTCACTGTGTGGGGGTGGCCAAAGCTATGTATTCTACCCCCATCTATTCATTCCCAAGGTCAATGGCCCATTTGCAGCAGCTTCCCAGGGAGTCGTTAGCACCTCCACTCCCAGCCTGAGGGGGCGTAGGTGCTAATGGGCCATCAACAGTCCAAAAATAGCCCATGACTCACAGAGTTAATCACCCATTGTGTGAGTCCCCGCCCCAGGGGAGGGACTGGATGCTCCCTGAAGGTACAAAAAGGGGTAGGTAAGAAGACCTGGGGAACCCTTTTGTCGGACCCAGAGGAGCAGCAGGACCTTGACAGGAGGAGACCACCACTCCAGACCAGACCACAGCCATCACCTGTACCAACAGGTTTTTTCACTTCTTTTTGCTTTGGACTTGGGGGAACCACACAGGTCTCACACAAGGGCTAACAAACCCCTTTGGGTTTGTACCCCAGGGCACTGGGTTACACTGCTGGGTTTTGGGAGTTGACAGCAATTCCCCTTTTCGTCAGGGTATTTACTGTATTATTATTATTAAATTGTGGNCACATCAATAAATCTATACATCTTCATGAAAAACACTTCAAGCACAAAATAAAAGGTTTACAGAATCACAGAACTGTTAGGATTAGAGGGGATCTCTGGAGATCATCTAGGCCAACCCCCTGCCAAGGCAGGGACACCTAGAGCAGGTGACATAGGAAGACATCCAGGTGAGTTTTGAATGTCTGCAGAGAGGGAGACTCCACAACCTCCCAGGGCAGCCTGTTCCACTGCTCTGTGACCTTCAGTGGAAAGAAGTTCCTCCTCATGTTGAGGTGAAACTTCTTGTGGTTTATTTTATGGCCATTACTTCTCTGTCACTGGACACCACTGAAGAGTCCAGCATCATCCTCTGACACCCCTTTGTGGTATTTGTATTGATAAGATCCCCCTCTCAGTCTTCATTTCGCCAGAGTTACTAGGCCTAGCTCCCAGTCTCTCCTCAACAGAGACACTCCAGACCCCTCACCATCTCTGTGTCCTCCACTGGACTCTCTCCAGTGGCTCCTTGTCTTTCTTGTACTGAGGAGCTCAGACCTGGACACAGTACTCCAGATGTGGCCTCACTAGGGCTGAGTAGAGGTGGAGGATCACCTCCCTTGACCTGCTAGCCATACTATTCCTGATGCACCTCAGAATCCCATGGGTCCTAGGCAGCAAGGACACACTGGTAGCTCATGCTCAACTTGTCACCCATCAGCCCCAGGTGTTTCTCCACAGAACTGCTCTCTTGTAGGTCACTGATGGGATTGTGGAAAATTGGCTGGAAGAGAGAGGTCATGTAGCTTTAGATCAATTGGGCCTCTGCGCTTTCAGAACTACAGCCTTGTGAGCAGGACTTTCTGCATGGTGTGCAGGACGTTCAAAAGATTGCAACAATGTATAACCAAGAGAGGGACCAGATGGCAAAAAACCCTGGTCTTAAACAATGAACAAGGCTGTAATAAAGATCCTGAAGCTGGACAGAAGATAAAAAGAGATGCCAAAGCAACTGCACAAGGCCAAAAGCACATATTTTGTATTAACCAATCTGAGCTTAAGCTTTGCAATATGTATGAAGCAATTATAATATGTATGAGTTAATTATCTAAACTGCATAAGAAGAGCATGTAATAGACAATAAACTGAAACTCGTTGATCCTCATATTGAGTGTCTCGTCTTTCCGTGTCCCGACAGGTCACCCCCAACCTGTTCTGGTACTTGTGCTCCTCCCCAGGTACCAAGTGCAGGACCTGCACTTGCTCTTGTTGAGTATCATTAGGTTTCTTTGTGCGCCAATCTCCAGCCTATCAAGGTCCCACTGAATAGCAGCACAGCCTTCAGGTGAATCAGGCAGTTCCCCCGTCTTCAAGACTGAGGCAAAAAAGGCCTTCAGTAATTCTGCCNGGACCCAGAGGAGCAGCAGGACCTTGACAGGAGGAGACCACCACTCCAGACCAGACCACAGCCATCACCTGTACCAACAGGTTTTTTCACTTCTTTTTGCTTTGGACTTGGGAGAACCACACAGGTCTCACACAAGGGCTAACAAACCCCTTTGGGTTTGTACCCCAGGGCACTGGGTTACACTGCTGGGTTTTGGGAGTTGACAGCAATTCCCCTTTTCGTCAGGGTATTTAACGTATTATTATTATTAAATTGTGGCTCCGACTCATAATCTCTCTTGTGTTGAGTTCATTTCTCCTGCTGGTTTACCTCTAAACCAGCACACCCTCCATGTTGTCATTGATATCCCTTGTCAGACTCAATTCCAAGTGGGCCTTGGCCTTCCTTGTCATGTTCTTGCATACTCTGACAATGTTCCTATAGTTCTCCCATATGGCTTGTCCCCTTTTCCACATCCCAAACACTTCTTTCTTCCGTTTGAGGTTTCCTAGAAGCTCTCTGCTCTTCCATGCAGGTCTCCTTCCCCATTTGCCTGATTTCTTTATCATGAGCTTGGAGGAAGCTTTATCATGAGCTTGGACCTCTTTCTCTTTTAGAGCTCTATCCCATGGGATTCCTCTCGTTGCGTCTTTGAAGAAGTCAAAATTAACTTCTTGAAAGTTTAGGGTTCTACTCCTGTTACTGCTTTGCTTCCTCCAAATGGGATCCTGAGTTCCACCATCTCATGGTCACTACAGCCAAGGCTGTCTCCAGCCTTCATATCTTCACCCAGTCCCTCTTGGTTTTAGTACGAGGTCCAGCAACACACCTTTCCTCACTGGCTCTTCCACCACTTATATCAAAAAGCTACCTTTAATGATCTGCAGGAACTTCCTGGAGTGTGTGTGCTGAGCCATGTTGTTCCTCCAACATCAGGTTGGTTGAAGTTCTCTAGGAGAACAAGGGCCTGTGACTGCGAGGCTACTTCCTCGCTGTCCAAAGACTCATCAGTTTCGTCCTCCTGGTCAGGTGGACTATAGTAAACACCCAGAACAGTGCCTACCATATTAGCTTGTCCTTTAATTCTCACACAAACTCTTAATTCATCTGTCTGTCCCTGGGTAGAGCTCAATATGTTCCAGTTGCTCTCTCACATAAAGAGCAACTCCACCACCTCACCTCACCTGTCCTTTCTAAAAAGTACATGGCCATCCATGACATCATTCTAGTCATGTGAGCCATCCCACCATGTCTCTGTCACTGCAATGAGGCCATGACCCTGTGACCACATACCAATTTCTAGTTCTTGTTTATTCCCTATGCTGTGTGTTTGTGTCCAGAGACGTAATCAAACATGCATATTCCCTAGAAAGGGTGTAAGAGTATTCACCATAGCCATACACACCCTTGATGCAGTTAGCTCTATGATTCTCATTTTGAGAAGCAGTTAAGGAACATATGTCACTGCACTGGTTGGTGTGACCTACTCCCCAGGAAGAAGCAATAGCATGAGCATTGCCACTTTGAACCCCACCCCGAGTCTTTCAGTTTAAAGCCCTTCTCACCAAATTGGCCAGCCTGCTGCAAAAGATTCTCTTGCCTGCTTTAGACAGGTGGAGTCCACCACTCCCTAACAGGCTCCAATCATAACCCATTGTCATAAAAGCCAAAACCTTCTAGACAGCAGCAGACATGAAGCCAGATGTTGATCTGCACTATGAGTCTGCATCTGGCCATCCCCATGTCTTTAACTGGTAGAATAGATAAGAAGATGACTTGGTCACCAATTTTTTCACCCATCTCAGCAGGGTTTATAACCTTCCTTGATTCTGCCCATTTTTTGGCTTGCAGCATCATTTGAATCCACATGAAAACGTAGTAGTGTGTAGTAGTCCGTGTTCTTGACAAGTTAGGATACCCTCTCAGGAACATCATGGATCTTAGCTCCCAGTAGGCAGCTAACTTCCCATGACTCTTTATTAAGCAAACAGATGGGTGTCTCAGTGTGCTTTAGTAATGTCACTGACTACAAGTATTTGATGTTTCTTCTTACAGTAACCTCTGCATTCTCTTGGTGCAGGTTCTCCTTGTTGGCCTTCCTTGTGGACATCTAAAGCCCTTAAAGCATCTTATCTGTTTTTAGTCTGGATGTTGGAAGGTGGAGGTTGAATTGGAACACTGCTTTTGTGGGTCACCAAGGTCCAAGGTATCTCCTGCTCAGTGGTATTCATTGCAGGTGATTGGTTCTGAAATGACATCTCTATCTCTGTTTCAACCCCTCTAATACTGCACAGCCCGTTAACTGTGTTTTATTAGTTGGCCACCTGCCATAAAAACCCAGCAACCTCTTGTGCTAGTTTAGAGGTAAAC
>VWZD01000223.1:4687-15027 GCA_013396695.1 Sakesphorus luctuosus
TCCTTCTGGGATGGTCCATGCCAGGGGCAGGATGGGCATGGCTGGGGATCCTTCTGGGATGGTCCATGCCAGGGGCAGGACGGGCACAACCAGGATTCCTTCTGGGATGGTCCATGCCAGGGGCAGGATGGGCATGGTCGGGGTTCCTTCTGGGATGGTCCATGCCAGGGGCAGGATGGGCACAGCTGGGATTCCTCCAGGGATTGTCCATGCCAATCCTTCTGGTGGGACAAACAGTTGGCTGGCCGTGCCCTGAGGAACAAGTGGGTGTAGGGGAGCCTTGGGATGGCTGGAGATCCGGAGCAGAACATCCCAGTGGTGGAGCTGGGGGTGTTGTGGCACCTGGATTGGCCCTCTCTGAAACTCCTGGATTTGGATTTGTGTGGATTTCACTTGGGTTCTGTGTCTGTGCAGCTCTTGCTTTGCTCCAGTGATTTGGGTTTAAGTCCCTGTAACAAAACAAAACATCCCCAAAGTGAATTTGTTTGTTCTTTCACTTGAGTTCTCTGAGTGTGCAACTCCTGCTTTGCTCAGGTGATTTGGGTTTATGTCCCTACAACTGCCTGGAACAACCCAAAATACCCTAAGAATGGACCTGTGTGATCTTTCATTTGGGTTCTCTCTCTGTGCAGCTCCTGCTTTGCTCCAGTGATTTGGGTTTATGTCCTTGGAACAGCCCAAAATATCCCAGAAATGGATTTGTGTCTTGTTTCATTTGGGTTATTTCTGTGTGCAACTCCTGCTTTGCTCCAGTGATTTGAGTTTATGTCCCTGGAATAAAACAGAACATCCCAGGAGTGGATTTGGGTTTTGTTTCATTTGGGTTCTCTCTCTGTGCAGCTCCTGCTTTGCTCCAGTGAGTTGGGTTTATGTCCCTGGAACAAACCCCGAGGTCCCAAGAGCTGATTTGTGTGTTTTGTCACTTGGGTTGTCCCTCTGTGCATCTCCTGCTTTGCTCAGGTGATTTATGTCCCTACAACTGTCTGGAACAGCCCAAAACATCCCAGAAATGGATTTGTGTGTTGTTTCATTTGGGTTCTCTGTCTGTGCAGCTCCTGCTTTGCTCCAGTGAGTTGGGTTTATGTCCCTGGAACAAACCCCGAGGTCCCAAGAGCTGATTTGTGTGTTGTGCCACCTGGGTTGTCTCTCTGTGTATCCCCTGCTTTGTTCAGGAGGTTTAGGTTTATGTCCTTACCACTGCCTGGAACAACCCAAAATATCCCAGAAATGGATCTGTGTATTGTTTCATTTGGGGTCAGTGTCTGTGCAGCTCCTGCTTTGCTCCAGTGAGTTGGGTTTGTGTCCCTGGAACAGCCCAAAACATCCCAGGAGAGAATTTGTGTATTGTTTCATTTGGGTTCTCTGTCTCCTGCTTTGCTCAGAAGGTTTGGGTTTAAGTCCCTGGAACAAAACACGAGGTCCCAAGAGCTGATTTGTGTGTTCTTTCATTTGAGTTCTCTGTCTGTGCAGCTCCTGCTTTGCTCCAGTGAGTTGGGTTTATGTCCCTGGAACAAAACATCCCAAAATTGGATTTGTGTGTTCTTTCACTTGAGTTCTCTGTCTGTGCAGCTCCTGCTTTGCACGGAAGGTTTGGGTTTATGTCACTGGAACAAAACCCGAGGTCCAAAGAGCTGATGTGTGTGTTTTGTCACTTGGGTTGTCCCTCTGTGCATCCCCTGCTTTGCTCCAGTGATTCCACGGTTGGGTTTGTGTCCCTGGAACAAAAGAGAGCATCCCAAAAGTGAATTTGTTTGTTGTTTCATTTGGGTTCTCTCTCTGTGCAGCTCCTGCTTTGCTCAGAAGGTTTGGGTTTATGTCCCTGGAACAAAACCCGAGGTCCCAAGAGCTGATGTGTGTGTGTTGTGCCACTTGGGTTGTCCCTCTGTGCATCCACTGCTTTGCTCAGAAGGTTTGGGTTTATGTCCCTGGAACAAGCCTGGAACAACCCAAAATATCCTAAGAATGGACTTGTGTGTTCTTTCATTTGGGTTCTCTGTCTGTGCAGCTCCTGCTTTGCTCAGAAGGTTTGGGTTTATGTCCCTGGAACAAAACCCGAGGTCCCAAGAGCTGGTCTGTGTGTTGTGCCACCTGGGTTGTCCCTCTGTGCATCTCCAGCTTCGCTCCAGAGATTCCATGGCTGGGTTTGTGTCCCTGGCAGTCCCTGGAACAACAAGTGCTCTCCCTGCTGTGGTTTCTGAGAGCAGCAAATCCCTTTGGAATTGCAGGGGAAAAAAAGGCTTTTCAGGTGTCAGGTTTGGTTTCAAGTTGGAGCCACTGAACAATTTCAGTGTCTTGGAGGGAATCCTGGATATTGGGGAATGTTTCCTGGCCTTTTCCTGGGAAAATTTAAATAATGAGAGGCTGGAGACAGGGATGTGGTGATTCTTCAGGTGCCAGGAGCACCAGGTGGAGGTGCCCAAGGCCATGTTGGAACACCCTGGGCTGGTGGAAGGTGTCCCTCACGTGGCACTGGGTGGGTCCTTCCAACCCAAACCATTCTGGGATTGTATAAAAGGTCGAAGAGGGGAGGACTGGCAGCAAATCCAGGCAATCTTGGGCTGTCTCCCTGGTCAGTTGGCCAAGTCTTAGACTGGGTTGAGCTAATCCCAGGCACTAAACCCAGCTGGGACTGGCAGCAAATCCAGGGAATCTTGGGGTGTCTCCCCTTGGTCAGTTGGCCAAGCCTTAGGCTAGGTTCAGCAGATCCCAGGCACTAAACCCAGCTCAGTGTGTTATTTGAGGACATTCCCTGCAGCCTGGGGGGCCTCCTGGGCTTGGGGGGGCCAACTCTGGTTGCTCCCTGAGAGAGAATTTTATTTTTTGTTGCAAAGGGCAATATTATGATGTAAAGAAGAAACCAGAAGGTTGCAGGCAAAGCCTTTTCACCAGGGCTGGGTTTATCTTTTCTCTTGGCTTTGCCCAAAGTCTGTGCAAGGCTCCAGTTGCTTTGATGGATCTCCAACAGAAAGGAGGGAAGGGGAGGTTTGGGCCAGCTGGTTTATCTGCTGGAGCATCTCAACAGCTGGTGGGGGCCTTGGGTTTCAGGGCCAAGACATGGGATGGCTTTGCTTTCCATAACACAGAATAAAAAGCTTGGTTGTGTTTCATGTTCCTGCAGCCAGGCAGGAAAGCAAAGAGAGAAGGCAAAGCAGGAAGGAATGGGGGGAAAAAAGCCAAAAAACAAGAGGCAGAGTGGGCTGAGGAACCCTCAGTGCAGAGGAGGCTCCCAGAAATCATCTCAAAGGGGATTGAAGTCGCTGGAACTCTTTCTGCAGCCAGAGCTGGTGCCTGGTGGGGCTCATTGAGGGGTTGGTGCAGCCTGGTGGGGGTTTGAGCTTGATGCTAATTGGTTCCCAATTACTTTGAGGTTGTTAATATGTTGGTGAAGACACTGTGGTGGCACTCCCAGGTCTTTGATCCCAGCTACAAAGGGGTCGTTTTAGGGTAAAGAACAAGTGTGCAAAAAAAAAAGGAAAAGGAAAAAAAGGAAAAAAATAGAGAAAAGGAAAAAAAAAGAAAGGGAAAAAAAGGAAAAAAAAGAAAAAAGGGAAAAAAGAAAAAAGGAAAGAAAAAAGAGAAAAGGGAAAAAAGAAAAAAGGAAAGAAAAAGAGAAAAGAGAAAAAGGGAAAAAAGAAAAAGGGAAAAAAGAAAAAAGGAAAAAGAAGAAAAAGGGAAAAAAAGAAAAAAGGGAAAAAAGAAAAAAGGAAAGGAAAAAAGAAAAAGGGAAAAAAGAAAAAAGGGAAAAAAGAAAAAAGNAAAGGAAAAGGGGAAAAAGAAAAAAGGGAAAAAAGAATAAGGAAAAAAGGGAAATGGGACAAAAAGAAAAAGGAAAAAAGAAAAAAGGGGAAAAAAGGAAAAAAGAAAAAAGGGAAAAAAAGAAAAAAGGAAAAAAAAGGAGCAGATTCTGGTGTGAATACAGCCCTCAAAGTGGAGCTGCTGAAGGATTCCTGGAGACTCCCAGAGCTGGATAATTTAGATAAATAGCACTTACCAGGGCTTGACTATAAATTTGTCCTATCTGGCCACTGACATTGTTATCTTTGCCCCCAAGCTCTGCCACCCTCCAGCTCCTTTGATGCCCAAAACGCCTCCAGAAGGTTCAAAAAAAAAAAAGTACAATAAATAATAAACCTCCCCCATTTTGCTCCAAACAATCAGTGCAGAAATATCTGTAGGTTTTTGCTCTAAACCAAACTGGGGATAATCTGTATCCACTTGGGATGTTTTCCCAGGAGTATTTTAGGGAAGAAAAGGGTTTCTATCTCTGAATGTGGAGCCAGCCCGGCCTTGGGAGGACAGTCAAGGCTTTTTATCAGTGAAATTGTTACAGAGTTTTGTTGCAGGGGCTGCTGAGGCCCCCAAGGTGAAGGATTGGTGGGATGGCCACGTCGGATTCTGTTGGGAGTGGGAGATGCCACCAAGGATCCAGCAGTGACTCGTCATTCTCCTCCCAACCCTGGCCTGAAATCATCCCTTTTTTGTCTGGATTCCTCTCAGGAAGGTCACAGTGGTTGTGCTGGACCCTCCTCATGCCCCTGTGCCAGGAGGGGTTGGCAGGATGGGGGCTCAGTGCTGGACACTCCTTGCCCCTTCCCACCTCTCCAGAGGGGCTGCAACATCCCACCAAAAACCTGGGATGTTCTTTCACTAACATAGAATGGATTGGGTTGGAAAAGACCTCCCAGATCATCAAGTCCAACCCTTGGGCCAACTCCAGTCCCGTCACCACATCATGGCACTCAGTGCCACGGCCAAGCTCAGCTGAAAAACCTCCAGGGATGGGGAATCCACCCCCTCTCTGGGCAGCCCATTCCAATGCCTGAGCACTCTCTCTGCAAAGAAGTTTTTTCTGCTCTCCAACTTCAATTTCCCCTGGCAGAGCTTGAGCCCCCCGTGCCCCCTTGTCCTATTGCTGAGTGCCTGGGAGAAGAGACCAACCCCCAGCTGGCCACAACTTCCCTGATGTGGCACTTCCAGACAGTGCTGAGGTCACCTCTCAGCCTCCTCTTCTCCAGCACAAACACCCCCAGCTCCCTCAGCCTCTCCCCACAGCACTTGTGCTCCACTCCCTTCTCCAGCCTCCTTGCTCTTCTCTGGCCCCGCTCCAGCCCCTCAATCTCTTGCCTCAACTCAGGGGCCCACAACTCAACACAACACTCAAGGTGTGGCCTCCCCAAGGCAGAGGCCAGGGGAAGGCTCACTGCCCTGGGCCTGCTGGCCACGCTACTTTGGATCCAGGCCAGGANGTGAAAAGCTCTTGTAGGAACCACAACTGGAGTCACGAGAGCTGCCCAGCCCTGGCTTTCAGATGGAAACTTCCCTTTTCCCCCTTTGTGGCACCACTTGGTCCTTTTATCCCCTCCATGGAAACTCTGTGGTTCTCCCCTCCTTTGGACATCACTAAGGCAAAGCTTTCCCTCTCCGGCCTTGGGAACTTGAAAAGCTTTTGTTTTATTTTTTTACAGGGGAAAAAAAAACCAACCCCAACCCTTTGTGGGAGTCTCTGGTGACTCCTCGTTCATCTCAGCCACTTTCCCTGGTGTTTCTCAGCCTGTACCCTGAGACAGCTGTAAACACAGCCCTGAGATCACAGGGGGGACACTTTGTGCTCTGCCTCGATAAGGACACAGGAAAAGCCATTAAGGGCTGGCTGGTGGCTCTGAGCTGAGATAAGAGCCCTGTCGGACGTGCCCCGGGCACGGAATGACCTTCCAGGGTTGTCCCAGTGCTCCCTTAACCCCCTGACCCAGGAGGGAAGCACTTGGCTCCCATCAAAGGGCTTGGGGGGGCTGCAAAGCCCAGCAGATACGAGCACAGAGAGGCCTCAGAGGCTTGGAAAACAGGCATGGAAAAGGAGAGGAAAAAGCAGACTTGGTGTGACCTGAGTTGGGAACAGAAGGGAGATTTCCCAGGATCAGTCACAGGAGGTGTCCTGGGAGTTCACATTTAGGGGTTTGATCCCAGCTGGCTCCATCCCAGCCCTGGGCAGGGCAGGTGGAATGTGGCTGTGAGGGGCTCAGTGGGTTATTCCCTGTGGAAGGGACATCAGGGGGTTACCTGCGGAAGGGGTGTCTGGTCCAGCCTCCTGCTGAGATGGGTGTCCCATCAAAGGGCTTGGGGGGCTGCAAAGCCCAGCAGATACGAGCACAGAGAGGCCTCAGAGGCTTGGAAAACAGGCATGGAAAGGGAAAGGGCAAGGCAGACTTGGTGTGACCTGAGTTGGGAACAGAAGGGAGATTTCCCAGGATCAGTCACTGGAGATGTTCTGGGAGTTCACATTTAAGGGTTTGATCCCAACTGGCTCCATTCCAGCCCTGGGCAGGGCAGGTGGAATGTGGCTGTGAGGGGCTCAGTGGGTTATTCCCTGTGGAAGGGACATCAGGGGGTTACCTGCGGAAGGGGTGGGCTCCATCCCAGCCCTGGGCAGGGCAGATCCCATCAAAGGGCTTGGGGGGCTGCAAAGCCCAGCAGATACGAGCACAGAGAGGCCTCAGAGGCTTGGAAAACAGGCATGGAAAGGGAAAGGGCAAGGCAGACTTGGTGTGACCTGAGTTGGGAACAGAAGGGAGATTTCCCAGGATGTCCTGGGAGTTCTCATTTAAGGGTTTGATCCCAACTGGCTCCATCCCAGCCCTGGGCAGGGCAGATGGAATGTGGCTGTGGAGGGTTTCAGTGGGTTATTCCCTGTGGAAGGGACATCAGGAGGTGTCTGGTCCAACCTCCTGCTGAGATGTGTGGCACTGAAAATAGGGATGGATGGGATATTGGGAAGGAATTGCTTTCTGGGAGGGTGGGCAGGCCCTGGCACAGGTTGGGCAGAGAAGCTGTGGCTGCCCCTGGATCCCTGGGAGTGTCCAAGGCCAGGTTGGACAGGGCTTGGAGCACCCTGGGCTGGTGGGAGGTGTCCCTGCCCATGGCAGGGGTGGCACTGGATGGGATTTAAGGTCCTTCCAATCCCACCATTCTTGGATTCATGGAAGCAGGGCCAGCTCTGGGAGCAGATGAGGTTGCTCAGGGCTTTACCCAATCTGGTGTTGAAAACCTCCAAGGACCAAGACTGTAAAACCTCCCTGGCAGCGTGTCCTGCCCTGTGCCCTCCTGGCAGGTGTGCAGAGTGGTTGGCAGGTCCCTCTGCAGCAATTCCTGCCCTGGCAACCTCCATGTGTGGGGTTGGCACTCCAGCCCGGGGTCTCTCCCGAATTGGGGAGGCCCCAGAGTGGGTGCAGGGTGCAGATGGAGCCCTGAGGGGTGCTGGGCAGGGGGGCACCCTCACTGCCCACACCTGCTGGCTCTGCTCCTGCTCTTGGCTGCCTGTGCTGCCAGGGCAGGCGGCTGGCACGTGCTCTGCCTATGCCTGTGCCAAGGCTCTTGGTGCTTCTCCACAGAGCTGCTCCCCAGGCTGGCAGTGCCCACTCATTGCTGGGAGGAATCACAGAATCAGTTGGGTTGAAAAAGACCTCTGAGATCATCAAGTCCAACCCTTGGTCCAACCCCACTGTGCTCACCAGCCCTTGGCACTCAGTGCCACATCCAGTGTCACCTTAAACACCTCCAGGGATGGGGAATCCACTCCCTCTCTGGGCAGCCCATTCCAGTGCCTGAGCACTCTCTCTGCAAAGATTTTCTTCCTGATATCCAACCTAAACCTCCCCTGGCACAGCCCAAGCTCTGCCCTCTTGCCCTACTGTTGGTTGCCTGAGAGAAGAGACCAGGCAGGTTCTGCCTTCCCAGGTGCAGGACTTGGCTTTGGATGGTGGTCCTAGTCCGGAGTGTGTCCCTTAGGCTGGCACTGCTGGGGCACCTCCAGCCCCGGGGACACCTCTGGGACCCTCAGACAAGAGACATGGAGGGGCTGGAGGGAAGGGACTGCAGCTGGGAAGGGGCTGGAGAACTCCTGATGGAGCTGGGGGGGCTCAGCCTGGAGAAAAGGAGGCTCAGAGGGGACCTTCTGGATCCCTAAAATTCCTTGGAAGGAGGGGAGAGTTGGGGTGGGTCGGGCTCTGCTCCAGGGAACAGGGACAGGAGGAGAGGGAATGGCCTTAGGGAAAGTTTAGATTGGATATTGGGAATATTCCTCCATGGAAAGGGCTGTCCAGCCCTGGCACAGCTGCCCAGGGCAGGGGTAGATCCCCATCCCTGGAGGGGTTTGATATCCCTGTGGATGTGGCACTTGGGGACATGGTCAGTGGTGGCCTTGGCAGTGCTGGGGAATGTTGGACTCCATGATCTCCAAAGGGCTTTTCCAGCCTTAAGGATTCCATGATTCCATGACTCCTCCCCCAGTCTGGTGTCACTGCAGTGCACGTTGGATGCTCTGTCTCTGACCCAACTGTCCAACAGGACCTGCCCCAGGCCAGACCTCCTTGTGGTTCCCCACCTGGTTCCACCTCCCTTTAGGGGACAGCTCATTAATCCCACCCCATGTGGATCTCACCACCCCACTAATTGGTTACCCATCCAGCTGGTCACTCATTAAGAGAGACATCCCAATCTAGGAATGGGAATGTTGTGGAGAAGCCTCTCAAAGCCTGGCTGAGGTCAATGACTTGCTGCTTTTCCTTCATCCATAAATCCTGTTGTGCCATCAGATGGTGGGCAGAATCTCTGGAGAAACATGTGCTGGTTGTCCCCAGGCCCCTTCTCCTCCATATTCCTGGAAATGTGTCCCAGGAGGGCTCAGGGACATCCCAGGGACTCAGGTGAGGTTCAAATGCTGCAGTTCCTCAGGTCCGTTTTTTAGCCTTTATTGCAACATTGATCTTCTCCCGCTTACTTCCAATGTCTGGTTTTGGTGGAATTTTAACTGCTGGGGAGTTGTTCTATGGGTCTCCAAGATCATCAGGACTGGGTTTGTTATATGTTCACCTTGACCTTCTCCCACTTGTTTTCAATGCTTTTTTTGGTAGAATTTTGACTGCTATGGAATTATTGGATGTGTGGATCTCCAAAGTCATGATTGGTTTTGTTATATGTTCACCTTGACCTTCTTCCACTTATTTGCAATGTCTTTTTTTGGTGGAATTTTGACTGCTCTGGGGCTGTTGGATCTGTGGATCTCCAAGGTTATGATTGGATTTGTTCTGAGATGCTCACCTTGACCTTCTCCCACTTGTTTTCAATGCTTTTTTTGGTAGAATTTTGACTGCTATGGAATTATTGGATGTGTGGATCTCCAAAGTCATGATTGGTTTTGTTATATGTTCACCTTGACCTTCTTCCACTTATTTGCAATGTCTTTTTTTGGTGGAATTTTGACTGCTCTGGGGCTGTTGGATCTGTGGATCTCCAAGGTTATGATTGGATTTGTTCTGAGATGCTCACCTTGACCTTCTCCCACTTGTTTTCAGTGTCTGGTTTTGGTGGAATTTTAACTGCTATGAGGCTGTTGGATCTGTGGATCTCCAAGGTTATGATTGGATTTGTTCTGAGATGCTCACCTTGACCTTCTCCCACTTGTTTTCAGTGTCTGGTTTTGGTGGAATTTTAACTGCTATGAGGCTGTTGGATCTGTGGATCTCCAGGATCATCAGGATTGGTTTTGTTGTGAGATGTTCACCTTGTGTGATGGAGGACTCAGGTCAGCTGGAGGACCTGGAATTCCACCACCAGGGCTGGTGTTGTGCAAGAGTGGGAAGGACACATGGATTCATGATAGAATCATGGAGTGGTTTGGGCTGGAAGGGACCTTAAAGCCCATCTAATTCCACCCCCTGCCATGGGCAGAGACACCTAATTTAGAGTGGAACAGACTCATGGATTGGTCCAACCCTGCACTAAATTTGCTGAATTTGAAGTTGTATCAGGGATTTTGGTGCCATATCCAGTTCAATTTTGAGCATCTCCAGGGGTGGAGACTTCCCATCCTCTCTGGGTCTCTGCTCCAGAGTCTGACCACCCTGACTGTAATTTCCCCCCTGATCTGTTAATTGGTATTTATCTCTTTTGCCTGTGTCCCCTCTGCTGGGTCAGGAGCTGCCTGGAGGGCCCAGAGAGTGCTGGTGAATGGAGCTGCATCCAGCTGGTCACCAGTGGTGTCCCCAGGGGTCTGTGTTGGGTCCAGTCCTGTTTAATTAACATCTCTATTGATGATTTAGATGAGGGAATTGAGTCCATCAGCAGCAAATTTGCTGCTGACACCAAGTTGGGAGGGAGTGTCGACCTGCTGGAAGGCAGGAGGGCTCTGCAGAGGAATCTGGAGAGACTGGAGAGATGGGCTGATTGCAATGGGATGGAGTTCAACAAGGCCAAGTGCAGGTCCTGCCCTTTGGCCACCCCAAGCCCTGCAGCGCTCCAGGCTGGGCACAGAGTGGCTGGAGAGCAGCCAGGCAGAAAGGGACCTG
>VWZD01000225.1:0-27994 GCA_013396695.1 Sakesphorus luctuosus
TTGATCACTTATCTATCACAGACTGTAACATCTCAAATCAGCTGTTAGCATTGCTCCCTGAAGAAAAGAGTTAAGGCTGAAGAAATAAAGGACTTGCATTAAGATTTTTAAGTTTGTGTAATGATTTTTCCAAATTTAAGTATCCATTCTCTTACTCTAAATCACCAAGCACATCATCAAATCAGTAAGAAAAGTAAAAATGAACTGACTGCAATAATATTTTATGTACGAGAATTCCAAATCTCAGAGAAGATCAGAGAACTCCAAAGTATTGTTTTCTGTTCTGAAACCTTCCTTGCCACTGAAATAACAAACCTACATCGGAAAAAGTATTTCAGGACAATACAGGAAATTGGATGTCCCAAAGAAATACAATGAAATTATGAATAATTACTTAGGATAAAGGAGTAATTAGAATAAAACCCTTGCTTTATAAAACATAGGCCAGTAATGAGGAAATTATTCTTGACTGAGGAGACAAGAAATTAAAGAAGAACACTCTTTTTTAAAGATAAAGGAATATAGCTCTTGATTAGAAGAGCTAGTGAAAAAGCATGAGTTGCTAGAATCATTAAAGCCTTTGAAAAACAAAAAAGAAAAATCAATAATAGTAATATAATCCAATGAACCATAAAGTCTAATCTTAGAAAAAAGTAGTGCAATATTATAAGAAAATTGAAAAAAAAATCAGGAAAATTATATCTAAAAGAAATCTAGTTACAGTCACTAGCAGCTTCTTTGGGATAAAAACTATCTTACTCAAATTAAAAAATAAATGGAAGGAATACTATCATGCAAATGATAGACAAGTGGCCTATACTTACCAAAGACTATGATAATATCAAAAGAAAAGAGGGAAATCAAGCACAAATTTAACAAATGCACTCTTGAGAATCAACTAAGAATATAAAAGTGAACTCAGAGGAAAGTGATCAAAACAATCTCAAGAAGGATGCATTTACATATGCACATGCATTGCCCTCAGCAAAATTCACAGGACAACTCCCCTCTTAATGTTCTGTTGTGACAAGATAAACACAAGTCAAGTATCCCAACTTAGATATCTAATTCAGTAGAGCAAATTTCTTCAAGGCAATTTAAGTACACAGGAACCAGTGCTAAAAACAACTTCAAAACAAAGGAACACCTGTCCACAACTAATATCGCACAAGACAGAAAAAGCACTACCAACAACAGTACAATTCACCTGTCCTAAAAATCAATAGTGTTCATATTCATATTCCCACATATAAGCTGCCCGGCCCTTCTCTGCTACAAAATGAGGTGCATGGGATGGAATGCAGAAAAAAAGAAACACTGCCAAATTTAACCAAAAATGCATCTCTGCATGGGGATTTCACAGTGGTTAAGACCAACACATTTTTATGCTTTCTGTGAAGCTGCTTTTTTTGGAGAACATGATATGGCAGAGATTCTCCACATAACATCCTAGTTCAAGATCTTGGTGGTTTATCTGGAATAACTGAGATCCATGGTCCTGCCTGAGGGACAGTCTGATTGACAGACTACTTTATCACGGAATGTGAAACTCACATTGGAAACAGAATACAGGACTCAGTCACACTGTCAATTAAAGAACATCTCATCTGTGACCCTAATCACACCAAGACAATTGGAGATTTTGGGAAAAAAGTACATAAGTGAGGACAAAAATTATATCCAATGGAGAACATTGCTACAGAGCAGGTCTCAACTTGAACCAAGTTCTTTGTCTAAAAATCACCAAGCAACAGCTCAGGAATTTTTCTATCACACTGTTTCAGTGTGCCTTTTGTCTATTATTTCTAAGAATTAAAGCCTGCTCTTGTGAAGATGTCTGTAAGGGCTCTGAGAGCAAGAAAAAACAGTGCATTTTAAATTGATTGTTTGGCAAGAATATCTTTAACAACACTGCCTTGAGAGTAACTGAAATGAGGCAGAAGTGACGCATCTCCTATAAGGTTCCACACGTGAACCATCAATGTCAAGTACTGCTCTATAGTCAATATTCACTGTAGAGTAAAAAAAGGCTTAATTATAAAGAAGCCCATTATGTTTGTGTTTGAACTGAAGAACAACCATCAATCGGTTTTCTAACCACATCTCTACAGACTGGGCTGGTAGAAAGACAGTATCAACACAAAGTTCTTAAACAAATGCACAGTGAGGAACATGACTAAGCTGAGGATTTCTTTTGCTGTTAGTCCAAGGAGACCAATAAGGAGATATCTGTGTCAACAATGATCAGCTTCCTGGCCAAGAGCAGCTTATATTTACACCAGATTTATGCCAGCAAAAGAAGATAATATGTCTCACATTTCCAAGCAATAGTCACAGCCCCCAAGTTGGAAATGGTTCAGAACCCCTCTCATAAGATGCAGTTCCCACTGCAGTTAAGGAAAACTTTATCTCTGTAATTGCAGCAATGCAACCAATTAAAGAATTTGACTTCCAGCCTAAGATTTCATTTGATTATTTTGGCTGTGCTTAGTTGACAGACTGTGGTACTCCTAGTAGTTCTGTGTATTTGAACAGACCTATTAAAAGAAATAAAAGGATATCACAGTAAGCTGTGTAATAGACTACTAAAATTCTCTTTCAGTAGCAAAAAGCAGCATGTGCCTTCATACAGGTACCTTGTGTTCTACTAATCTAGAATATTAGTGGGCAAATCAAATCAAAGCAGTCAGTCCTCAGATAAACAAGTAAGGATTTAATTTCATTGTGTTCCCATGAAATCCATAAATCTGTATCTCCAGATCTCTGGATAAAGCCTTTAGATTATGCTAAACATGAGGAAAGGCATGAAAGAGAAAAAATTTGGCTCTGGATGAGCCACATATATTTGATTAAAAATATCAATCTGGCCTCTTGTATGCAGAAGTAGAATTAATTTTAGATTTTTTTTCAACTATCGTCAAAGAAAGGACAGTATAAGGTCATATGGGGTTGTTTTGTTTTGTTTTATTTTTGATTGCCTGCAATATGGATGTTTTAGCTGTGGCCATTCTCAGCAGAAATAGCTTATTGTTGGGGCTATAATGTCTTCTATCAGACTTCACAGAAGGTTTTTTTTTCCCCATATCTGTAGGAATTCACATCCAGAGCCAGACAACCCCCCCGCCCTTGACAAGTGTAGAGCCCAGCAGCTCCCCCTGCTCTCCCCGCTGATCTGCAGACCAGGAAGACATTGCACTGCCTGGGTCTGATGTACCAGCCACAGCAGTGATAGCAAGATAGTTTCCTTCTTTAATCATACAAGAGAGAGAACATCAGCTATGGGACCTAGGGAGCTAAGACGCATTTAACTGAATCTCAAAATTCATATTGGAGAAAACACCATGCTGAGAACAGGACTGACTCCATCCTCTGTTCTGCACCCACAAAGTCTGGAATTCTAAGGTGCCTGAGATTGCCAGCAGTGAAAATCACCTGTGCACATCCCAGTCAAACATAGTTTAAACAGCAATGCTGTTTTGCCTTTCATAATATTGGATAGGACCAGGCAGTATCATATCACTCTATCAAAATACTGCACTGCGGATAAATTTTGTCTCAGCTTGTCATTCTGCTATCTGATCTTCTAAAAACATAACTTTCTGAATTCTTGCACTAGGAAATTTCACAATCAAAAGATTAACGACTTATGCCTGCATTTCCAGAAGTAATATAATTAATGAAAGCAAATCCATGAATCTAATTTCTGTTTTTCTGGTTGGCTTTTTTGTTTGGTTGGTTTTTTTGTGGGAGTGGGGTTTTTTTTGGTTGGTTTGTTGGTTTGAATTTAGGGTTTTTGGGTTTGGTTTGGTTTGGGGGGGAGTTGGTTTTTTTTTAACAATTGTGCAGGGGAAATACTGTGGTTAGACAGAAACTATCCATTGAAATTCCTGGATTATCTGGAAGTTTGGAATCTAAACAGCAGCAAATAAACTCACTTATTTCTAGTCATTTTCTTTCAACAGCCAGTAGTAGACTGATTTCCTGACAAAAGCAGCCATTTTTCCCCACAGTGTGATACAAAATAAATAATGTCCCTTTACAATACAATGCACAGAATTTAATATAATGCTACTGAGACAGAGGGCACCTGCAAAATGCACCAGATGTTGTTATATCATGAAGATGACTGAGCAATATACTTTAGCACAGTTCTCATTTAGCTGTCAGCAGTCGGACAGAACATCTGGTGCTGGGAATTCATCAGCTATTCTTCATCAATATGCTTTCTAACAGACTGGTCTAGGGGTGACCATGAATGCTGATCGGTTTTCTTTAGATGCCAGGGATATCATAATATGTAAGCAGAATATAAAGAAGGAGGAGAAAAGACAGGGATGTGAGGAACACAGAACATAAACAAACAGGTAAAGAGCAAAAGAATTGTTGGAGGCAGGGATGAGGCAGGGAACAATATAAATAAATTAAATGCATTTTAACATTTGAAAACCTAAACTGATATGAAAATATGCAAAATCATTATATGAGCTTCTTTTGCCAAATAAAGTTCCACAAACTGCAGTATAGAAGCTTTTGCATTATCTCAGACTTGGGACTTGCATGTATTTTTACCTGTGCAAAACTTTTATTACTGCAGTCTGTTCTGGAAGCCTTGCAATCAGTGTCTTAGCAAAAAGGTCACTGCCTCTACCTCTACAAAGTCTGCATAAAAAACAACAGACAATTCTCATGCCAAGTATGCTCATGTCCTCGAGCAATAAATTCCTTTATTTTCTACTTAAGCTTTAAAGAAGGCATGAGAGTTACTGCCTTTGTGCCTTAACTTGTTTTTCACTGAAGAGGAGCATTACAGTTTCTACAACCATTTGCCAAATTGCCCTGCAAAATTCTAAGGTTTTGCTACAGGACCCCACTCATGAGGCTGTTCCCACAAAACTGTTGACTGAAGCTTTCACATTCTGTCATTCTGATGTTTAGCACTCTAGCAAATTACTTTGAGTGTCACAGAATCACAGACTGGTTGAAATTGGAAGGAACCTCTGGAGGTCATCTGGTCCAACATCTCCACAAAAGCAGAGTCACCTAGAACTGGTTACCCAGGACCAAGTCCAAAGAGTTTCTGAATGTATCCAAGGAGGCTCCAAAAACTGTGGGCAAATTATTTCAGTACTCAGTCATCCTCACAATAAAAATGTGTTTCCTGATGTTCAGTGGGAACCTCCTACACTTTTGTTTGTACCCATTGTGTCTTGTCCAGTCACTGATCATCACTCCAAAAAGCCTGGCTCCATTTTCTTTGCATTCTCCCTTCAGTTGTTTATAGACACTGATAAGATCTTCCCAAGGCTTCTTTCTCCAAACTGAACAGTCCCAGCTCTCTCAGCCTTTCCTTACAGGAGAGATGCTCCAGTCCCTTCATCATCTTCATAGTCCTTTACTGGACTCTATCCAGTCTGTCTATGTCTCTCTTGCACTGAGGAGCCCAGCACTGGACACAGTACTCCAGGTGTAGCCTCACTAGTGCTGAAAAAAGGGGAAGGATCACCTACCTCAGCCTACTGGCAATACTTTGTCTAATATCATTAGTGTTCTTTGCTACAAAGGCACATCCACAATGCTGGCTCACATTCTTGGCATTCAGTAGATTTCAAGTCTATCTGAACATTCATAAATTGTTGTATTGTCAGTTTAGCTTTACAGCCCTTGGTATACTTGTAGCACAGACCTCAATAGGTGCTCCATCAGCTCAGAGAGAGCTGCTTCTTTCCTCAATAGCTTTCTCTAGTAGACTTTCTACTGCATGTTCAGGACCTTCATCATTTCTAGACCAATCCAAGAGCAATTTCTTCAGTTTTATTAGACTTGGGTGACTTAGTTTGGGCATTAGGATATGCCTTTATACCATGTCATTCATTTGTATTACAATGCTGAACTAAGAAAGTAAGCTGTCCTTTATTCATTTTTATGAAAGCTGGGACATTCTGACCTCTGGCCAAATGACCACCTCTGTAAGCTTTCCTACCATTACAGAAAAGACTATTGTAGCAGTGTGTTTCAGCCTGCCTGGTCATTTTGCATTTATTGTTCTAACAAAATATTCAACTATATGCCATTTTTCCCCCTACTCTCTATGGTAATAAAAATACAAGGATATTTGGATTGTATGAAGTCCTTTCACTGTTAGTTCCACAGTAGTATAGGTGACTACTAGCTCACAGTATATCTTCTTGATTCTTCAGGTTACTATCCTGACTAGAAAGAAAAGTTAAATTGGCTTTTCCAAAATAAGGTAGAATCAGAAATTTTGAAAAAGCTAGGTGACAGCATATGTTTGATGCTGCTGGTGGTTCATAAACATCCAAACCCTCTTGAACACAAGAGATGAAGACAAATGAGGACAGTTTCCTGGGCTACAGCAAGCATCTTTCCGGCAGTCTTCTAACTCATTCTACGTATTTCTAAATTTAGGCTGATTCTTTCTTCTAACCTCAGTTCCAATCTCTCCTTTGTCCACCTCAGTGTGCATCATGCTCATCAAATATACTTCACAGAGGTTATGCTAACTACTGAACGTCATTACACTTTCTTCTCTTTTGGGCAAAGTGTGTGTTAAACTGTCTCCTATAGTGATTTTACATGCAAAGCAACGATTTAGTAGTGTGTGCCTTAGTCTTTTAATCTTATGTACTTCATTGTTTATACAGCAAAAACTCTAATGCAGAAAAGTTAATCGACACAGTTCCAACTCTTCTGCATTTTCAATTAAGCATTGTTTATTGATGGAATGATACTTCTCAAGCACATTATCATAATGAGAAATCTTTTTTCTTCTCCATAAACTTACCAGCAAATGCCAGGGGTTTCTAGGAGGCACCAGACAAAGCTTTCACTTTTCAGCAGAGCCCTGTGCTGTTGAAATCAAAATGAGTATTGTATTTCATGCAAAATATCTAATGTGAGGGAAACAATGAATGGAAGGGACCCAAAGATAAAATTGGCATATTGCCACCTGGGCTATCTGTCTGTTAGAATGACTACCTCAGTCCAGCAGAAAGTGCAATAATCTAACAGATTGATGCTAACAGCCTGTTCAAAAGAAATGACAGTACTTCATACTTCATGCCTGCTAAAGCACAGAAGTCTCAGCTTCACAAGGGTGCAGTGCAGCAGAACCTGACTCAGAATATATTGAATTCATAACGCAATTGATATGTCATCTGGGAATGCCTGTCAGCCTTATCTGGAGTGTCACATTTTGAAGTTTAATGACTGTCGGTTTGACTGTGTAAGCACAGCTTCACCTATGCCTGCATTTCAGTTTTCATATGCATAAATCTGGGAACATTCCATTTGTGATTTAAAGACTATCATCTATCATCTGTATCTCTTCCACGACACCTCTTTACATGTCTGGTATGTAAAGTTAATGAATTTTCCACACAGCAATCTAAAAAGGATGTGGATCAGCTGGGGAAGGTTCAGAGAACAAGGCTAGTAAAAGACAATCAACATTTACCAAAAGAAAGGAAAAAATGGAATTTTTTTTCTTTATAGAAGGAGGACTAGGGAGACATGTATTGTCTTTTCAAATATTTAAGAGATAGACATGGAATGATAAAGGGGATAAATACCTCTCTATGCCTACTGTAAGTAAAACCAATATTTGTGTTTTAAATTACAGAATTAATTATTAACTATAGTAACAACATGGTTCAGCATTGGAAAAATAAATGTTTTCACATAATCAGGACAAAAAAGAACAGGAATAAATTGCCAATAAAGTTGGTGGAACCTCCACCATAGAAGATTTTAAGAATTTGTTGGATAGACAACTTTCAGAATGAAATTTGTTTCATGTACACCTACTTTATGATTTCATGTACACCTGCTTCATGTATACTTTCATGTGTACCACCCTTTATGTGTTCCTTGTTTTCTATGATCAAGTCAGGTTCAGAGAGGTTTTGCTGGCAGCCCAATCCACTTCAGAAGGGACTTAGATATCTATGACTTTTGATGTACCTCCAACTTTAAAATTTTCAGATAATGCAACGAAGCATTTCAGTTGAAGATTCATTGTTTGATGTTTAAGTCATGGATTTTTCTATGGCTCTGAAATGCAATTGCAGCCTCTTCAATATATGCCATTTATTCTCTGCAGATATTTCAAATGATTGCATAGAAAAAGATAGCTGTGAAGTTGCAGCTAATGACTCTATTCCGCTACACAGATACAAAGTCTAGAAGGAGTAGTGTGATAAGTGGATTTTAGCACTCTATTAGTGCCAGGCCACAGAATTTTGATTATGCCCATTTTATTTCTTATCTTTCTTGCCAGATTTTTTGCTGCACGAGATTCAAATGTATCTACTCAAAGTCTTATGAGAGGGAATACTGATAGAAAATTAAATAACTGTTTATGGACTTTTCTGATATGGAAATCCCAAGCTGCCAAGATTCATCAGAATCAGTTCTGGGAAAAGAACAAGGCTGCAATATTATATTTTTCTAGTTCACTTTGTGATTTATTTCATTAACATGACAATTTGCTCTGGCCCCTTGAATGATGGCTGTTAAGTACAATCAGATACAGTCATAGTTTAACCCTAGTCAGCAACTCAGTCCACACAGCTGCTCACTCACTTCCCCCTGTGAGATGGGTGAGAAAATCAGAAGAGTCAAAGTGAGAAAACTCATGGGTTAAGATAAAGACAGTTGTCACGTGAAAAGGAGGAGATTTCCTCAACCCTTAATGTGGGGAGATTACCTTGACCCTTTGTGAATTGCTTGTCAGTGCCTTGGAAAAGCCAAAAATCTTGTGTCTGGCCAGTCTGTTGGCATCCCACATGGGGACACTTCGTGGAACAGATTCACTGGATTGGAGGGTGATTCCATTGCCCTTTTCAGGCGGGCTGAGCCATCAGCATGGAGACGCCTCAGTGGGTCTTCCCACTTTATTTGAATGTGTTACCTGCTGCTGGCAACTGCTCACAGCTGTAAAGGATTCTCTCTGACAGTTTATGGAGTAACACTCTTTATTGATACAAATAGTGCCAGATTAGTATGGTTCCATGGTTGCCATTGATAGTCTCTGACTGCAAAAACGTGTTTAAAGCAATCTGCTGTCCTATAAAACAAGCTCTAATCCTAACAGCAATATTCAGCACATGTAGAGTATGGTTCTCTCCCAATAGGTGTTCCTGTAGCAGGGGAAGATAGATTCAGACCATCAACCAATCCCAACAGCATCAATGGAGTCATCCCCAATATTCTCCCCATTCTCAACTTCTATACTATTTCTCTATGTTTAAGTGGAGCTTGAGAGACTTCAGTCATAAATACCTTTGATTGGTATAAAATTCACTTTGTTTTTAAAGATACTATTGAAAGAGGATAAAGCACATGCCTAATGGGGGTGTGGTCATACCTTGGAGGTGGATAACTTTGGGATGGAGGTGTGTGTTAATATTACAATTAGACTTTGATGAACCAAGTTCATCCAAGAAGGGAGATTTCACCACAGTTGTTGGCAGAGCAAGACGTCTTCTCAGATATCCCTTGGTTAACAGGCGCTATACAGGCTTATGAACTACAAAGTACCACCATGTTCCCTGTCCTGCAGGGATGGAGGGAGGCTACAGTGTCTCCACTCTGCTCCACCCTCTGTTCCATCCCCTGTAGAAAGTGTTTATTATTGTATAGGGAACCTTTGTGGGGCATGCAGACTGTGTTTTATCCAGGGAGTAGCAGCTGCATTTTACCCAGTTATTCTTAGCCTCCTCTAAATTTTTCACCCCCAGCCATCTTCCCACAACAGTTTATTAGGTGAAGTAAAGGGTGCACACACACAAGCAAAGCAAAACAAGAATTCCTTGCTGAATTCTGAGGGGCAGGAAGGTGTTCAGCCACCCCCAGGAAAACAGGGTTCCATCACACATAATGGCAACTTGGGAAGACAAATGCCATCATTCCTAACATCTCCCCCAGCTTTAGCTGCTGAGCATGACGCTATATGGTATGGAATATCCCTTGGATTAGTTGGGGACAGCTGTCCCAGCTGTGTCCCTTCCTGACTCCTTGTGCACCCCCCCAGCTTCCTCACTGGTGGGGTGGGATGAGGAGCAGTAAAAACTCTGTAAGCAGTGCTCAGCAGTAACTAAAAAATCCATGTGTTTCCAATGCTGTTTCAAGCACAAATCCGAAACACAACCTCATACCCGCTACTATGAAGAAAATGAAATGTCCTATCAAAACCAGGACAACCACTAGCTCTACCAACATAAGTTAAACTCTAATTTTGCTGGAGGGCAGAAGAATGCTCCATTACAGAAGAGAAAGTTTTCTGCAATACCTTACATAGTTTATTAAAATCTTTCAATCTATATACCTTTTTAAAATTTTCCTAATGCTCAGCCTCTCTTTTCACCACTGAAATCCATCTACAATTCTCTGCTCCTCATGTTAAGTTTGTTTACTTAAGCTCCATTCTCTTCCCAACTATGAGTGTATCTGAGAAACACAGATCTAAGAAAAGGGCAATAGCAAATTTTTTAACACTAAACAGTGAACTTGGAACAAATATTTAAGTATCCTCTATAAAACCCCCCACATAATACCCAGCTGAAAGTACATAGCATTACATGTAAGTTATTAAGAATTATTATATATGCTGCTGTTACAAAATGCATGGATTAGTCAAGGATTGATTTTCCAGGGCAAGTAGCTCCACAGGGCAGGTTTTCTGAATGATCAATATATTATTGTAAGTGATGAAGCTTGGCTGCCTCACAGAGCATTATCAGCCCACCTGGAAACACATCTTCCCTGCTCCCTAATACAGAGAAGAGCCATGAGCAGCGGACATCTGCGATCTGAATGCAATCTACAATGCCATTGCCATTATTACATTATCCCTATAACGGTGGATGATTAACCACCAAATATTGGTGAATGATGCAGCTCTGAGGGGCTCAGTTCTGCATGATCAATCAGCTCTAGCAATCAGCTCTCAGCACATCAGCCTTAGCCCCTCAAAGCCCAGGAAGGCTACCTCTGCATCGATCCCCCGCCGCACCCTGAAGAGAGGTCCAGACACCAGGGCTTGGTGGCAACAGAAGAAGCAAACTTCATTGGAGATGCCCACTTTTATGGGCTCAGGCAGGGAAGATTCTGGAACAATTGGCGGAGCCAAGGTTCCCATTGGTCAGAGGAAGGATTGAGAAGCGGACCAATGGGGAGTAGGGGTGGAACTTCAAAACAACCAATAATGGAATGGGGATAACAACCAATTAGAGAACAAGGATAAAGACCAATTGGGATACAGAACTTCAACCAATGGGAAAGAGTGGCAGGAAAGGAACCCTAGTGGATCATGGGAAGAAGAAACCTGGGCAGGGAATGACTAAGGGAAAAATACAATGGCGAAGACATGTTTGTGACGCAGCTTTTATTATACTGCCGAAGTGTCCATATAAGGGGCACTTGAGTCCATGTCCCCGTAGATCTTGTGCAAAATATCAATATTAGGAACATTGGGGTTCGTAACGTCCACATCTTCGTCAATCCAGCGTTTGTAGTACTCTTGCCACTTATTGAAGTCTGGGTGTTCTCCCACATTCCTAGTGGCTGGATTATTAATACATGTCACTTTCAAAAGTGACTGGAAAAAATATTTCACGTTATGCTCTTTTCTAAGAGCACACCCTTCCCTTTTCCTGGCATTCCTTTACTTTTGACATTATAATCATGAAGCACAGCTGAAGGATAGAGGCCATCTCTCTGCCTAGTCATTCTCTCTCCCCTCAAAAGCCACATAAAGTTAAGTCTCCTGCCCTTAAAAGCCTCCAAAGAAGAAGATGATGCCTACACTCTGGGGTAGTCTCTTCCTATTTTTCATTCATGAGCAAATTAATTAGATAGTGTAAGAACAACTATACCAAGTCAACTTAAGGGTCCTTTTAGCCCTGGGTATTATCTCCAACAGCTATAAACAGAAGAATGTGATAACAGGCCAAGCACATCGTAGTACTTCAGAGTACGCTCACTGACAGTAATGAATTCTGGCTTAGGGAATCACTCAGCCAGAGTTGCTTAATATTTTTTTGATAGTACACAACCTAAGACTCACCTGCAAACTGTAGATTCTATGCAGCATGTGGAAAGTCTATACTGAAGAAGTTATTAATAAAACAACCTCAGAGTTAATTCAAGATTCAGTGTTATAGTTTATATTGTAATGTTTAACACTTGAAATGCTTCAAAGGTGTTCGTTTCATTTTCAGATTTTATATTCCATTGCACCTATCTCCATCACTATAACTTGCTGTTGTGGGTCTTAATAGACTTCAATGTGCTCTAAACTGGGGTCAGGAAAACATTAAAGTCCTAACTTTTGGAAGTGGAAATTTTTGCCAGGAGTAAATCAAGGGTCAATTAAAAGATTTTGCAGTAAGATTACCTTCCCTCCACAACTTAAAAAAGTTTGTATTCTTCTTCATTTTTTTTTTCCAAAATGGTTGGGTAAAACTGTTGACTTTGCTTCAGAAATGTTTTCATTTTCAAGTGGGGAAAAATAATTTTGTAAAAAGTAATAATACTGGAAAATGATGGGTTTAACCAAGAAACTTTTGCAAAAATTACGTGTTCTTTTTCTAACCTTTTAAAGGAAAAGCATTTTAAAATACTCTCTTCTTCCTGTCCAGCTTTCTTTCATGTATTTCTATTTAATCCTAACAATATGCAAAGAAAAAAAGCCAACATTGTTTGCCATATGGAAGACAACATGGATTATTAATGAAAGAATTACGCACCAATATAACAGGTTTTAAAGGTAAGAAAAAACATTTTGCATTTGTTAAAATTATTGCTTATGTGCTTAAAATAAAAATTATTTAACATTGCTCTAACGTTCTCATTTTGCAGATACACCTCATCATAATTGCAATTTTCTTTATTTTTATTTGCTGGACAAATCTCTGCCTCGTGTAAAAGATGATCACTTTTGATGGCTGTATTCTCTAGTGAACTAGAAATTAGCAATATGTCAAACAGATTAGATGATGCAGCAGTCTAATACTTTAAATTCAATATAAAAATTTGGGAGTATTTCTGCAGTATACTCTGAAGGTACTAAAATAATATCACAGAGCTTTGCTTGTTAGCTAGTGGATAGACAGCTGAAGCAACTAAGGAGATACTAACATGGAATAGCATCTGTTTAGTACCACTGGCCTGTTTTTAATGTATTTGACATATCTTCATGATGTGAAAAATGTTAGATGCACTGGGAGATAATATAGATATTCATTCATTTTCAGATGTGGGTTTATGACGTCTGAAGATCTTTGAGTAGAGACATAGTTCAGAGGGGCAACTGCATAAATTACCACTTTACTTAGACTGCCAAAAGACAAATGGAAAAAAAATACTCAAGTTCCTCACTTTGTAAAATACCCAACAGAATGAACACCAGACCAAATTTTGGAATGCTCTGTTCTGAGAGCTGGTAGCCAAGCCAAGTTATGAGGTGATTTCAGCAGTTATTTTAATCATCTTCTTTAGATGTTTTCTGTTTCTTCTTCTCCTAGCACGGCTCCCTTTAAATGGCTTTAGTTAATAAACCTGGGATTTTACACTATGAAGAAAAAAGATAAAAGGGCAAATAATAAGGAAGTTTTATTTTGACTTGATTATGAAAGTACTCACAAATATTTGAAGACAAAGAATGCTGGGAGGTACCTTAAATCCTTAAGACCCCTTCATTGAGATGCAGGTGTGTTGTGCTGAACACAACTTTGGAAGTTTCTTTTAATTGCTGTTTCATTAATTAAAAAACATGGAAAAAATAGGTTATCTTTTCACATTAAATACACAACAGTAGGACGTGCATACAACATGCAAATATTAATATATGCTATATTATTTCCAAAAATGAACTGAAATTGAGAAAAGGCCTTTGAGTTACACTGAAACTGTACCAAATTAAAAATCTGACTGAAAGTCTCCACTGAAATCAGTTTTGTTCAAGGGTAAGGAGATGAATACTGTGTTTAACTTGAGCTATAGGGACAGCTTTAGAATACAAACCTTCATATGTTTCCAGTCCTGGAACACCCAAGAACTTTTTAAGATGGAATATCCAGGGGAAAAAAAAAAACATACATTTTTAGTGCGCCAGAGAGGAAGTAAAAGTCACATGTATTTGCAAAGCTTCAGCTGTTTTGATTAGAGGAAGGTTTCTTTCTAAGGAGGCTATTAACTATAGGAGTTTAAAAATGCTATTTTAAGATATAGAAATAAAGCAGTTACACCTCAGTGAGCTTTGGCACATGATTTCTGGCTGCTTTTAAAGGGGTGCGGAGGGGTTAATTGGCTTTCTGAAAAGGTGCAGAAGGATATGCTGACAGACCCAAGTGCTATTTTGAAGACCAGATTAGGAAATATACATGCACACTTACAGTATGTGGAAGCACTGCCAGCTAAACTGACAAGCATTCAAGTTGCACATTCCCAAGGTGTCTAAAATCCTGTAAAAAAAGACCATACAAACCTTACAGGAGGAAAAGACAGTCTGATGAGAATGACTTGCTCATTTTATGGGTACCCTGCAGGGAAAACTGGGACCCTCCTCCAAATAAAGTTTGGAAGAGCTTTGAAAGGTTTCTCCTAGCCAGCTTCAAGAGAAATGTAAAGAGAAAAATGACTCCTTCATGTACTTTTACAGGTTTCCCATTTTGCAGATACCTGGGATGAGGGCTTCTGATCTCCAGTGACTATTGGACTTTTTCAATCAGCCTGAATGTTTTGGGTTATAAGAGGAAGTTCATCAGTGCTGTTTTGGGCCGTGTCAGTCCTAGACTCATCATGTGAAAAGGATCCAATGCAAAAGAGCCCTGAGAGCAGCTGTGAAAGACCCTCTGAGGGGACAGTCAATGTGCAGCAAGTCTGGTGACTTTCTGTGCATGCAAAGCTTTCTGCACCAGGCTCCAAAAGCCCCATAATCCTGACACCATTCGCCCCATCACCAGTTTGTCATTGCAGCATTAGATTCAACCAGGTATACATGCACTTAGTATATGACACCTGCTCCTTTTGCCATATTGAGAGGAAAGAAAGGGCTATGTCAATGATGGATTATCTTGCTCACAAGAACAGACAGATCGAGACAGCATCCTTGGCATTCCAGTAACAGAAAGAGCACACAGTGTATCACACACTGACACTCAAGTCCAATAAAGCATCTCTTTCTCGGGTTTATCTAAGTTCATCATCAGTTCTGCTCACTATACCTCTATAAGCTCATTGCTTCATACTCGCACTGTTTTTGTATCCACTCTGATACCATCCATCAAATGTGCAATAGACACTCTTCTTGTTTTGAAGTCTTTCCCTTACATTCGTTTTAAGCTCAGGATGGGACGACCAGGCCTCAGGATTCCTTCTTCAAATTATATAGTTTACTTCAAATAAGCTGGCAGTAAAGTTCTGGAAATGCCCTTCAGCAACAGACATTACTGCAGAAAGGACTGCACCCATTTCAAACTATGAGTGAAAAGAGATTTCAGATGATCGGTGTTTCATGAACAAAATCATCATCATTTATAGTCTCTTGGCACTGTTGAGTCAATGTGCATAGCTGAACACTAGAAATGCATGAGGACAGATGATGGCACTTGATTAGGGTCACCAAAATGTAACCCAACCATCTGATAGCAAGGCAGTCTTTAAAAAGTTATAAACAAAAAATAATACATTTAATTACATCACTCAGAGTGAAACCCCACAAAATGAAGATGCTCATGGAAATGGCTTAAGATTCAAGCACTGAGTCAACTCTTCATTTCTATTTCAGTTTTATGGAAATTGTGCTGAATAGTGAAGAGAAATTACTTAGAGAGAGGCACAAAAAGGCAGCTGCTTAGTGTGACACCCAAGGCAAAAAAAAAAAAAAGAAGATAACAGAGGAAAGCAGAAACATAGACAACAGGTAAAACCAGAGTCTGGTCCTCTCAGGGAAGCTCACTGATATTTTTCACCCCTCTTTTGGCAAGAAAAAGTTTTTTCATTATGGAGGGAAAAATTGGCATTTTACCATCCCTAATTCTGAGCAGTCAGTGTGCCTGACTGCTCAGAGAAGAAAAAAATGTTAATTAAAAAACCAACTCAGTCCAGTAATAATTTCTTTCCACTTCTGCTACCCTTTCTAAAGAGAGGGATATACCACATCTTTTCAAAGTTCACAAAAGATTGATATCACTACTGCTATTCATTTCATACAGCTACTTTAATGACAAATATAAATGTCCTGAGAGTAAAGGCTGTTGGCAGCATGACATACTATATTTGAAAATCTTTTTGAGATTGACCTGGCTTTCAGTTAGTGACAGCTTTAATCATAATGGAGGCTTTGTGACAGGGTCTTCAAACTTAAACTACTCATGAGACACGCACATTAATCCTGGAGAATAAAGGCCATTAGTCCTGCTTTTCAACAAAGCTTTCAAATCTGACCAAATTCTTATCTAACTTAAAAAAAATACATCCTAGTGAACTCTAATAATGGGAAGCATAACCCAGACCATGATTAACAGGAAAATGTGAATTTCCTAATGTAGAGATCTAATCCCACAAAAAAAAAATCTAGTTTCTCTGTCTAAAACAATGATTTTACTCACATTACTCATATTATGCAATTCTACATTCAGCAGTATTGCTGTTGCAAATTAATTGCTCATTTGTTCCTTAGTAGTTTCACTTTTTGGCACTCATCCTAACACAGAACTGCAATTTTCCAGGTACAAAAAACTGTTCAGGGAAGTTGCACTCTAAATGAAACAAACAGCTTCACCATTATTATTTAAATATCACCCAAGAAAACTGTATGCATGTGATGTATATAACAAAATTTAAAACCTGAATTAATACTGTGACATCAAACCACACCATCTTAAGATTTCTTCATATCTTCTGAGGCATTTTGCAGCTACCCTAAAATAAGTCCTAAACAAAGATGTGTAGCTTTACTTTCAATACAGTTTGAGATTTGTCATTGACTTTAATAGAAGCAGGACTCAAGTCTATAAACACTACTCAAACACAATGAAAGAAGACAGACATCTAACCATGCAACTGAATCATCTTAAATACATAGTATATGATTTAGAAACTAATCATCATCTGTCTTCACACCCTCACTTGAAAATACTACAATTCGAAAGAGTTTTATTCCAATATCACTACTCTGGAAATCATCATGAAAAGTCTTCTGAAAGCATGACATTAGAATACAGGTCCAAAAGTCAACAGAAATTTTCTATGGAAAATACACTGAGCAGCAGTTTTGAGGACAGGCTTATCATTTAATAGTTGTCTATTAAACCTAAAGGACCAGATACAGACCAGAATGCATGCAAAAAACCCACCCAAATTAAAAATGCTTTAATGCAACAATGCTACATTACTAATAGACATTACCAAGGCAGTGTGTGAAGAAAGATTACATTCAAGAACAGTATTGCTGCCCTGATGGTCCAGTGGATGGGATACAGAACTGAAAATTTGTCCAAGGAGAGAAAACAGGGAGTCTCATGGCTTTAGTCATATTTTTAACTAAAAGAAGTTCACATTATGAGAACAACAAAAGTACATGAATATAGAAAGAATTAAAAGTCAAATATTGTTGTTTTTTTCCTGAATAATTTGAAAAGTGAATAAGACTACTCAAAGCTCTTATAAATACAATGGCAAAAAATTTGGCTAGGAAGGGAGTCAATTCTCATCCTCCTGATATAAAGTTTTATGACAGTGACTTTTATAGGACCACAGAGTAATGGAAAATAATTGCCATGACCTAGGTAGATTTGCTGATCTAAAATAGAACAAGATCTCATTTATAAAATAAAGTGATGTCTCAGTAGCTGTCAACAATCTGCAGAGACAACTAAGTCATATTTATATATATTGATATATATTGCTAAATGATGGATAGAAAGTGACTACATAGGATGCAGGTAGGGGGAACTTTGTTGTCTGAGTGAGGCCCTGATGGAGATGGGATAGAGTGGCCTGCATAGTACAAAGAAAAGATGCAACATCACAGCATAGTGGGTGATATTCTGGTTTGAGCTTCTTTTGCTTTCAGCTTAATTCTGTTTCATTTCATGCACAAGGTCACCTGGGTCATAATACCCTAGGGTATGTTAGAAAGCAAGCACATACGTCAGTTAGAAAACCAATATGGGCAACAGCACAACATTCCTTGGCTTAATGTGATGGCAGTGCTGATCTCGAATTTCACAGCACTATTCACATCCTCCAGACCTTTGGTCTGGTTAGGGTTTCTGAGCATCGGGAGTGTTTAGATTCATGTCAGGTACTCAACAGGGACATACAGAAGAGGGCATAGACTGTTGGTCTGGAACATTGCAATGCTTTCTTTAAGATATCACACAGAGAAAACATTATAGTCCTTTAATAAAACTAATCTCCAAATTATTTTGGGGTGAAATTCAAGGCAGTGAATCTGATTATCCAATCTCTTGTTGATCTAGGATGTTCAACAGCTACCAACCCCTTCAGCTATGCCCATCTCATTTTCTGCCTCCTCCCTTTATTCCATGCAGTCTCTCTTTCTAGCTTGATCACTTTCTCCCTTTGCACTACTGTCCTCTACATAGTAGTAACAGTACAAGTGAGGGAAAAAACAAGACCTATTTCACTGTAATATTTTTTGTTTGAGGTCTGTTTTATATATTTATGTGAATGAAACTGATATTTGAATAAAATTGTGTGAAATGAGTGAATCCCGAAAATAACAGAGGGGATGATTTCCATTTGATGTGGCAAGTCAGAGCCAGGGGTCTCAGTTCTCAGATGCAAATCTTCACACACCGCAGAGAGAATGATTTTCCTAAAGTAGATTCTAATGCCTGTCTGCAAATTCAAATGAACAACAGCAAGATAAGGTCATTCATTGTGATGGATAGAGTTGATGAGGCTGTAAAGGAAGAGGTATTTTCATGTGATCTCAGGAGCCATGCCAACACTGCTCATTGGAATATAAACAGATAACTTCTGTAATAATAATAAAATCTCAAGATGTTTCTATTCTAAAAAAACCCACAATTATTCAAGATGGAATTTCCTCATGTATAATATCTGGTAAAAATAACCAAGCTCTTCTGTTGCCATGCAGCACGAACATGTCAAAAAGATCCAAAAGTAGAGTCTCTTGCATAACCAGTTCCTGAAACAGTTACATCAAGACAAAAACCAACAGTTAAACTGAGTTTCACAAACATTTCTCATGTTAAAAGCAACTGGCTGGTGAAGCACCATAGTATCATCCTCTGACTCTGTTCTCAAAATGATGAAGTATCCCAACAGCCCAGTCCAAAAGCAGATAAAGATGTTTGCAAGGGCAATTTATCTAAGAGAAAAAAATTATCTCCCACCCCCAGCCAAAGCATTTGGAAATTTCAAGGATCTTTCATAATGTAAATATTCCAATTTAAAATGCATTTTAAAAAAATAATATAGCTCTGGGTTTGCAGCAAAGGGGACTCTGGCAAGTAATTTTCAGTTCCTGCAATGCCCTATAGTCTGTGTTGCTCTTAAGTAATAGCAATATAATGTGTTTGTTTCTTCCTGTGTATCTGTGTACTGAAAGTGAAGGAGTCTATAATACAACGGCTATAAGAGATCTATAAAGTATACAAGATATATTCTAGGACGGGAGATTTTACAACTACTCTAGTGCAATACTAAGTTGAATAAACCCAATTTTTTTATTATGAATCATATTGTTTCACAGCAGCAAGGGTCAATTTTATACTCTTAGATGTGTAAAATAGCTTGTTTGTTCGTTTGTTGGGGTTTTTTCATTTGGTTGTTTGGTGGTTTTTTAAGACATTGGGAAGTCTCAAAAGCTCTAATAGAAGCTAACAGTAGCTTAAGTATTCAGGACCCATCACCTGGTCGTCAAGACTGGAAATAGAAAGGCACCAACAACTTGGGGTATCCATATTGGACTTAAAACATCCTGAAGATAAAAGGATGCACCATCTTTTGTTTCAATGAAGGACTGGCAGTTAATAGTCAAAGCAAAAGCTCTAAAAGGCATGTTTGTTCACATTACCTAAACTTAAGGCAAATGATAACATTGCCTTAGGACACAAGTAACCTTCTTTTTTCCTACGATGAAAATAAAAATAGTATTGCCAGCTTTACATTCCAGAAGAGAATGAACAGTAACTGCTAAAATCCTTCCCAGTCTACACATGTGAAATAAAGTGGGTCAGGAAGCAGTCAATGGTAAAGCCTTTCAGAAAAGCTACCAGCAAATGAAATGTGTGGGAAGGAGTGGGCCTGTGATATCTCATCTGTTCAGCCTTCTGAATGTGTAGGTTGCTGTTTAAGGTAGAACTTAGACAAACAGCTACTTAGAAATCAACTTCATAGCCATATTCCTTTTGAAGACCAGTCCTCAGATCAAAACCAAGGATAAGAATACTGGAATAGCTGCTCACAGAATCAAGTCTGCACCCTGCTTCAGCCTCTTGCCTACTCCTTCAGTCAGTGTGAAAGAGAAAGGGCATAAGCACATGGGACCCATGCCGGTGTCTCTCACTTTGTGCTCCCTCCTAGGTACATCAAAGTGCATCAAGGTATGTCATTACAGCTTCCTTCCTGCTAACTGATTTAATGTGTGACCTGCAACTAGCTGACCTGAGCTGTATCCCACACTATGCTGCATCTTTCTTTCAGGTCAACAGAGCAAGAGAAGAGCCTGTAGCACTGCACTTCAGCTACAGATTTACAATCTAACAGGATCCTGTTAAACAACACGCTGTCCTACTAAGAGACATTTTGATCCCAGTACTGTAATAAAATTTTCCATTTGAGCTTGTACATGCCTTGATTTCCATCAGCGTGGAATAACCCCAGAGTTGCACTAGAGTCTGCTAACCCAGGAGCTAGCTGGTGTCCAGGATGTCATGCTGGAGAGCGATTAGGTTTATCTATAGAAAAGTAGTTCTGCAGCAGGGACAAAAATCTCCCTTTGTTCACATCACATGGTGACTGAAGAAAGAAAAATTATATTACTTGGCTTTTTACTTTCTCAGCCTACACAAGTGCAAGATTCCCCAGTCATTATCACATCCTAACTATGCAAGAGTTTCATTTTTTCTTTTGTATAGATGAAGAACACACACCTCCTACCCTGCACCATTCTAGATTAAAAAGCAGTTTTGGGGAAGTTTTATTTTGGAATTAAACTTCATTTGAGCCTGGCTTTTTTTTTTCCTCCTTTTTTTTCTCTTAAGGATAAAAGGTGTTCAAGGAAGAAATAAAAATCCCTCAATCCTTTTAGATCAATATTCTCAAGGCTGGCCAAAGTCTAATTAGATAGAGAGAGCCATTTGCTGCCCTTCCTTGCATCCAGGAAGTCCAGAGAAACTACACTAATATAACAATATTTTCTCTGAAAATAAGCAAATGCATTTAGTTACTAGGCCTCATTTTGTTCAGTGCTCCCTCCCAGGCTGCCCACCCAAATTATTAAGTAGAACAGCGAGAGTAGTAAAACGCTGGGATTTTCTAAGTTCCCCAAAAGCTTCCAGCTCAGAAAAACTTCCAGCACACAGACAAAATAAAAGCCAAACACAAAGCACACATCTGTCAGCTCACAGGAAAAATCATCTTCTTCTGTTGCGATCCTTTTGTCCTCTTTGGACTGTAATTTCTAAATTAAGTAGCCACTATACCAGAATTGAAAACAATTCTAAGAACTCAGGAAGCCAATAGGCTTAAGTGACATTGCTTGTTCAGAAAATGCTCTAGTGCTAGTAACCCAAAATACCTGGGATCTCTCTTGCTTCTGTCTTGATAAACTCTGTGATCCTGGGCATGTCCCTATGCATTCTTGTGATAACTCTGCCACACTATTTAAACTGTAAATCTTCTAACAAGGTCCTATCCCACGGATACTCCAGCAGAACTCCATCTCTGCAAAATGCTGACAGTCATCTCTGACTGAAAAATTTAAGCATCTGCTTTCAAAGTACCTAAGTCAGACTTCAACTTTAATGGTACTGATGATGTCAGAGTGGAAGAACAAAGGTGTTTTTTAGCATTGGTATACAGGAGTGTAAGACTGGGCTGAAACAAGAAAATGGCATCCTGGCAGGTTCCTCACAGAAGGAATACTCCAAGTAAGCTACAGTACTGCCATATCTCCCATCCAGTAGACATGAGAGGAGATGAAAGAAGGCATAAGAAGGAAGGCCACAATGCACAGGAGTGAAGAAAATCTATCAGAGTCTCTCATATTGAACATATGAGAGTTATTGAGTGTCAGTGCAGTCAGCAGGCTGCGTGACACCAGACGCTGTCAAAGGATGGCTATTGTTTTCACTGGCTTAAATCAGTATAACTCGATTGAATGTGTATCATTGTCTCTTTCCACAATCTGAGGACCTGGCCTTACCCAATCAGACCAGAAAAAGAGCTCTAAGGATAATGTAACTCTCAAAGCATTAATTTATTCTGCATTACATAGACACATCTTGGCACACATATGAATTCAGCAGGCCAGATTCTTCACTTTCCCATATTGTAAATGCTGTGGCTGCAGTTATACAAATCAAGTATAAGTGGAAATCAGAAGAACTAAACCTGTGCTGTTCAATTTTTTTTCCTGACTTCCTTGAAAGCAAAGCAGCTCTGTCAGGCTACGGACTCGGGTCATAGAAGTTATATAAATAGGAGGTGAGTATGATCCAATCGGTGGGCAGTCTGCGGTTGCCATCTGGTGGGTAAATGTTAAAGGTACAAGAAAATACGGAAATATTCACATCTTTCGATCATGCTTTTTTAACAGCATTTTTAAAGAATGTAAGTGTATTGTCACAGTTCCTTTTATTTCAGGGTTGGCAACGTATAAAATATTAAAAGATTCATTACTTACTTATGCAAGTGCTCAGAAATTTAGTTCTTTTCTTTTGCCTTTTGCTTCCAGAAATCATCAATTATTGTGTTCTCCTTCACAGAACTTATGCTCTGAGGACTTGTTCTAAAAAGGTCTAAAAAGTAGCTGCATGTTAAAGAGCAAGAGAGTCTCATGTGGTTCTCATCCTTTGTCTAGCAGAACACAACCCTGCAGGCATTGCTACCTCCACCACCCCTGTACCAGCACATCACTAGATCATATAGAATCTAGACAATACTGTCAGCAAATAACAAATAGTGTCGATTGGTTGTGATGTCCAGGAGGCTGATATTGAGAAGATCAAGAGCACCAGAAGAGGAAAGCTAATGAAAGAGGTTTCGTGCTAGTCAGGATGGAAATTTATAAAGTTTATGTAAGCTAGATTGTTCACTTTCCTTTTCGCATCCAAACCCTTGCAGTTTAAGGCTGCTCCATTTATTTTTTCAAAATACCATTCACTCTCCCCAGCTACTCTATTTCTAGGCTGTCTTTTCAAATAACTTTGGCTTGTTCCAACAGAAGAACAAGTTGCTATTGGCAACATTTTTTTTTACCCCACCCTCTGTAGGATTGTCAAAAGTATTCACCCTGGGGCTCAGGATGTAGAACACAATTTATCCAAGGACTCAGTGAAATACTATATGAAGTCAGATTGCCATTATTTAAACTCCTCATGTGAGGAAGAAGTGATTAAACATTTTGGTAAAATACTCATGTAAAACCTTCAGTCAAATATGTATGGTTACAGTCGTGTATTTCACAGGCATCCTGACATATGTGTAGCACCAGTCACATATGAGGCTGTAGGTGCCCCTCTAACACAAATTAATAATAGAGCATGTGAAATCTCACATATGTTCTACAAAAAACTAAAGCAATTTTATTCAGATGATCACATTTACAGATTTGGATGCCCAGTGCAGCCAATCTTTGCAGCTTATTGTTAGCATCCAAGAAAGATCAAGTATGTTCTTATCAAATACTTTGTTTTAGTAGTCTTTTTAGCAAAAAGTCTGCATCCTAAAGTCTGCATCAATTTCACTGACCATCATCAGCTGATGAAGGGCAAGAATGTATGCATTAAATGCTGTAACACTAAAAACTCTGACAGAGCTAGCCTGTGTCATTAGTACGATTCAGATGTGACATACTGAACTGATCCCTGTATGAACCTACTGCTGTACATCTCACTTCAGTCTTCCACTGTGGAGGTGCAGGAAATGTGTTTGATTTGCACTTCTCACATGCATGAAGAGGTATTTTTTTCATGATAATGATATTCAGCAATGAAAATAGACCAAGACATGAATGAAAGCTTCCCTCTTGAGTCTGCCATTCACACACAAAGAAACAAAATGTAGACATAGCAGGTGTCCTCAGAGTCACTATTTTCATTTACCTCATACCTGAAGGTTTAGAGGTAAACATAATTTTAACTGAACCACAGAGACATTGGAATTATTAAGTTATCTCTTAACAAGAGAAGAAGAAAAGGCATTTACAACTGAAGTAAGTAATCTTGTAGTGACTGAAGGAAGAAGTCAACCCCACAGAACCAATTTAATTCACCGTGCAAGCTGCCAGACTCATTTCAGTCAATTTAGTTTAGTGCTTGTTTCAAGCTCCACTAGAATGAGGCATTTTCAACATAAAAAGGCTCAGTAGAACAGGGGGTTCCTTACATTGCTGTGTAGGACAGCCAAAGCGACTGAATTCTTGAAGTGAATTTCTTTCTTCAAACAATATCAAATTCACTAACTGAACATGGAAAAACAGATGTTAGCACTTCCTTTTCACATAGAGTTTCAGAGAACTGATGACTTCTCTTTAGAGGTCAGGGCAGGAGAAAGCATTTTTCCCCTTACACTGCAGGACTTTCACAAGAGTTATTTTAAAGAGTTGTTTATTTCTTGCCTTGCCTTTTTGAGCTTCTGTCTTTAATCTGAACTATGTCCTTTGCTCACATTTTTTTCTACAGCTGCATATCCTTTTATTGCTCTCCCAAATGCTTTTTTTATCAGGAGGTTGAGTGCACTTCAATTTGTCCTTCACAGAGTGATCACACAAAGTTCAGGAGTCTGATTTACTTGTGTATCATTCCAACTTCATGCCAGTGCAGTTTCTTTTTAAAGAGACTAGAGAGTAAGACTGCTGTACTTCAGACCAATACTACAGATTTGTATTCAGTGCTGAAAACCAGCTAAGTATTTAGGTATCTGTTTGGGGGACAGTTCCCAGGCTACTGGGATATTCAAGGAACGACAATGCTTGAAATATGCAGAGGGGGAGGGGAGACACCCCCCCACCCCCAATTTTTACTGATGGTGGAAATTATGATATAGTAAGTAGAACTTTCCCTGGAAACATTTAATTTTTCTATGTGCACACAGTGCACAACTATCTTTGTCAAAATAATTTGCCTTTGCAGTAGCAGCAGCTGCAATGTAAAGAACTAGTTAACTCCTCATCTGAAATATGAGTGTAGATTTACGAAATCCTGCAGACTGTCTTTGTAACACTACAGTCCTATGGCCAGGACACAAGGCTGAGAAATCAGAGAACTTCCTGTCTACTACAATGATCTCAGGCCAGTCAGAAAGACTCTGCATTGCAGACTCCATGAGGATTATAAGAAGTACCATGACTAAAGTGTTTCCAACTATCCAGGAGAAATGGGGCTGTCTAAGGCCAAGTATTCTAATTTCTCTGTATAATAAAAATAAAAACTAAATTAAAAAAAAATCTTCAACCATAGAATTATCCTGAATAGGACAAAAATTGAAATAGACACTGTAAATTTCTTGAGCAAATACTTATGTCTTACATCTGACCACAGAAATCCCACTGAGAATTATTAGCGTCTCATTTCTGAGAAAATGAAATTCACAACAGGAAACTATTAAAAAAAAAGCTTCATATTTTGCATTACGATGCAATCACACAACAAACACAAATGTCCATAGCAGTGGTGCCTATTTTTAACTTGTTTTTAAAAGTTAAAGCTACTATGTCTTGTTCACCAACAGATTTGAAATGGTTCCCTGCTTCTGACTACATATACTAAATCTCTTCCAGCTGCAAAAGGTCTTAAAGAACAAGCAGCTAGGGGCAGACAAATTGCCAAAATGCATACAATAGTGATAATTTCAAGAACACCACTATTCTTCAGAATTCCAAGAACACATGTTGGCTAACTGTGATTCACCATCAATAAAAAGGGGTATTTAACAGGCAGTACAATTTAATTCTCTGCAGAAAAATACACTCTCATCCTTTGCCCCGGTAGCATGCAAAAGCTAACATATTAGTAGGCTTCAGAGAACTGCAGTGCAGCTTTGGGGAAAGAAAAAATGGTTGGGATGTTCATCTTAAAGCAACAAGACTAAATTGTAGTTTATTGATTACTCAGGGAGGCACATTTTGAGATCAACTATGCTCTGAGGGAACTTCCATATGTACATTATTCTGTTCCATTCTGCTTGTTTTCCACATTAGCATCCCAGTCTGGTGCAAGAGCCACCAGAAGAGTCTCTACTTGCTATATGGGAAAGAAAAATGCCCTGGGAAGGCAAAAGTTGAAAACACAGAAAAAGCTGAATTTCCGTAAAAACTTGTTCTCAAGCTATAAAATAATTCAAGGCAATTTAGCCATGGTGGAGTTAATCCTTCAATAACAACAGGCCAATTATGTTCTCATGGTGACATTAACACAGGGCACCTTAAGCTGATTTAACATTCTGCTACTAGAAAAGGGGTAGATACTCTCCCTAGATCACCTTTTGTCACATCTGTATCTTGTCTGACTCCTCCACAAACCAAATCAACACCATAATCCAGCAGCAAACTGAAGTTGAGAGCAGTAAATAGCCTCCTGGGCAATACTGATGAAACCCAATGAATCCTCTCATAAGCAGTCCATAAGCACTATAACTGGGAGAGAACTGAGTTGAGAAGCCAAGAAGAGGAGTAACAGCAAAAACGCCCTTATTCAATATGACAAACTGTTAAATCAGCACAGGCGCCTTCATTTAGCTTTATACCTCTGCATCTTGCAACGTTGGGCCTGATGTTATAATTGTTGAGATTTTCTACAGATCTTTCCATGTGTAGCATAGACCCTTATGGGCCTTCACAGTAGTTCACAGTACCTTCCTCTTCCTTCTTTTACAATATACTAACACAAAATGCTGTTCTATGTGAATAATCGGACTCCCTTCTGCAAATAAATGGATATTTACTTCTATGAAGTAAACTTTCAGAAGTTAAAGTGTTCCAGCATTTCATTAGAAAGTCCCAGAAGATGGGAACAAAATTATTTCTGACACAGTAACTAGTGTCACCATTCAAGATAAATGAGAGTCAACAGAAGAATGCACCTGGGCATGTAGATACTATGGCAAATTCGTTACCATTTCCTCTCGGGCCTAAAAATAGATTCCCTTTCAGAGTTTGAAGAGCTGGGAGAGCATAGGATCCAGAAGGAACTCAGGAGAGAGAAGGAGGACAAAACGAGTGAGCCATTACAGTAGGAAAGCAGTCCTGCCACTGCTGCTTTTTTTGCCAGAGTCACAGCAGAAGGAATGTTATCACAGCAATGTAAACACTCCATAGGTCTCTAAGCTCACAGCATAGGGGTCAAGGCACAAACCCAGCACCGAAACCAGTAAACTCAACTACCAAAAATTCAAATTGAGGAGGAACTAGGAGGTGAATCTGCCCCCCAACTCTGCTCTAGTGAGAGCTTGGATTACTGAGTCCAGCTCTGGGATCCTCAGCACAGGAAAGACATGGAGCTGTCGGAGCAGGTCCAGTGGAGGGTCATGAAGATGATCACAGGGTTGATGAGGAAGGCTAAGAGAGTTGGGGCTGTCCAGCCTGTGAAGACAAGGTCCTAGGGAGACCTCTGATTGAGACTTCAGTACTTAAAGGAGGCTTATAAGAAAGATGAGGGCAGAGTTTTTAGCAGGGTCTGTTCTGATAGGACGAGAGATAATGATTTTAAACTACAGGAAGGTACATTTAGACCAGACATCAGGAAAAACTTTTTAT
>VWZD01000228.1:0-93168 GCA_013396695.1 Sakesphorus luctuosus
TTAGGCAGATCTGAACGTTACAGCATCAGGCTCCAGCTGTTAGATGATGGGATGCTTATTTGCAGCCCCATGCATTCTCCAGTCTCTGGAGATGCCCGATTCCAGCTGGGCTCTGGCTGCTTCCTGTGTTCAGGGCAGTAGCCCAAGAAGCTGTGGTTCTTTCCATTTTTTATTTTGTTGCAGGATTCTGCTCTGACAGAGAGAAAGGTGGGTGGAAAATTTGGAAGGCACATCTCAGAGATTGCTGCCTTTCGGCTAGGAAATTCTGTTACTTCTTTAAATGAGGTTCAGTTTTGCTTTCCCTAATGAATGGATGTCTACATCCAGGACTCAAATTCATCTTGTTATTTTAGGTGCAAAAAGGTCTTTATACATAAGATGGGGACGAATCAAGCTTTAAGAACAGGACTCCATAGACCAACAACAGCCAAAAATGTAAATGCATCTGAAGTTTCTCATGGACTTAGAACTTCATGTGGCAACCAAACTCTATGGAGAAGCCAGGATTAAGGGCTCAAAGCTTGGTAATAAGCTTACCCATCCAGGTAGGGGGTGCAAAGTCCAACATGACTAGGTCTACTGGAAAGTGTTCCTGTCCATGGTGGAGGAGTTGGAATGTGATGACCTTAAATGTCCCTTCCAACCCAAACCATTCTGTGATTCTCTGACAAGTCTGACCTAATGGCTCCCACACTTCAGGAGGTTCCTAAGGAGCTCTTTGACATAGGGTTAACATCCACCCACCTGACTGATTTGAGCCACTGGACAGTCAGGAACAAGAAAGCCATGAAACACATGAGCAGTCCAGAGGAGCAGAAAGGAACACCACCTATCTGTAAGCCATGGGATCATAGAAGGGCTCTCTCTAGAGCTTCCTAGTCTTATCCACTTGTAGCAGGAACCTTTTCAAAGTCGGATGTCCACATGCTGCTTACAGGCACTACTACCTGTGGGGATGGGACAAGACCTTGCCTGCCACACACCAGAATCATGGCACCAAGTGGAGGACAGTGATGGGAAGACTCACAGCAAGCTTGATCTTCAGCTCTCTCCTGCCTGTTCAATAAGTATCCATTATAAACAATTTCTAAGGACACAAGGAACATAGAAAGGCTGTGAATCTGCAGGTGAATAAAGAACATCTCCCATGAAGTCTCCTGCTGCTAACTCATAACTTTTATTTCTCCTTGGATGATTGTCTATACACATGGTCACACTGCCAATGATTCTTCCCAGTCTCCTTAAAACCCATATGTGCTATCCTGAAGTTTTAAAAATCTCAGAAGTCTGAAGGGCTACTCTGCCAAGGAATGGCCCTAGGAACGGATGACACACTGACGCCTTAGTTAAAACCTGTTTTCAGCAAAGGTACTAACAGAGTTGCATGTATCAGCTTTGCAAATTTCAAAAAAGTTAGTGATGGATCCTGTGGATGTGGCTTGAGCCTCTGTAAAATATGCACACGTAACAGCAAGTAGCTGTGTCCTCAGTGCAGCACAGCACACGCTACTATCTCCTCAATATTCCTACAACAGAAATAATTTTAATCTCTTAGTAGCAGTGGAAAAAAAGACAAAAAATTCACTTCCAAGAAAAAAGACAGTAACAGGAAGTATGATAGGCACCCATCTAGTTGTGGGTGACTGTGATTTAGGGAAACAAACAAGGAATGAACTATAATTCAAGGAAGAAACATCCTTAGATGAACTTCTCTGAATCTGACTTTGACAGTTCCAAAAACATTCAGTAGTCTAAGGAACCTTCACAAAACAGAAGGACAACTCATCCTACTTCTACTGTTCTCACCCCTGTTATCAAAAATTTGTGACATGAGAGCTGGAAAAACTAGGCTTGTTTCTTCGGAGGATTTAATATCTCACAGATTTGTAGTATGGTTCACTTTTTGTACCAATGACACTAAAAGACAAGAACCACATGGAGGGATGGGCAGTTGCATCTCATCTTGTTCTTGTGTGTCCATGCTCATTCCCACCATGGACCGTCACAGGTACTCACCTGCCTGAGTGGACTTTCGTCTTGCCTTCTTGATTTCCTCTTCTGTCTTGTTGCTGAGCTTCACCTCTAGTTGCTGTGTTTTCATTTCCAGATCCTTCTGTCTCTCTGTCAAGGCTTTACGGGCCTTGGAGTAATTAAAGAAGAGTCAGGTATTTCAAAGGAAAAGAACTGCCACCTGCTTTCAGCCATCTAGGAGTCCTTCACACAAGTATTCCTCAGTAATAAGTCAGTGACTTTGCATGAAATGGGATCCTAAGTGGGATTCAGGTTCTTACAACATCATGTGGTGTTCACAGAAGTGTCCTATGACCACAGAGAAGTGGTCACCAACAAATCACAAAAGCATCTGAACTCTTCACAGATTCTCAGAAAGGCACAGGACAAATGGCATCATCAGACTCTTAAGTTTGTTAATAGCTTTCTCATATTTCTGGAAGAAAAGAGAGCTGGAGCTATTTCCAAGTGTCTTAAACAGCATCATCACCAAGACACCTCGTCCATTTGCCTTTCTTAGGATGTGAATTGTTGAAATAATTTCACGTATCTTACAAAATTTGTCTTTAAGTATGTTCTGGATTCATTACGCACCTATCAGAAACTCTAGTGCTAGGAAATTATTTCAGAAAGACTTAATTCAGGTTCAGGCCAACAGTTGATGCTGTAGAAATCAAGAGCCTGAGGTCTGGTTACAACTGATTACTTGAATTACTTTACTTAGAAGTTCTTGAGGCTGCTAAAACCTGATTTATCAGTACACACATATATTATACAGTCAAATTAGTAAAGTGCCTTAACAAATAAACATTGTTACATGTAGGCTGGCACCTACCTTGCTGAGGTGACATCAATATGTAAAAATAACTTGTTTTGCATGGACTTGTTACAAAATATATCACTTTTGCTTTTCACACTGTTCTAGTGTTACAAACTAAATTGTGATTAGTCGATTTCGTTAGCACCTTGCAGTTTTCTACAGTCACGCCAGCCCAAATGTTACAACACTCTTGAGGCATTACTGGAATTTTTTCCATTAGCAGCTCTGCAGGTGGGGACATGGAGCTGCAGGAGAGCAATCCGTGAGGTGCTGAGCACTTTGTAGGCATGGCTCCTCCCTGCTCTTTCTTCTCAAGGTTATTCTACTAATTCACTGTTCCCAATGTCGCTACTGAGTTTCTTTGCAGGTATGAGTGCGAAGAACTTAACTGCCTTGCAGAAAAATGCCTTCCCTGCATACTCACAGCCTAACGACCTTGTGTATCCTGCAACAATTCTGTCCCTGTGAGAACGCCCATTGATCTTTAATGAAAGCACAACCAACCTCTGGGTTGACTGAGAATGGCATTTTCCTTTCCAACTTAGACCCAAGAGCAAACTGCATGAGGATACAATTTGGCAGCTGAGGCAGGAGCATCTCAACTCCTGCCAGCTGCTGCTGAGAGATCTTTTTTGGTTCTAACTCTCCATACCACAACCTCAGCTACCTCCTCATTCATGTTACTGGGCGCTGCTGCTGTTTGTACTTTCCAGGCGAGGACGGTTCCCGTGAAGGGTTTGTAATTTTCTGGGCCAGGTTCAAGCTCCCTTCCTTGGTCATGTGCTTTTAGCCACTGCATGAGAGGACACAGAGCCAGGTGAGCCTTTGGCCTGACCCTGCTGCCATTCTAAGGCAAGGTGTTTTAAATTTTGAGGGCAATAGATGTGACCTCCAGGTGCACACAAACAATAAGTATTTGCATCAAATGTATTACAGATATATCGCCCCAAACTGGGACGATATTAGCCCTGCTGTAGCCCCTGTTTCCCAGATCCCAGCTAAGCAGCTAACTACATCTGGGGCCCAGCAAAGCACAGCTAACAGCAGAAAGCTTGCAGCAGGAACAGCTGTGGTTCCTTGAGGCAGAACTAAAACTTTTCATGGGGCAGCTGCTTTTCTGCTCAAACCAGCAGGATCTCAGAAACCCTTCAGTTTTTTCCCTGCTCCCACCTTTTCAACTGCTGTGTAGCGGCTGGCCAGATGCTTCCGTAAGTCTGCGATGTGGTGATCACACTTCTTCATGTCTTTCTTAAAGTTCTCTCTGAAGTTGAGCAGGGGTTTCTCTACCTCGCTCTGAAGCTGGTAATGAAAATAAAGGAAGAAATTGCAGTAATGAGGAGCTGGGCAGTACGTCCTGTCTCTTCACAGAATCATAGAATCACAGAATTGTTAAGGTTGGGAAAGACCTTCAAGACCATCAAGTCCAAGTATCAATGCAGCACCACCATCATGTTCACCCCGAAACCATGGCCTCAAGTGCCATAACCACTTCCAGGGAGGTTGACTCCACTACTGCCCTGGGCAGTGTGTTGCAATGGTTTAAAACTCTTTCTGTGAATTTTTTTCCTAGTATCTAATCTTAACCTCCCCTGGTACAACTTGAGGCCATTTCCTTCTGCTGAGTGGAGCTCAAGACAAAGAGGAAGGAATACACACTCTGCAGCCAAAGGCAATGCAATTCAGCAACTCTTCCCCAAGAGTGTTCTGAATTAAGCTACTACAAAACTCAGCCCTTTGCAGGAGAGCTTTCTTAAGGGAATATTAACTGTAAGGAGCAAAAGAACAGAAATTTTGTCTTTCCCTCTCTCCGACAGATCATCTCTTTTTACACAGAACAGCAAACTACAGGCAATGTCCAGAGCACTACTTGACGTGCTTCGATTCTGGCCTAACTGATGCAACTTGCTTCAAAAAACCCAGAGTACCCAAACTAAAGCCACTAACCCTGACTGCAGTGAGGTGAGTCCGAGGGCAGTGGTGTCACAGCTGCATTTCTTGTATGGTGAAGTGAGATGCGAGAAGGCCACATTTTATTTATTTCTGCCAAGTATAAGGGAGCGTAATGAGAAGCCTGATTATTTAGTTGAAGATCTTTAAGTAGTGGCAAGAAACGACTGGAACGAACTCAGGAGAAATCCATCAGACCAGACACATGACTTATCTGGACAGCCGGTAATACTCAACTCTGATAGAGTTTGTTTCATATTACTCTTTGGCCTTCTGATACACAGTTTTGTCATCTAAAAAATGTGCTCTAGACAGATTCAGACATTTCACCTCCCCAGAGGCAACCAAATACTTCTTCTCTACAGTCAGTCCAGTGGGGATGTTGGAATCTACCAATGCAGGCAAGTTGGGTCTGTAACATGGCCCATAGTGGAGCAGTATAAAATAATCCCTGAAAGCAAGTATTTGCAGCCTTTCTCCAGTGTTATTTTAATGGAGAAAGAAATTTCATTCAAGTTCAGTCTTTTATTGGAGGAAGGCTACAAAGTCGGCCAAGACTCCACAGCACACATTCTAGAAAAGTTGAACAAGCCTAAAACAGAGTCGGTTTAAGCAGATGAAGACTGGCACTTTGATGATCTAATATGGTCTACAGCTGCCAGAAGGTCAGATACAAGGGTAACAGCCAAATTCTTCTTCAGATAGCCAGGCAAGGTCACAACAGACAGTTGAGCTTTGGGAAGTTCAGGAAGAATACAATTCAAAAAAAAAAACATCACTAGAACGGTGGCTGGGCACTGGATGAGCTTGACCAGAGAGACCATAAAATCTCTGTCCTTAGAGATACTCAAGTCTCCGCTAGACAGAGATGTAGCTGACTTGATCCACTGTGGGTGATAGTCCTGCTCTGACTGCCAGTGCTTAACTAGAAAATTCTGGATAATGTTTTTCTGACAGTCTCACCAGGATGACCCCAGGCATAAAGACATGAAGCAGCTTAGTGCCATGACAACCTTCTTGAAGGACTCCTAGTGTGCCCTGCCAGGCTGTACAGGCAGCAGTAGCACAGTAGTATTTTATGTTCCAAGTGCTGTGAGAGTGCTGTCACCTTTTCTGCTCTGCTCCTGACCCTCCACATAGCAGTGCTGGGAAGGACTGTCACAGAGGCTGTTCAGTGTCCTCAAGGCTGGTGTTTGTGTATGAATTCTTTTGATGTGCTCTGCACCGTACTGCCTGCCTGTGCCAGCACTGACTGGGTTTGGTTGACTATCAATGAGAAACAGAATTACTACTTCTAAGAATAATTTCTCTGACAGTAATACTAAAAATCAGAATGTTTAAAAATATGTTAATAAAAGGAAGCCAGAGCTAGGAACTACCAAGTAGATATGGAAACACAGAATCATAGAACCATTAAGGTTGGATAAAACCTCCAAGATCATCGAGACCAATCCAGCACTAAAACCATGTCCCCAAAGTGCCACATCCACACATTTTTTCCACATGAACAGTGGGGAGGGTTTAGAGGATGCTACAAGAGTTTTTGTGCAGGGCTTAAAGAAAGGTAAAATAATGAAAGAGCTCCTCTATGTGGCCTGCCTACATGCACATACCACACCAGGGTGCACTTCTTTCTCTTGGAAAACAATACAGGAATACAATGGGGAGCAAAAAGTATTTCACTAATTACAGCCCTGATGTCGAAGTTTGAGGCACAGCAGCAGGTTACCAAGGTAGCAGCTGGTTGCCTGAGTAACCCCTGCAGAATGACTTACAAACAATGCAGAGCTATATTTTCCTCCAGAATACTGCTGTTGTGCTGGGGTATCTGCCACTGTATTGAACTTGACCACCCACAGAGGTTAACATAATATAACAGCATTCAAGAGTGTGTCACATGTAGTGGAAAAAACCCCAGTTAAATACCATAATTTGTAAAAGAAATCTCCTTGGTCATCACTTGAGAGAAAACCCCAAAATAACATGATGTTCCCAGTGCACTTTTCAGAAAGGCTATCGATACAAAGAAGTCAGAGTCCTGGTTCTCTTGGAGAACTTACAGCCCAGGTGAACAACCTTTAGAATCAGTTTTCCTCCTTTTTTTTAATGAAAAAATTAAAGTTAGATGTGTTTTAATTTTCCCATTGGGTAGATTATGTACACTGATTTTGAGAGGAAGAATAGACAGTTTCAGCAAGTTTGTTCACCAACTTATTAATTCTTCTAAATTTGTACCATTTGCATGTGTACTTCCCTCACTAGAACACACTGAAGGGAGGTCCACACCAATTCAGGGCAAACATCTTGGGAACAGAAAGAATTACTTACCTTAGAAGAAAATTTGAGATGAACTTCTGCTTCATCAGCTAGACTCTTCTTGAGCTGAGCCCAAGCCTCTCCCAGTGTACTGGAAGAACAGAGGGACAATGATCAATGCCCTGCCTCTTACCCATCCCTGCTGCAAGATCTGTCAGACAGATCTGGCACAACACTTCATACCATGTTTTGCTGAGCAAGATCCTGGAAAAGGGATAACAGAAACCTGAGAAGAAAACCAACTCTTATGACCAAGGCAGAATTGTATTGGCATTGTATGTAGCAGATCTTTGAAAACATTGTTCATTATGATCTCCAGTTACAGAGATGCCACAGATTCCATAAGCAAGATCCTTCAGTATTTTATCTGTACCATAACAAAGTTTTCACTAATGCAGTTCGTCCACTGCCTCTTCTACTTTACAACCTACTTTTGATGAACAGATTATTCTACTTTTCCTCAGAGAAGCTTTTCAATACTTGAAAATTTCTCAATAGTCTTTTTCTTTCAGACAGATTATTTCTGAAACGATGGCAGCTGAGGTTACACTCCTCCAGACCGTCTACAACAACCCAGACTCCTCTTAATGCATCATTACCAAAACTACAGTGTCTTCCACTACAGGTCCTTTGGTTGCTAAACTGGTAACAGATTATTTAGAATCAGACACTCTTTCTTCTACATAACTCAACATGATTGCTTTTTTAGACAACACTATGAAGTTGTTGATGAATAAGCTTGTGATTCACTGTAGCCAGATCCTTCTCCCACAAACTGTTACATAACTGTACCTTTCACATCCTCTGAAAGTATAAAACATGGTGCTTTATCCTCATTAAAATGCATATTTTTTTCAGTTACCTTCTCCAGTGTAACAAAATAATTCTGAATTGCAATCTTTTCTTTAAACTGGACATACTAACCTTCTTAGCTCCGTCTCAATTCTGATTCCAGTCAACCCATTATTTACTCTATCACGGCTCATTCCTTAACAAAAATATTGAAAAAAAACCCGGGACTTGGGAAAACCTTATGGGATTTCTTTAATTCTTGTAAATAGCGGTAATTTCTTATCTAGTTTTGCATGCTAGGCTTTATTTAGGCCACCATTTCTCTTGCCTGCCTATCTCCCATTGCAAAAAGCTACACTAAATTAACAGCTATGAGGCTTGACTTACTCTTTTATTACACCATTGGAGGAATTTAGGTTGGTTTGGCATTGTTCTGTATGCATCTACAGCAACTGTTTATCACTTTAGTTTTCCACTAAGTCCTACTAGAAAGTTTCATGGTTTATTCTACCACTTTGCAAAGGTTAAGTAAAGCTGAGTGATCTACAGTTCCTGGCTCCTTCTCTCTCTTCTCCACCCCCTTTTCAATGATAATAATATTTAACCCTTCCTGATAGCCTGAAAAATTGCCTACCATCTGCAATTTCAAAATAATGATCTGTCATCTCTCATGTTGCTTCAGGGAGTTGAGTTCTCAAGTACAGTTTTCATCAGCTAAACAACCTAGATTCACTTACAGAAGTGCTCTCAACATTCTCTAGACCTGCCCTGAGGTCCTGTCCCACTGCCCAGTTCTCACTGACACTAACCATTTTATCTGGTCTATTTAAGAAAAGGCAACATTTCAACCTGCTGAGCATCTTCTACATCTCCTGTCCAACTTCAGTGACTTCAACGGCCATGAATTGTATCACCTCCTCTGTATGTGCAGCAGCACTGTGCTCACAGCAACCTGGACAGAACCATCCCAGTACCACCAATGGGTCTCATCTTGTCACCCCCATGTCCCAATAACATATATGATGTTGGGTCTGCTTATCATCAGAGGAGGGCAGAAGACCCTGGAGGGACAGCCCATACTTTGTGTCAGTTCCACAGACTGCTGGACAGAAAAGCTGGAAAATGCTCAGTGGAGTGTGAAACCACCAATGGCAACTGCTGCATGCTCAGAGCAGTGCATGCAGTCTCCCAGCTTGCATCTTCTTGTGAATGAGAAGACCTCGGTGAATATTTACAGTGTACATGGCTGCAGTCCCACTTTTGGCTCCTTCAAATCGTCCTGTTGGCTGACCTTCCTCTCTCAATTTTTAAGTGGAAGGTTTTGTTTCCCAGGCCTCATCAATTCCCATGATCTTCTCACTAGCCTCTTCCTGGCCCTAACCAGTTTGGCCACCACAGCAGCAGGAGGAGAAATTTCAGCACAACTTTCTTCCATTCCATCACGTTGCCAGCCCTCCAGGCAGAGCACCACTGGACAGTACTCTCAGCTCCCTGCACTCTGCACCCTGTCCTCTCCAGTTCCCTACTTCAACATTTCTTATGCTTTGGTCCTCATTCGCTCTCTTTTCATCTATTCTCCCCCAGTCTCCTTTATTTTTTTCAGGCATTCCCTTCTTCTCCTATTAGAGGTAGGAGAAAGTGAAGATGTGGAATAAAGTGGTTTTAGCTTTGCTTGGATCAGGTAAGCATCCACCCCTAAGAGGAAAGAAGGACAGAAACCATTGTCACTGTAGGTGCTTAGAGCAGTAACAGCCTAGTTAGCCTCTTACAATTTCTGTCCTTGCCTCCTGCAAGCTGAGAAAATACCTCATGGAGCTTCAGTGCCAGCGGAAACACACTGTGTCAAAGCTATGGTGAAGACAGTAATTTCCAGCCTAGGCTTTCAGTGGTTAGAGGGTTTGTGTTGGAACAGATAGAGCTAACAACCTCTGATCCTTCAGAAGTGATGTGTTTTCATTATTACTGATGAACTGCAATCTAGTCTGAATTGCATTGCCTAATACCTTCTTAACTTCCAAAGTGTGGAAATGTTCTAAATAAGGGACAATCTGCTGCTTTTCTTGAAGGGCCAGACCTCTGACAAAAAGAGACTTTGTCTTCCCTCTGTCTGTGCTGCTTCAATTGTATTGGCATTGACCTTACAGATCTACTCTCAGCAGTATATATATTCTATATATTCTTCCATTTTCAGATTAATTTAGCAGTATTTATATTCTATATATTCTTCCATTTTCAAATTAATTTAGTAGGTATACATGCTAATTCTGAAAGGTCCTAGTCCTAGCTACGACAAGGACATCACAAATACATGATTGGAAATGCAATGTTTCATACATATATTCCTAAAAAAATTTATCACTAACAACTTCAGATAATAAAACCGACTCTGAAGCAATTCCATCTTCTACAACACACCCAGGGTGCTAAACTAAATAAACCTCTACTCAATGGGAGAAATGGGGGAAATTATATGTACCTGCGTGGGAGAAATGCCTTTTATGTTAAAATTCATCTTTGTGAAAGTCAGAGACACACTTACCCTTCTTCCTGAGCAGCCAAGGAATTCTGAGACAGTTTGGACAGGTTCTTGGCATATTCCTCCTCAATCTTTATTCTACGCTCACATATACACAGAGAGAAAATAAAAAGACAGGAGAAAGTAAGCTTTAAGACAGAAACCTACACACACAATTTGAAGAAATTCTCTGCATTTTAACAGATTTTGCCACAGGAACTTTCCTTTCAGTCTCCAGGGCTTGGCAGCACCACTTTCATGAGCAATTTTCTTCCTTCCATATGCTAAAAATGTAGTGGCAAGAGCAGGGCTATATGCAGGACAGCATGTGTGATAAAATTAGAAGAAGCAGCTACAGTTCTGGAGAGCAAATAACAAGGACGGAGTGTTTCTGCTGTGCAACATGGGCTGTCTGCAAAATCAGAGGCATGTGGTCCAGTCTGCTGTGAAACGTGAGGCTGCACATCCTTGAAGAAAAGATGAAGGAATGCAGCAATCCAGGAAAAATCCAAATGAGGTGCAGGGTGCTGGATTGCACCTTTCTTAGGGACACAAAATGCTTCCTGCTCTCTGTTACAGGTGACAAAGCTGGTGAAGATGTGGCAGGGGCTTCTGCCCTCAGTACATGGTGGTGCAGCCCCTTCCCCTCATTCATCCCACTCACTGCCCTGTCCTTATCTCCACTCACTCAGAGGCACCACACCAGGACCTGAGCTTGTGAGTGGCAAGGGTGTACAAGAGGAAAGGTGATGGCACACAAACACTAGGGGAGTGTCTGCAGGGAGAAGAACGAGTGCAGCTGTGGAGTGAGGGGACATGCTGACAGCCCAGAAGGGTGGAAGGAGCAGCTGTTGGTCGAGAGGTGATGTGCATCATGTCTGAAACCCATCTTCGTCTCCCCTGAGTTCCTCTCCCAGTAAAAAATTGGTAGGTACATACACTCCCAGGCAAAGCAAACAGTTGTCTGCTCACTGGTTTTTGACCCAGCTTGCTCAACACAGCATTTCTGAGTGAGCTGAGTGGCACCTAGGTGAAACAACTCCTGATTGTATCCCAACTGTGTACAAGTAGGGGCAAAACCTGATTTGAAATCCATCTCTGTCCAGTGAGAAGTCAGAAGGTGGGATATTTTCAGCATGCCCATTTGCAGTAGCTAGTTGAGCAAGGGCTCTTTTGAAGGTCACATTTGAGATAAAAGGGGTCCCTTGAGATAGCTAAGAGGGATCTGATATTGTGGGCTGCTGCAAATATCCTGGTGGATAGTGTGGGTGTGGAAGTGCCAGTCTGTTGTTACACTCCTAGAAGTTCAGAAGAGGGTGCAGAGATGCATCCTGCAGCTGCCAGCTCCACAGCAAAGCAGCTCACTGTGATGGCACTCTGGGGCATGCAGCTGGCTGAGGTCCAAGATGATAACAAGCTTGGTATGGCATAGTACAACTACAGACCTTACCCAGAAGCTTGGGGTCTTGTTCTTCCCATGAAGACAAAACCAGCCATCTCCCCATGCCTGCTCTAACAAGACCAAGAAACACAGCTGTCCAGCACCCAGGGCTACACTGGGTTAGGACCTCTTTATGGAAAGGGCTTTATCCAGACACTTTTCACCTGACATACTTTAAATACACTCCTCACTGGTCCCAGCCTTGGCCTAGGCTTCAAGTTTTTCCAGGGATTTCAAGTGTTACTTGTACTGCAAGTGGATGACACCACTCAAATGGCAGAGTCCCTGGCAAGGAGAAATAACAATAAAAAATAACAATAAAAAGGTGAATTTTCTATTGCTTAAGAGACCCAGGTACAAGACATAAATTCTTCTATCCTAGCCTGGAGTCCTGTAACCATCTGTGGCCAGAAGAAGCTAAAAACCAAGATAAACCTCAAAGCAGGAAAAAAAATCTGCCCTTTGGCCCTGCCCAGTATCAATACTCTGCAAACTCTGGACCATGGTGATTGTGAAGCATCAACACGCTGTGACTCCTAAGTCCTGTGTCCTGTGAGTCCATGTCCAGAAATCCGTGTGGCTGTTTGGCAGTTATTCCACCTTCCCACCAAAAAAGCTCCAAGTTCTTGTTTCCACTAACTTGTTTGAAAACTTTCAGAATTTCACTCCCTGTATAGTCAGAAGCATTACAGATTATAAGTGCATTTTGACCCACACTGTTCTGACTTTATTAGTTGTAGTTGTTCTTTGGATGTTTATTCCCTGTTCTGAATTGCCTTTTTTATTTTTTTTAATAAAGTACTTTGTGTGCCCACACCCAAACAATTTCAGTCATGCCGTGTTATCATAGTTAAAGAAAAACAAGTGAGCTCCAAAGGGAGGCACAGATGATCTGATATGACTGCCATGCAAGAAGAAATGAAATAAATGAAGGCAACAAGGGAAACAGGGAGAAAAGGTGGTAAAGGATGTATGACAGACAGCTACCCAACTGTCACTGTGGGAAGACAGCGACTGTGAGTCTTTTTACACTGTTTCTCTGGATTAGGAGGGAACAATGAAATTTTCAGACAACAGAAGCATAATTACTTTTCCTGTGGTGCATAGCCAGCAGAAGTATTCCACAAATTGTGGCAGACAAACAGTTAGAGAGGTATACAAGTATCTGCTGAACGTGGCAGAAGCTAAATAATCTGCTATTTATTTTACATTTTCTAAATGTAGCACAGCTTAATTGAAAGGTGAGTGGCCAGAAGCCTATGACAGTGATCTTTTTCTAATAAAACCACTATTTTGTATACTTACAGAGATTAGTGCTTCTCAAGGCAGTCTGCAGATTTTTTTGGCTGTTTTGGACTGCTTCCTTGAATGTAAATACTGGACCTTATTTTCAGTTTTGCTTTAAAGCAATTCTTTTCTTCTTTCACATCCACACCCTTTATCTTACAGTTCAGTCCGTTTCAATTAATTACTTTCCTCCTCTTAAGGTCTGTCTTATTAAAATTCAAAGTCTGTACTCTAACACTATCTTTGTCAACAAGAACTGAATGAACGAACACGTAATTGCTCAGTCTAAGTTTGCTATTTAGAAAAAGCTTCTGTAAAAGCATCTACTTGATAAACTGAATTTCAGTTAGCTTGCCTCTTGTTGGATATTTGATGAAGAAATCTGGTTATGATGTCTTATTCCAACTTCCTATTGAAGGGCTGTTTTTATTAGCTGCCTGAACCTTACCTTCAGCAGCTTGATCGTACAGATGAAGAGAATTTTTCTGGACAGGAAAACCCCTAGTTAAATGTGGTCTTGTATTCCCCAAGGCACCATATGGTCATCATGAAAACCTTGTCAATACTTCTGCCCTCTTAGCTGGGAATGCAGAGGTTCCCTTGATGGCCTGACCTCTATTTCCGTGAATAACCTCTTCAGCTCAACAGAATCCTCCTCTTTTTCCACACAGAACAATCCTAATCCTTTCTTTCAAACAGATGAAAAATATATTCATCTTTCTGTAACTCCCATCTAGACCCTCTTGACACTCAATTCCAAACGTTCTTCGTTTCCAGCACACAGTGAATCTTTTCTGTCTCTCCTGTTTAACATGCCTGCTTCTTTCTCTGCCAAGGACATGCCTCTCCCCAGTGTCAGAGCTGCTCTCCTTGCTCTCTCTAATTTCACACCAACCTTCCTTTCCTCTTCAATGCGTCTTGCTTTTATTTCTGTCAAATTTCATTATATACTACTTTCTTTGGAGCAGCTTTCCCTCCCCCTTTTCCCGGCCCATAGCTATCATAATTCTGCTTGCCTTCTAATCTTCTCCCTTAGCAAGCCTATTTCTCAACTGTATTTTGATGTGCCAGGTAATCCTTTCTTCTACCTCTGGTCACAGTTTCTCATGGATTACTGAGGTAACTGTCAAAGGCTGCAGAAACCACACATGAATGCTCAGCCTTGTATCTGACCATCTTTATTGCCTGTGCTACTTGGCATTTTCCCACTGCTGCCATATCCCTAGTTAAAAAAAAAACAACAAAAACATGAGGGAGAAAGAAAATAAGCCACAAATGAAGCAACTATATGCAAGTTCTGCCCAACTGAACTGCACACCAAATGCCAACGCAGGGGCTTGTTTGTGGCCCTGTTCTGTTCTTGCACCAGTGTTCATTCTCATCAGCACAGTCACACCACATCTGCAGCAGCAGAGTGGGAAGGCAACCCCAACTCAGCATTCAGTGTCATCAGAGACACAATAGCAGAGGACAGCAACTCCTTCAACTAGTGCAATTGCCTTCAGGAGAGAACATCCATCAGCATCAGTGCCTTCCTCCACAAAGCAAACACTGTTTGTTCCCTATGGGCTGTTCTCAAGTTTTGAAAGTCACCCTCAGGATGACTTATACTGGCTTGAACAAATGACAAACCATCTCAAATAATAGTGACTATATTTATGAGTAATTGTAGGGGGAGCCCCTTATACTGAGCTTGGGCACTGGACTGACGGTCAGAAGAGCTCAGGCACAGCAGACATCAGAAGGCTTGATCAGAAGGCTCACAACTTTGAGAGTTTATTCAGGATAGAATAACAGACAGTTCTCGTAGCTCATAGTAGAAGTAGATAGTTCCTAGAAGTTCCTATGACATCATCTCACAGTAGATCTAGATCTAGATCTAACTCTCACGCAGTAATATCCACACCTTTTATGCTCTCTCACATCCAACATGCTACCACATGATTGGTTAACCAATTCACCTTACATACACCACAGCCTCTCAATGGTCACAAGCCACATACATACTCCAGGGAGCTCTGTTCTCTTTAAGGCAGAACTCCAAACATCTTTTCTTAAGGGATGCACTTACTGTCACCCCCACAAGTAATGATGTCACATCACCTGCTGTATGTCTTTGAACTGAACATCTATCAAAGGCTTGTTTGGCGGTCAGTGCATTTCCCATGTCAGCAGAGCAACAGCCCAGTAAGAGCACTCTGGCATCTTCCGGTAGCATAATCTGCCTTTATGACTGTGGCTTCACTCCAAGTATCATTCTGTGTGGATCTGTTGGAATGAGTCCAGAGGAAGTCACTAAGCTGATCACAGGGCTGGAGCACCTCTGGTACGGAAATAGGCTGAGGGAGCTGGGGCTGTCCAGACGGGAGAAGAAAAGCTTTCAGGAAGACCCTAGAGCCCCTTCCAGTGCCTAAAAGTGCTCCAAGAGAGCTGGAGAGGGACTTTGGACAAGGGCCTGGAGTGACAGGAGAAAGGAGGGCAGGGTTAGATTACATGTCAGGAAAAGCTTCTTGGCTGTGAGGGTGGTGAGGCCCTGACAGATGTTGCCCAGAGGAGCAGGGGCAAGGGAACTAGACGATCTTAAAGGTCCCTTCCAATCCAAACCATTCTATGACTCTATAACCAGCTTAAGTCCCAAGTAAAATAAAGAAACTGTGTCTATGCTCCATGTGAACAAATTGATTCTTTATCTTTCAAACAAAATACTTCCCTTCTAAATATCATGTCCACTCTGGTTCTCCTATGTTCATGTTTCTTCCTTGAAGCTGCAGCTTAAACGCCTCTTGGTTCCTTCTAAACAGACAGCCTTGTGCAACATAACTGAGACAAGCAAGAGCAGGAGAGACAAGTAGAGCCTGGAGAGTGTGGATGAACATTAAAGAAAATGTTCATTAAGAACTGGTAGCACGCCTTTTATGCAGTTGAAGCTATAAAATGATGTACTGAAGGGATATCTAAATCAGGAAAAAGCAATTGCTATAAATGGTAACAAAGTGCTAGTTACCTTTCTCGAACAAACTCTGCCATTTCTTTCTGCATTTGTTTCCCTTTAAGTTGTTTTTGAAGAAGAATTTCAAATCCCGACACTGTATTGTTCCCTTGCGAGTCCTTCTTATCTGCCTGAAAGAAATAAAAGGAAGTTCAACGAAAAGCTATGGGGACTAAACCCACAGAGATGTGGCTCCCAGCAGCAGCTGCCCAGCAGAGGTGCCTGAGGAAACCTCCTCTGAGACCAGCTGAAGATCACAGCATCTTGGCCCCTCTCAAAAGAACAGTCTTTTTCTTTCCCCCTCCTCTTATTCCTTTTTTTTTTTAAGGAAAGGGAAGTTTTTCAGTATTTTTAGCTAGTATAAGATGATGTGGGAGCCAAAGCCATGGCCCTACTGTCCTTTCTGCCCATGACCCTTCACAGCTGGTAATGCCACTGGGCAAGTGTCAGCCCCAAGGGCTCACCTTGCCAAAAGAAGGGATCCTGGATCCAGCACAAGAAAGCTGATGGAGCAGAGGGAGGACACTGCTACTCCTTCCAGGGGGAGCGCAGCCCTAAACGACCTTTAACGACTGCCAAGTTCAACCCTGATTTGTACCTGGAAAAATACAGCCAGTATGCATGAATCTGCTGTAAAACAGGGTAAACCAGCAACTTGTCCCATAGGTTACCAGCATACGCCCCATCCTTCACTGCTGGTTTCCTACACAGCTCTTTCCACCCTTTGCTCTGCTGACTTCAGTGTTGCTACAAGGACCAACAGAGTTTTTCTTCTGCTGCCTCTTTTCTCTCTCCTCTCTCTGTTTCATATTTCAGTATTTCATTTCCTACCTCCTTTCCTTCCCAACAAACAAATTCTCAGAGAACATTTCCCTAAGCACTACAGTTTTGCTGCAATCCCTTGGGTGCTGCACAATTGTCCAGAGAAAAATGCCAGACTGATCAAAGCATGAGACTGGTAGGACACACCACTGGGCACCGGCCAGCTGAGATAGCAGGAGTAGTGGAGCTGATGGAACAAGGAGGACGAGCTGTGGGCAGACCACAGATGAGAAGGCCAAAGCAGAGGACAGTTCTGTGAGTGGAGTTATGGGAGGATAAAAGTCTGCAGAAGAAAGGCAGCTTTAAGTAGAGTTTCACTGAGAGCAAAATGCAACCAACACAAGGAGCAAAGCAGTGGCTGATCTCTAATAGAGACAACCAAGCAGGACAGGGACTTCTGTAAGACAAACACACAAAATCAGTCTGTATGCCTTTAATGGTTTAGGGCTCCCTGGGATCAGAAGACTGGAAGGAATTGAAGCTTTGTGATAATGTGACGGTTTGCGAGTATGTCAGTGTTTTTTAGCAAGTCCCTGTCCTCAGCCCTCACATCAGTGCTGCGCAAACACAAGGGCACATGCTGCTGGGCCTTTTTTTCTTTTAAGATGGAAACACTTCAATAACTTATAACTGAAAATACACATGATATTCCTAAAATCTTCATTGTGGACTTCTTTTGTAGTATTTGTTGATTTGCAGTATTCCTCCCAGCCCTCCCAAAAAATTTCCAGTGATAGAAAAGAGTTTTCCAGTGGAAGACTTTTTTCTATTAGCTCCACACTCCAAGGACTATCACATCATTTAATCTGATTTAGGAGCCTGAAAGTTGAGCTGAGCACGAGAGGGCACACTCAGACCCAGCCACTGAAGGCTTCCCATGCTGCACGCTGTCTTAAAACTATTCAACGTAAGTCACAAATAGGCTTGTCCTTCACAAACCTCATCCTCTAAAAAATTCATTTATTATCTGACCGCCAGAGTATCCCGTGGGAGGGAGTTTTACAATTTAACAAAAAGTTTTCAACTATCTGCTTGTTTTAGAAGGAACATCACTTGCTTCCTTGTGTATCCCTAGCTCTCATGTTCTGGGAAACACAGAAATAATATTCCCGGTCAGCCACCTAGTTATCCCAAGGACTTGTGGAACTCTTGGGAGTCAGTCCAGAGGAGGCCATAAGTTGGTCACAGGGCTGAAAAGCACCTGTGCTATGGAGACAGGCTGGGAGAGTTGGGGCTGTTCCACCTGGAGAAAAGAAGGCTCCAGGGAGACCTTAGAGCCACTTCCAGTGCCTAAAGAGTCTCCAAGACAGCTGGAGAGGGCTTTGGACAAGGATCTGGAGTGACAGAAAAAGGAGGAATGGCTTCCTACTGCCAGAGGGCAGGGTTAGATGGGATATGCAGAAGGAATTCTTGGCTGTGAGGGTGGTAGGACCCTGGCACAGGTTGCCCAGAGAAGCTGTGGCTGCCCCATCCCTGGAAGTGTCCAAGGCCAGACTGGAGAGGGTTTGGAGGAACCTGGGCTAGTGGAAGGTGTCCCTGCCCATGGCAGAGGTTTGGAACTAGATAAGCTTTAAGGCCCCTCCCAACCCAAACCATTCTTATATTCTGTGATTCCATCCCCTTCCTGCTGCATAGCCCTTCTGCCTGAAGTATTTTAAGATGTGTGGCTTGTCCTGCATCTTCCCCATTTCCTGACCCAATCCATCTCCTGAGAGCTGTCCTTGCCTTTCTGGACACTCCTCTGATGATGGCCTACATACATCTCAGACTGCTCAGATGGTTTCCACAAGACCTTCACGGGCAACACCAGTCTTTCTGGTACTGCCCTAACACACTGTATCTCAGCCCAAATTCTCCTTTACCTTGTACCACAAATCAAGCTGTTTGTTCCACTTTTTTTGAAGCTCTGGAGCTTCAGTATGGCATGTGGCTTGCTGCCTACTTACCCAGAAATAATCACAGTAGCTCCACTCTGAAGGTTTCAGCAACTGCTGCTCTGGCATTACGTCAGGGTGGGGGAAAGTCACACAGTTGATCTGTTAAAAAAAAAAAGGCAAGAAAAGGCAGTTAGATGACAATGAAATTAAGCTGCTGATGAGAAATATGCAAATGAAAGGTTATATCAAAGTGCTTCCCATCAGAAAATCTGCAGTGATTGTATGTCAGTGAAGAAAAATTCCTTGTTGCATGGAAACAGCAGCTAAGTATTCCAAGAAAGCTCTTCTATGCAAGCAGGAGTGTCAGCTCAGAGGAAAATAACTATCCATTTCATATGAGGGAAACCTACTGGATTTGGAAAGCAGCATGCAGGGAGCCCTCAGAGATCCCTAAAATTGTGGTAAAAAACTTGATGTGAAACACCCTGAGCACACCCTCAACACAGAAACACAGTGAGCATCAGAGAGCACTGCAGGCACTATCTCAGCAAACCCCCTTGTTTATGCTAGTCTCCTACAGGATTACGAAAAAGGAGTTATTTTTTCAGTGCACAGCCCTCCCATCTTCCTCAGAGACCTTTTCAGATGAAAGTGATGCTCCCTGCTAAAAGGAAGAGAGGCTCTCTGAAATCAGAGAGCCTTCAGTGTGCAAAAACCACAGCAATCTGTGAGACAGGACTCATCACATGGTCATTAAATACTGGCATAAAAAAGCCCAAGTGCTCATTAAGTTATCTCAGTGGAACATGCAGCCTGATAAAAGCACAGTGAAGGCTAAGAGCATGACAGCTACTGCAGAACATGCTGCAGGACAACCTTGGATGCAGCCAAGCCTTTCAGAGGAGCACCAGCAAGAGTCAGAGCTCACTGCCAGTGTGCCCCAATTCCCTGCTGGGCAGCTATCCTAAGACCAGTCTCTCTCAGCACACCCACAAGATCACGGGACAGTAAGAGTACACAAGTGCTATTCAAAGAACCAAAAGATATTTGGGACTGGAGACTCACAGATGTAACCGTATGGGTGTGGGGTTTTGGTTTGGATCAGTTAATGCTCACAGGAAATCTATACACAACACTGTGGGCCGGGTTAGCACAGCTGCATGGGCAGACCCAAAGGCAGTGCTTTCACGCAGGGAGTCTGCCTTTGGCTATTCAGAGAGGATCAGAAAGGATGTGGGTGCTGACACAGCGCAAACCAACCATGTCAGAGCAAAGCACACAAAGCTGTTAGCTCATACAAAGCTGCTCCTACAAACCCACACTGGCTCTACAGCTGTCTGCCCAGGCTGGAGGTTCAGCAGCTGTCCTGTAAGTCATGCAAGAGCTTGCTCTACATAAATCACTTTGTCCAGAACATGCCAAGTCCATCTCAAAGCAGGCTGAGGACCCTGTACCTACAGTGTCTTTGGCTGTCACTGCAGCTAGATCCCAAACCACGCATTTTCCTTTCCAGCTCCTATCAGGCTTCAAAACTGATCTGCAGGAAGTCAGAGATCAGGCCTTTGCTGGCAGCAGCCACACACTAGTGATCCTGCACCTTGAACCAGAGCAGCCTTTCCAGACAGAGGTTGCACCTCCAGCCAGAGCTTGTATCATTCTCCAGCCACAGCCTGCATCTGCAGACAGAGCTGCCATTGCCAACTTGAGCCAGCATCTCCAACCAGAGCCAGCATGTCCAAATAGTGGCAGCCTCCACTGGCCACTTGGTCTCAACAACAGACAGCACTGCAAATGCCCTCCCTGTTCCCCCATGTTCCCCATCAGAAGAGTCATGCATCAGGAATTACAGAACATCAACTCAGTTCAGAGCGGGATAGCCATGTGACAGTGGTGCCAGTGCTCCCCATCACCTGGACACCTCTCAGTGCCAGGGGACACACTAGTGTAGTCACGCTCAGCTGGGCTTGCCTGTGCTGCTGCAGTGAGCCCTTGTGCTATCCCAGGCTGACTTCTGCCACCAACACAGCCTCCATGAGGGACTTTTCATTGACAACACCTTCAGTCTTCCCTAAAGTTTTCCTCTCCTGTCCCTTCCCCGCCAGCAAAGTTATCTCAGGATAACTGCAAGCCCATCTTGCCCTGGTTTTTTGTTAGGTAGGGTTACCTTCCCTTCTCCATTCAGGGATCACCAGATCTAAAAGCCTGTGAGCAGATCTCTCCCACAAGAGGAGTTGGCATCTGTCCCTCAGGCACAGATGGTGCAAGCAATGGGGTGCAGAGATGCCTGCAGGCACTGCAAAGCTCTGGCATAAGCCAGTGTGCACTGGCTCAACACCCCGTTAGGAGACTCCTCTCTCCCCCACCAGGAAGCTTCAAACTGAGCAGCCCAAATATCTGAAAAATACTCTCTGGAAACCTTCAGCCAAATTGCTCCTTTCAGGCAGTGTCTACCAATTGTTGGCCTGGACCAGTGTTGGGCTGGTGAACAAGGCCTGACAGAACTCAGGCTTCACTTTGCTTCACAGATCACGAGATTAGGAGCAGCTGTGGCAGCCCCATCCATGGAATTATTCAAGGCCAGTTTCAATGGGGTTCTGAGGAACCTGATCTAGTGGAAGGTGTCCCTGCCCCCCGCAGAGGAGTGGAACAAAACAATCTTTAAGGTCCCTTCCAGCTTTCTGTGACTCTTCCTATGATCCTCTGAAATCCAGTGCCACTGCTGAGCATGGGCTGTGCTGGTGCCTGGCCATGTCTCTGTGCTGTCACAGCCACACACCAGTTCTCAAATAACACATATTGTAGTTCTGCCTTAAAAACATGAGATGGCCTCTGGACAATCACTGTCACATATCACAGAGGGCAAACTGTTCCCTCCAGTGAGCAAGACTGCAGCTCATCCTCCAGGAGCAGGGGAGATGCAGGAATCAACGCTATTTTCAGCAATGACAATGTTACAGGGAACCAATTTAAGGTACATGGTGTCAAGAGAGGTTTACACAGCTTCTGGATTTGAGAATTTGTGTCTTTGATGCTGTATTTCATACTCACTGAATAAAAATTTGGGCGATAGCCTCATGGCACTTGCACACCAGCACTTTCAGCCCCTCCAGTCCCCCCAGCCTGGCAGCTTGCATGAAACACTGCCCTGAACACAGCTCTCCTGTGTGCTTACACACCATACCTCATGGGCACCCAGGACAAGGTGCTGCCTTCTCCAGAGCAGATTGTCAAATTACAGGAACTCAGGATTTAGCTCACGTTAGAAACAGTCAGCAACACAAGACAAAAGTTTTAGGATGCTGGATCTCCACACCAGAAGCACCAATACAGGAAAGCTATTCCAGTTTACACCTATCCTCATACTGGTGATCTCGCAGAGAATGCCTGGGATGTCCCCTGTGGAAACACACTGCTGCGTGGAGCTTTGAGTTGTCCAAGATGATTTAATTTAACTGGGAAAGGACCAAGTGCTTCCTATGAAGACAGTAGCATTTTCACAGCAGATTTCTAGGGCCCAACACTGCCACACTGGATAATGAAAAGGGGGCAAATAAGCACCTCCTAAGTGTATTTTGCAGCCTTTATCAGAAGATCAAGCATCATAGAATTATAGAAACATAACATATCCTGAGTTGATTATTGCGTCATGGTACATGTTCACCAGGACAGGAAGGTGATGTGTAGTGGGGGAGCACATAAAGTGGCACATGAGTTGTTCCCTACAGCATGAAAATCTGCAAAGAAAAACAGCAAGGGAAATTCCTATCCCCTGCCAAAGGCAGCACCTGCTTCACAAAAACTAAATCTGTGTCAGTTGGAACCTGCTCATTAGTGATGTGACACTGAGTGTTAATGTCCTGAAACACTAGCCACAGAGCTGCTGGAAATGCCCAGACTGGCACTTGTGATGGTGTCCCACCACAAGGGACTGAAGTCCACACATGCAGCAGGAAGAGGAACAGTGAGTATAGTATGCACATCAAGTGATGAGAGCAGAGTTAATTCACATGTTTCTCAAAGACTGTTGTCGAACTCTAAGTTTTAGGAATAAATCAAACATTCTTCACTTCTCAGAAGACTTAATTGTCTAGAAATGATGCCAAATTGTCTGGAGTCATGAGGTCTTTGGGTCTAGTATAACTTTTAAAAGGGAATTGATGTAAGAATTAGAAAAATGCAGAAGTTTTTGCAACGTTACACAAAAAAAGCCCAACAAACCCCCCAAAACTAAAAGGCTTATTTGCATGGTAAACAGAACTTAACAGAAGTTACCCCTTTCTACACTAAGTCCAAGCAGGAGCAGGAAAATTTTCAAAACTCTAGAAATATTACTAAAAATTATATACAACTGCATAGGAAGTCCTGTGATCTTTTCTTCCTTTCATCACCACAGCTTCCCCACACTTAAACGAGAGCTCTCGGATTTGTATTTCCTAACATCTCTTAAACCTCTGAAGATTTCCCAGCAGGAGGGGAACACCGGCTGGCAGTGAGCAGGACATGGCCACATACCAGTAGTGGTGTCAGGGCATGGCATTCCCCTCCTCCCTCTGAAATGCTACTTTTCTTTTGTCTAAAAGCAAAGATAGTTGAATAACAACATTCTGCTTCACCAGTTTAGTCCCACTGATGAGGTTTTTGACTGATGCTAATGACAGCCAAAGCATCTCATGATGATGTGCCGATGTTCGACAGTATTAAACAGCTTGATGAGTCCCACAGTGATGTTCCCTCCACAGGGACCACTGCCCTTACTAATCGTGAGGGACCACACTCTCACTAGTCACATCCCTGACAGCTGGGCAGGCTCCATGCAAGGTCCAAACTCAAACCCATAGCAGTGCTAATCTCTTAACAACGCTGACTCATCCGCAAGGCCTAACAAAAGCTTGCAAAAGCTGACTATTGCAGCTATAATTGCCAGTAGGAAACAAAACAAATTAAGACACATATCTCAGTTAATGATGGAGTCACAGAACATGAAGACAAACCAAGGCATGATGATCTGCATTACATTCTCACAGGCTTCACTGGGACATCCAAGGTGATAATCAGCCTCACCATGCTATTAAATTCTCATCCAGCCTCTTCACTAATAAAAATAATGGCTGTCGTCAGCTTGCAGCAAAGTGAAATTAGTAACAAGACACTAGCAGGGCTAATTCCTGAGTATGAGCTGAGCAAACCTTCCAGAGGGCAGCAGCTCGTCTTTCCAGCTGCCACTGGCCACAGGTGGCACCAGAGAATCTGTGAGAGAGCCACTGGGTCATGACGACAGAAGGTACAGAGTCAGAGAAGAGATCCTGGGGAAAACATGGTGACAACAAAGCTTGGTGGGACACACACACAGAATCAGAGAAGCAGCACAAATTGACACATTCCTCTTGACAAGCCGTGTGCCAAACTCAGTGGATTAAAATACTTTTGCCTGTCTACTGATCATGAGCAGATGTAATTACACTTTTAACAGCTAAATATTCCAGGTCCTATTTCCCATGAGTACACTGGCAATTATGGCAAAATGAGCTGTTTACATTGTAGGTGACTCTTCATTATGTCTGAAACACAAAAGGGTGATAGAAGAAGAAAAATCACAGGGAGCCAAGTGAACTCACAGGATTTGCACAGGAGCAACAAACTGTTGAGTTGCACATGCACATTCATCTCCTGACTTTCAAGGTCTCTGGAGGCTCTGAAGTCACTGCCAGTGCTCACCAGTAAATGATACATTGCCAAGCAACATAAATAAAACAAGAATAATTTAGTCAAGGCTTAGATAATCAACTGCATGTTTATTACATAAGATACTACATAAATAAATGAGCAGACAGCGGGCAAGCTTACTGTGCCATGCTGAAGCGACTAAAGCAAGGCAACATTTTTGCTCATTTCTTCAGCTTAAAAATGCACATTGTTTTTCCTGATTTCTGCATATTCACAGCACCTTAAACATAGCACAGCTGTGCCAGAGTGCCTCACTTCAGCATCTTTACAATTTCAGCTGAGACCCAAAAGTACAACATCCAACTCAGTTCATATGGCAAATGGAACCACTTGGGTAAAACAGCCAAATGCAGAGATTGGAGGAGATCTCAGAAGAGCTTGGGCACAGATGGAGGCTTGGGCAGTTTGAAGTCTCCCCAGACAGGGATGCCTAAGAATGCCTAGGCTGTGTATAGGTACCTTCAACATTATGAGTTTGCCTGTGGTTTTAGTGCTGGTAGGGTGATGCTGCAGCTATGGAGGAACACACAACCAAAGTCCTCATTGTTAACAAATCCATTGATTCCTTCCTATTTCAAAGGTAAGATTCTGCCAAAAGTGTTCAGGAGCTCTCTTTACTTGGTCTGTCTGCAGGAAGGTTCAGAGAGGATTTATCCTGTGCCATACTGGGGGGCTTCTAACAGTGTCTACCATGCAGTTAGCCGCAGGGCAGAGGGGAGAACCGTGTTGAATGTGCAGCCTCATGGCATGCTCATCCCAATCTCGTATTCATCACGTTGTGTCAGACGCAGAGCACAGCAGCAGGAAATCCCAAATTCCTGTGTGTAGGCTGCCCCTATTCCCATCTGCAGCACGTGTTCATTGATGTGTCCAACACATGCAAGCCAAATACCAGCACTTTCCAAGTCTTGCACTATCCTGACAAGGCACTACAGAATTCTTCAGAAAGAAACCCACATTCAGAAATACCTTATAATCAGGCAGGTTTCTTGCTCTTCGAGTCAGACATAGATCTGAGTTGATATATCCCTGTACATTCTCCACTAAACTATCCCTCACCTATCATAAATGATATCCAGCTTCCACAGTCAACTCATGGCCAGAGAGATAGTTCTTCAGCAATCAGCCAGCAAACCATCCAGCCTAAAAGCAGTGAGTGCACCTTGAAACTCACTGTGAAACCAGTACAGACCACATATCTGCACTGCTGTTTCTTAAGTGAGCATACCTATTTTGTGCAAGCAGCAGCTTCGTAACAGCCTCCAATACACCTTGCTGGGGTTTCCCTTCCAAAAAAATGGAAGACTGTTCTGGTAACATTCATTTACCAAAGAGAAAACAGATTATTCTTCTTGTTGGATGGAGATGAAATACCGCATCTCACAGCTGCCTTCAGGATTTCCAGAAGCTATGCTCCTAAATGCTGCTTGGATGTAGAGGAGGCAGACACATTCTGAGGAAGACAGGAACGAGCTCCCACTCCTCTGCTGAAGGCAATGACGCAGTGATAGCTTCGCTGCAGCTGCTTCTCAGGGTGGACATCACCTGATATCCGCAGCTTGTGTGTCACAGGATTTCAGTCTGGAGGGAGGTTTGCTGGACCAAGGGCCTCACAGTTAATCACAAAATTCCTCTCTGCAAGAAATGATTCTCTGAGCACAGCTACAGACCAAACATCTGACAGCAAGCTAAGGACATGCCCTGCAGCTCTGCTAACTAGAACATCCCCATGTCAGCTTGAGCTGAGCAAACAGAACCTCCTAGGAGACAGGGCGACAACTTACATTGTTTTACAGTTTACACTCTATATAAGATTTGTTTTTCACAATGCTCCCTTATGGCGGCAATGGCTTGCAGCAAACAGCTGTTAAAATTAGCTTATTTTTGTGTGATGCATTCTGCTTGAAAGCTCTGGACTTGGAGAAATGCACACTCAATGACCCTGACATAACACACACTTTCTTGCTTTGCAGATGTTACCTGATGGCACATGGAACACCAATATGAAAAACTACCCTCAGTGAACAGCCTGAGTTCTCAGCCCTGGAAGGAGTGGGGATTGCAAAAACCCAAGCATTCCTGCTCTTTTGGTGTGCTCTGGAGCCCAGTGTAACCTACCCTATGACCATGTCTAGTCCGTTTGGGCACAATGTCCAGCCCATGATTTGCTCCCACCCCACTGATTTGAGTGGGCAGGGGCTGCATTTGGGGACTTGGACATATCTTCTCCTTCAGCAACTACAGCCTGGGAGCAGCTGATTCCCCAGGACATCTGCGAAAATGCCCAAATAGTTATACTTACTTCAAACCATACCACTCTCTCAATACACTAATTAGCAGTAATAACATTTGTAACAACTGATTTTGATAATGAAGTATCAAAATCACTGAAGTATTTTTTTCAAAAATTGTTCAAGATTTTTTTCCCCCACAGAAAACTGTACCTGCACGGCAGTGACTGACCCACACTGCAGTCAGAGGCATCTGTATGTGTGCCTTTCAAATCCTGGTCTCTGTCACCAGCAACAGAGCCTACTGATGAACAAATCCACAGGCTGTGTGTGATAATGTAGACAACCATCTCCTCCTCATAGTAACATTAACGGGCATGTATAACATTAAGTTATTCCTTTTGTTCTCATGGATTTGATACCCTGCCAATACTTGCAGCTGTAAACATGGTTATTGCCTCTCCTTTATCACTGCAATTAATTTATCTCCTCATTTCTTCTGATTCTCATTTAAATAAAACTTTCTATTCTCAGCCCTTTTCATTCATCTGATTTGTTTTTCTTTCTGATTTTAATCATTTGTCCTGACTTGAGGAGCCCAGAAGTGCAAACTGTGTTCCAGATGAGGTCACCAAGCACAGAAAAGATGTTACTGTCTGTAAACGCAATATTGAAAACATCTTTATTCACAACACAGAATCATAGAATGATTTGGGTTGGAAGGGATTTTAAAGACCATATCGTTCCAATCCCCCTGCCATGGGCAGAGACACCTTCCACTAGCCCAGGGTGCTCCAAGCCCTGTCCAACCTGGCCTTGGACACTTTCAGGGATGGAGCTGCTCTGGGCAACCTGTGCCAGGGTCCTACCACCCTCACAGGGAAAAATATCTTCCTAATATCTAATCTAAACTTACTCACTTTCAGTTAAAACTATTGTCCCTTGTCCTGTCACTACATGTCCTCGTATAAAGTCTCTTGAGTCAGTTACAATTAATAATAAATATTAAAAGCAAATGTAAGAATAACTTCATACTGAAACCTAAACCCTTTGCCTATACTACCCATTAGAAATCTTCACTTGGACGCTCTGGCACAAGAAACCTTCTGACACCTTTTTGAGAAAACAGTGCAGATTCTTTGGAAAAAAAAAAAAGATCCTGCCCTGGCAGAGCAATGATCCAGCTCCGTTGTTTGTATTTCTCCAACCTGTCAGTTCTTCTCCCAATGCAGAAGCTGTTGTGGGGGGAAGATGATCATATTAAGTTTTTCCGGGGCACCTGGCTGGTTCACAGTCTGAGGCATCGCGTTCCCTCCTGCTTATCCCAGAACCATCACGATCTACGGGAAAACGCGACAGGACTCCTGCCTGGGGCAGTGATCCCAAAGCCTCCCTGGGTTTATCAGTGTTCAAACACCAAAATGCCGCGTGGAGGATGCTCTGCCCGCCCGCCTCCCCCGGTCCCCGCACTCACCGTCAGGCTGCTCTCCTTGCTCTGCCGCCGCGGCGCCGCCGGGGACCCCGGGCTCTGCGAAGAGAACCGGAGCGCATCGTCACGGCCGCTCTCGGAGCCCAGCATGGCTGCGCGGGGCGGGCGAGAGGCGGGTCCCCTGGCACGGCACGGCTCGGCACGGCTCCGGAGGGGGAGCTGGAGGAGGCACCGGCCCGGCGCTCCGCCCCCCGCCCCCGCCGCGCCGGGCAGGAGCGCCCGGGGACGGCCACTGCCGTGCCGCGGGACGATAGCACCCGCCGTCGGGGACATGGATGGGGACAGTGTCCTACCCTTCCGTGGGATGGTGGCATCACACACTCCTGAGGACAGGGACAGGGGTCCTAGTGTCCCATGGGGTGGAACTTTGCCCTCCTGGATACAGTGACAGGTACAGGAATGGTGACCTGGTCCTGCCATGCTGTGGGATGGTGACATTCGCTGCTAGGGACAGGGATGGTGACAGTGTGCTGTGGGATGCCATCGTGCCCCCCTGGAGATGGGGACAAGGGTCCTGGGGTCCCACAGGTTGCCATTGTGCCCCACTGGGGACAGGGATGGTGGGGGTAGTGTCCTGCCATCAGACAGTTCCTGCCTGTCTGCGGAATGGTGGCATTGTGCCCCCCTGGGGATAGGGACACAAATGTGTCCCAGAGTCCCCTCAGGCTGGCAGTGCCCTCTGTCCCTTTCACAGGGTACATGCTGGGGTCCCTGGTGGAGCTCAGATGCTGTGACAGCTGATCTGCAGCATGCAAGTTGCTCCTGGCATCACCACTGGGCTGTACTGGGGATTCCCACCCGGTATCCTGCTGCCTGGGCACCCACTGCTCATCCTGGGACTGGACAGCCAGCAGCAGCATCGTGTCCAGCGCTGCACACATGCAGTTCCATGGCTGTTCTGCTGTTCCCTGGTGGCAGCTGTGACAACCTGAATGGGCAGCATTTAGCTGCTCTCTAGGAAGCCATAAACAAGGTCTGGCCCTGAGCCCAGCACAACACAGCTCCGTGTTGTTCTCAGTTGTGGCTTTTTCCCCCCTTGACCTGTTTCCAAGAAATGTAGCTGAGCTTGCTGAAGGGACCTTGCTAGAGTTTATTTGCATGGTGGCTGCCACCCAGGTTTAAGAAAGCACCCTGGTGAATGCCTGGGAGCTGCTCCACAGTGGGAAACAGCCTGTGCCAGGAACAGACAAGGAGGCAGTCAAAGTAAAGCAGCTTGGAATGTCCCAGGACACACAATGAGAGGGATGTGCCAAAAAGACTTTGAGGGTGTAGAGAACAGCTTCTTGCAACCAAGAGTTTATGATCAGATGTTTCCCTTACTAAGGACTCTTCTGCAAAAGTTGCCACAGCTCCCAGGAAAAGCAGGTTCCCAAGTGGGTGTGGACACAAGCTGTTCTGAGAATTAATGGCACCAGCAGCCAGTTCGAGATTCAGTACTAGTTCAAACCAGGGATAAAGCTAGGACTGCCATTTGAAAAAAACTGTAATAAAGGACCAATGGAAAGAAAATACCATGGAGGCTATAAAGGGAATGAAAGAAGTCATGAAAGGGATTTTTGACAGGTTGATGGTTGAGTCAGCTGAGCAAAGCAGCTTGCATAGCACTGAAAGGCTGAGAGAGCTGAGGTTGTTCAGTGTGGAGAAGAGAAAGCTCCAGGGAGTCCTTAGTATGAACTTTCAGTACCTGAAGCTGGCATACAAAAAGGTGGAGAGAGACTTTGGACCAGGGCCTGGAGTGATAGAATAAGGGGCAATCAGTTTCACATTTACAGAGGGCAGGTTTAAATTAGGTATTAGGAAGAAATTCTTCCCTGTGAGGCACTGGCACACATTGCCCAGAGAAGCTGTGGCTGCCCCATCCCTGCAAGTGTCCAAGTTCAAGTTGGATGGGATTTGGAGCAATCTGATCTAACGGAAGGTGTCACTGCCCATGGCAGGGGGGTTGGCACCAGATAGTCTTCAGCCTCCTTTCCAACAGAAAGTATTCTGTGACCCTATGACTCCCCACATATAAGATGTTTATGAATTGGAGTGAGACTCAGCATTGTAAAAACAGAAGGTGGCAAATGTTGCTATAAAGGAAGTTCTGGAGGAGTCAGTTAATCTGACCTACGTTCCAAGCCAACTACAAAAACATGGGAGTCAGATACTTTCTTTTTTTTGCACAAGGATTAACATGGGGCTTTTTTGAAGGAAGTCACAGCCTACAAGTTTATTGGGGCTATCTGAGGAGTCACAGCAGACGTGTGGACAGGGGTGTCTGGTAATGAACAACATAATTTTCTAAAATGTTTTTGTCCTAGTTTAGGTGCTCACTCTGTCTCCAGCCTGGGCAAATTTCTTAGAGAAGCAGCAGCATGGGCAGTTGAGTGAAAGAGGTTTGAAGTGCAAGGATCAAGGAGTCAAAGTGCTGGACTGTATCATGAGAGATGCCATGAACCTAAACCAGAAATACTGACCTAGGCAAGACAGACCACCTGAGGGCCAGGCTGAAGGCCACTACTTAGGAGGCAGCGTGCGAGAAAGGAGGTTGAGGCAAAGACTGATATTTGGCAGAAAATACAAGACTTAGACTAAGAAACGGAACAGCAGAGAGACACTGAGAGCACCAGACAAGCCATGTTGCGTGGCAGCAGCACGCCAGTCAAACATGCATTTCCCTGGGGGTATTTAAGGAGTTCCACTGTGAAAGAACTTATCAATTTCATATAGGGATGCAATAGAAAACTCAGGTCTGGGACCACTAGGGGAACCCAGCAGGTGGGAAAGCACAACCCAATTGGACTGTGACACACCAGCTATGGTAGTCACATGGTCATATGTTGATGGCAGGGAGTGAAAAGTTTCATGGGAGGAGCTGAACCTGCAGGGAAGACTCTCTCAGGGACATGACATGGTGCAAGAAAAAGTGCAGAGATACTTATTGGAAATTTGGACAAACAGGCAGCAGAGGCCAGCTGCCCATGGGTCAGCATCTTGTAGGTCATCCCAGGGTGATGTGCTGGGTGAGGCACTGAGGAGTGGCTGTGAAAGAACAGGCTGGAATGGATGAAGTCATTAAGAAAAAAGTTTTCGACAAATTCTTTCTGAATATCGTCTTTGGGAGGGAAAGCTGGAGCTGCAGAAAAATACAATGAGATACAGACATGGGCGGATGTGTAAGTGTAGAGAGAGGACTGAGGTCGACACAGGCTCAGGCTTCAGGCTGGAGTGGTAAGAAAATTCGTAGGGTTGTTAATAGTGACTGAAGTGGCCTAGTGGATTTTTCAGAAAGGAGCGACAGGACAAAAAACAACAAAGGGCTTCGGCATTTTTTACTGTTTTACCAGCTGGACACAGACTAATTATTCCACATGGAACAAATCTGTCTGATCTGACAGTTTCTAAAGGAAAATGACTCTTGACCTCCTGCTCTGGGTGGATTCCTCAACTACTTAAGCAGAGACTCATTTATTCTTGGATACAGCTATTTGACTTTTTCACAAAAACTCACCTGGGGGTCCCCACTGGCTTTTCGAAGGCTCACATGACCAGAGTCAAGCTGGTGTACTGGGGTCCCAGAGATGTAGTAGCCATTCACTGTAAGAACAGATGGAGAGTTATCAGGCTTGCTGCTGGTAGCAAATAAAAAATTGCACACTTCAAAAACTAAACCCATAACTGAATATGCATATGTAGATCACAGTGCCTTTTCTCAGTCAACAATGTTCATTGCCTCCAGCCCTAAGAACTATGGGTGCTACTCCCCAACCAGATTCTGCAGAAGCTCAGACCATGGGCCCACTTTGCCCTCAGGACTCTGCAGTCAGCTCTTACCAAGAGTTATGACAGGAGTTACTGAGCTGGAAAGAGCCAAGAAAAAGACAGCTCCAGACTCAAACCAGTTCCCACAGCACTGTTTGGTAAAATGATGTGTTTGAACAAATGGGGTATGTTGTATCAGGTTGGTGTGGCCATGTTTTGGTGGCAAGGGGGCTACAGGGACGGTCTCTCTGAGAAGCTGAGGACCTGTGGAGAGAGGAGCTGTCATTGGAGCTGGTTTGCTGGCAGGACTTATGCTTAAATAATGCTTAAAGCAGAGTTAAAACAAGATACTCAACTAAATTATAAATCCTTTGTTCACAACAAACTGCACAATCTGCAAGCAGACTTTCCACTCAGCTCTGCCGATAAAGAGGGACATCAGTTCAACAGTTTCTCTGGAAAACATCCTCTAGCCTGCATTATTTACAGTCAGTTGGCAGCAATGGCCTTTACATTTAACACTTTTTATTCTAGAATAACTTTTGATTTGCTTTGTCATTCTGCAGCACCCAGAGCTTTTTAGTACAGTTATGCATCTGATTCTGTTACTTGATTTCCTGAAACCTCAAGTCAGAACAGAGATGATGTGGTCACACCTGTAGCTACCATAGGCTAAAACACTTTGATGTGCATGTGCTCTGCATGGAAGAGCATCAGCATGCCCATGTTCCTCTGCAACTCTTTAATTTCCCTGCCCCATCAGAAAGCAGGACTGGGAAAGGGCTTGTTGGGCCACCCTTTACCTCCATGTTCCCAGAAGGAGCCACCTCAGCACTTGAGCAGACACTTCAGACACCCAGCCACAAGATGGACTGGCAGGGAAACAACAGTCAAGAAGACAGATCAGAAGAGAAAACTCCACAATGTTTGCTCTGCTACACTTTCATGACCATGTAGCCTGGAGAAGAGAAGGGTCGAGGGAGAATGTAAAGCCCCTTCCAGTGCCTAAAGGGGCTACAGGAGAGCTGGAGAGGAACTTGGAGCAGGGTCTGTTGTGACAGGACAAGGGAGAATGGCTTTAAGCTAAAGAAGGGTAGATTAAGATTAGATACTAAGAAAAAATTCTTCCCTGTGAGGGTGGTGAGGCCCTGGCACAGGTTGCCCAGAGAAGCTGTGGCTGTCCCATCCCTGGAAGTGTTCAAGCCCAGGCTGGATGGGGCTTGGAGGAACTTGGTCCAGTCAGAGGTGTCCCTGCCCATGGCAAAAGGGTAGAACAAGATGGTCTTTAAGGTGTCTTCCAACCCAAACCAGTCAATGAGACCATGTGTACATCAAGTCTACATCCCACTGTATCACAGTATTTTCTTTTGCTTTGCTGAGTGGTAGAGAAGCAGATTCACACAGTGCAGTGGTCACACAGAGCATCAAACAGTACCTGCAGAACTCTTCTGTGACACAGGGCTCTTTGGAGTCCCAGGCACACTGCTTGGCCGCTCCCAGGTTGTTTCTGTTGAAGGAAAACATCACCATAAACGTGATGGAGGCCTTGCACACATACCAGAGTTATGACTATTACATACATACCAATGGGTCTGACCCTTAGTGTCCCCTGAACCAGGCTCTCACCCTGTGAGGAAGATGACTGCACCTCCCTGCATTTCCTATCTCCTCTCATCTCTTTCTGCTGTAGCTGCCAGCTGGGACGGGTAGAGACAGAGCAGATTGGAAGCTGCGTCACTGGTTCTTCCAGTGCAAGACTGCCCAGGGCAGATCACTGCCTGGGAGTGCTTACCTGACCTGCACTGACAGCCTCTCCAGGTGGAGTTAAATCCAGCCCAGAATGGGCCCTCTCTGCAGCCCACAGTGGCATCGTGCCGTGTGGCCGCAGCTGCCGCAGTGCAGCCAGCCTGGTCCTCAGCCTGGGAACAAGGACCTGTGTCTGCTCTTTGCATAAAAGGAAGCTGTGAGTGACTCACAGACATGGTTTCAGTGACATATACACAAGCCGTAGTGCTTTTTTCCCCAAAACATCCCTATTTCCCTGGCAAATTTCTTTTTTTCCACCCAGGTCATTTAGGAGCTGGGATACTCAAACATCTGTCACACCAATTGTGACACTCCACAGAGTGCTGTTGCTTTCCTCCCTCAGTGGCCTCTGTAGTTTAACCATTCTGCTCATTTTCTCACTAAATGGAAGTTTCTTTTTGACCACATGCTGAAGACAGACAATTTAATTGCAATTCTTTGTAAAAGTTGTGAACAGCAGACAGTGAAGTACGAGCAGCAACTTCTGCAGAAGTCCAGTTAGAAAACCCAAGCCACCACTCCTTTTGAATTAACATATCATTTCCAAATTAACTACACAATACTGGCTGCCAGATGGTGTCAAATAAGAAAATTAGCAAGTCACTATAATTAAGTCCAAGGACTACTCTGGCTACTTCATTTGAAACACATGGTTCCCCACATCCCAACCAACCCTCAATTCTGCCAAAGCCTGATATCCTGCATCTGTGTCAGTATTCTGGATAGTCATGGTCGAGTGGTGATGGAGCATGAGAGGCTGAGAGGCTTTTGGTGGTAACAGTTTCAGGTTGGCAGGCAGCCCCTCCCTCAGGGCACGTAAGGCCTCCTGTCCCAGGTCAGTGATTATCTGTGTTCCAAACAGGATGATAACATGCTTCAATAACCATAAAAGACTTATCTTTATATACACATTCATGCACATATGTATATACATACATGTATATATATGCTATATCTACATATATGAATGCATATACATACATACAGATGTCCTTGGGGGTTATATTAGGTTCATTATTTCAGGAAAGGACTCAGCATACGGATCCCAAATGGAAGCAGGTGTCATACCCCTGTGATGTCCCTGAGACATACACCCTGTCTCACACTCTCGCCCTCTCCCCAAGCCACAGCATACACACACACACACACACAGAGACACACACAGAGACACAGACAGACAGACAGACAGACAGACAGACACACACACACACACACAGCCATAGCTTGCAAAGAAAAATACTTTGAGCTATTTTTTCCATTGGAAGCACAAAACCTAATGAACTAGAAGCTTTGATGAATCATGGGGTAAAATATTTAAATTTTCATCTCTTTTTGTAAATTGGGTAGTAAGTAAATCAATTCCACGCTAGGTCAATGAGGAAGAACTGGAATGTGTTTTAACTAAACAGAAGCAAAATCAAATGCTAAGAATTGTCTTTTATGAGTCAGTTTGTCTTGCCTTACAACCTATAAGTGCATGGTTAAATAAAGACAATTTCTAATTTACATTTATTGTAATGCAAAGGTAAACAATGCAGCAGCTACCCATGTTTCTCAATTTTTTTCTAATGTTAATTGTTGATTAATGAATAGTAATAACGAGTTCACTTGAAGACAATTGTTTTGAAGACTGGCTTTTGGAGACCTCTCAGGAGGGGCTGTGATGCCCACTGATGCTGTGCCCCAGCACAGTCAGTGAAGTAATGGGTTTTAGACATTAGCAGCAAAGAAAGTTACCTTCATATTTGGCTTGGGGCTATTTTACAAGCATATCTGTCTACAATATTTTTGCAACCATACAGAGGAATGTACCTAAAAACCTACCAAATATATTTGAAATGTAATTAATTGGTTAAAATTACCAGCTGCTTCTTGTAAATGGTCTCTGCTTTGTCTGCACACTGCTGTGGAGCTGCTGTGCAGAGCCTCATTCTTCCCCTCTGCCACACAGAAAGCCTAGACACATAACTTGAGGGCAGAATTTTCATACATGAAAGAGTAGTGCCCAGTGGTTAGTAGATTTGTGAATTCTGTGTCTTGACAAGCTCTTCAAAAAAAAATGATTGTGGAGTTGAGCACAATGAAAAATAAAACAAAAAATGCTATAAAATGCATAAAATAAAAATAACTTCATTTATTGGGTAGGAAATGAAAAGAATGAGAGCATTTTTACTCTATTTATTTTGTGCACTATGAGAAAAAAGTCCACTTCTGTGCACAGAGTAACAGATATTATTCTGGCAGCCAAAGCAGGGATGAGGAATCCAGAAATGGACAGCACTGCTGGAATGCCATCTACTGGAAACAACAGAATTTACCAAGGTAAAATTCTACCATTACAAATTTCTCTTCAGCTTAGTCACGACTAGAAGTGAGAGTGGGGATTAGAAGTGAGTGGGTGGATGACTTTTTCTCCACAGCAACACAGGAAAGGCTTGTTGAGAGATAGTGCACTGTCTGATACAGCCAAGACAGAGTCTCGTCTTGGAGCCTTCCTGGTGCTTGGAAAAGCTGAAGACTACTTGTAACCCTGTAGTAAAGCAACGATCATAGCTATTAGGAATAGATTCAATATTGGCCTAGATTTTATATCCAACCCAATTTTCAAGAGAGAATGTTGGAGTCAAGCTAAAGCCTTGCACTCTGAGAGCACAGTTTAACACTGGCAGATGAAGACCAACAAGTTCTATCCTACCTTACCAGCCACAGGTTAATTCATCCATTTAGTTGGTGAGGGGAAGGAATAACTAGTAGTTTTTTTGTCACCCTCTGAACTGTGAAGGAGTTCTGTGAGCAAAAAGAAGTCCTGCAGCCCTGGTCCAGGGCTCGGAGCCCTGGTGTAGTGCAAAGTGCAAGGTGCCCCTGCCCATGGGACAACTGCAGGTGTCCCCTGCATGGGGCTGGTACAAGGTGCCTTCCAATCCAAACCATCCAATGGTCCTATGAACAGCAAGGCAGGAGAAAAACACTTGTTCAAACTGAAATGACGTAGTAAAAGGAAAAATGGTTACAAGATTTAAGCTATACTTGCCAACAGAACTAGAGAGGGTTTTCACAGATGTGGTTAAACATTTCCTACCAAAGGAAAGCGGAAACCTTTGATGTTGGGGGAAGAAAGTTCACTTTTTATCTCTTTGGCAGAATGAGAAATGACATGATGTGTCAGGCTTTCAAAGAACTATACATTTTGGAATGTCATTTTAGTCAAGAAACAGTTTGTGAGGATGTCTTGAGACAGGCAATTTTTGTGATCAAATTATAATGTCCAAAGAAGAAACTTTTTGTCCTTTTTCCATGAATCCAGTAACACTCTGAGGTCAAAGCAGCTGCTTTCCAGTCTGAACATACAACATCTGCCAAACATCAAGGTTTTATGTGTTAGCACAATCCCTCATGTGTGCTTATATTGCTTTCAGGAATTGATTTAGTACCTCTGCACGGTGTCATGTGTAGTTCTATTTTAGGAGCTAAATGCTCCACAGTTTCATCATTGTTTAAACTACAAGAATGGGGCAGATCAAGCCAAAGGACCTCTGGGTCTGCTTACTGTGCAGAAACCTTTCCTGATCTTAAGGATCTATAGCAGCTGCCATGTGTCACCCTACTACTGGTGCTAACTCATGCCTTCATAAATATGTCTGGAGTTTGTTTTGGCTTTAGGAGCAATACATTTGTGATGCTGAGCAGCTCCAAACCCAGTTTCTGCCCTGAATAACCTGAAGCTATGCAGTTTGCACAGGACGAGGATGAAGATGGGCAGACATGGATGAAGAACAACAGAACATGTTCTTCCTAAATGCCACAAGAAGAAACCCTGCAAACTACTCCCAAACTGTTACTTAAAACAAGAAGAACTAGAAGTCATATGTGCAGAAGGGTAGAACAAGTCCCCACAGTCTTACCTTATCTCTTGCATTCACTTTGCTCTTGCCAATGGCAGGTAGGAAACACCTGTATGTGCCAATTTCCAAACCTTCTGTAACATTTCTCTGCTTTTCCACTGCATCTCCACAGGCTCTCAGCAAGGTTTGTAGCCTGTCTGTGACTCCCCAAAGGGAAAAGATTGGTTGGCCCTGTGAGTTAGAGAGAGGGCAAACAGCCCTGTTTTGGAAAGGTTTTCTTTAACAACACGGTACCACACTCCCAGCCCAAACCTTCCATCTGCCTGGAGGCCTCACACTCCAAACTGAACCTCCCCAGATAGGAAAAGAGATGTCTCAGGGGTCTTGCACCTCATGTCACCTTTCTGGCTGAGATCTTCCACACATTGTGTGCCCATTACAACTGGCAAGGGTTTCATGGCACTTCACCTCTTGATATTGTGTGTGGGAGAAAAGAGCCCAAAGGAATGGCCAGGGGAGTGTGGGGGTTTGGGCATGTAAGGAGGAAACATCACTTGCACTGCTCTGAGACTGGTGTGAACCATTCAAAACTTTTGAAGCAGAGGACAGTACAATGAAAATATTTTCCTTCTGTTTCAGAGTATGAGTAGCACAAGCAGATTTTGTTTATTGGAATGAGCAGGTCTCACCTCTGCATTAGTTTACAGAACTGACTCAGACAAGACTGTTAGACATCAGGTCAGTTATTATGGTGTCAGAACCACCTTGTGGTATGTGTGTGTGTAGGTTCATGGAGGTGGAGTGGCTCCATATCCCTCATGACAGGGCCCTGGAGCCCACACAGGCAAGCCCCAGAGTGGCTGCCAGTCACAAACAGCCTGGGAAAACTGGAACCCCACAGCTCCTGGAGCCTCTGCCCCAGGCTGGGATTGGCAGGCAGAGTGAGAGTACTGCCCTCACACTGGTCTGGAACCCCAGTGTGGCTGGTTTGTCAGAGGATCTGCCTGGGGGTTTGGCCGCAGAGACGAGAGCAGATAAAACCAGAGCCATAGAGAATGGAGGTTTTCCTTGCCCCTCCTTTTGTTATTAATGTATTTATAGAAGGACTTTTTGTTATCCCTAATAGAATTAATCAAATTAACTTCAAATTGCACTTTTCTTTCCCTGATTTTTTTTCTGCATGACCTACTTAGCTTCATAAATTCTTCCTTAAGTAGCCACCCCTTTTTTCCACAGTTGGTAAACTTTCCTTTTATCCCTGAGTTCCTTCAGTATCTCCCTATTTAACCAAATCGGTCATCTTCCCCTCCGGCTGGCCTTTCGGACACTGGTATAGCCTGTTCCTGTGCACTCAAAACTTCCTGCTTGAAACATGTCCATCCCTCCTGGACCCCCTTGTTCTCAAGGGCTGTTTCCCAGGGTATACTCTGAATTAGTCTTTTGAATAGGCCAAAATCTGCCCTCTGGAAGTCCAGTGTAGAGGTTTTAATGATGGCTCTCCTTGCATCTGAGTATTGAAAATTCAATTATTTCATGGTCGCTGTGCCCCAGGCAGCCTCCAACCACTACATCATCCACCAGCCCCTCTCTGTTTGTAAACAGTAGGTCTAGCGGGGCCTTACCCCTCCCTGGTAGGCTCATTTACCAGTTGATGAAGGAAATTGTCCTCTATACTCTCCAGGAACCTCGTAGTCCACCTCTTCTCTGCAGTATGAAGCTCCCAGCAGATATCTGACAGGTTAAAGCCACCCACAAGAACAAGGGCTGGAGATTTTGAGACATCTGCCAGCTGCTTGTAGAATAATTCATCCCCTTCATCATCCTGGTTGGGCGGTCTATAACAGACACCCACAAGGATGTCAGCCTTGTTGGCCTTCCCCCTGATTCTGGTCCACAGGCACTCAACCTTGTCACTGCTGACCTCAAGTTCAACAGAGTCAAGAGACTCTCTAACATATAGAGCCACCCCTCCACCTCTCCTACCCTGCCTGTCCTTTCTGAAGAGCTTGTAGCCCCCCATAGCAGCACTCCAGTCATGTGAGTCATCCCACCATGTTTCTGTGACAGCAACTATGTCATAGTTTTCCTGTTGCACTATGGCTTCCAGCTCCTCTTGTTTGTTTCCCATACTGCATGCATTGGTGTACATGCACTTCAGCTGGACCATTGATTTTATTCTCAACTCGGGCTCTACATCCTCAGGCTTATCTCTGGAGAGCCTGGTTTCAGTCCCTTCCCCCTTCAAACCTAGTTTAAAGCCCTCCTAACCAGCCCTGCCAACTTATGGGCTACAGTTCTTTTGCCCTTCCTAGATAGATGAAGCCCATCAGGTTTGAGGAGACTGGGCAACAGGGAGTTTGTCCCATGATCAAAAACCCCAATATTTTGATGGTAGCACCAGTCCCTAAGCCACCTATTGGTAAGCTGGGCTTTCCTAAACCTCTCCTCATTTATCTCCTCATTCATCCCGGCTAGCACAGGAACTGAGGCAATTACTACTTATGCTCCTACCCCATGAAGTGTGAAGAAAACCGGTGTTGAGATGCTGAAAAGCAGCAAGGAAGTTCAGCACTTGCAGACAATTCTCAGCTCTTTTGGATTCCTTGCTGGACCCAATCTGAAAGATGAGTGGATGGAAGGAATATATCCACAACCTACTCTCTGCCTAATATTTTCCATCTCTCTGAGTCAGTTAAGGAGCTTAGAAGGATTTGGTCTGTGTGTTGATTTTTTTTTCATGCCTCACTGGCTACAGTCAGTTCCCACTCCAACTAAACTTATGAACTGCAGCTCAAATAGTAAGTCATCTATGGAAACATGAAAGACATGTCAAGCATTTTTATTACATGTTTTTTCTCATACAGATAAAACTTCTAGTGACAGTTTCCCTCTGATAAAGGATATCCTAACTAAGGGGCTGTACAATAACCTGTCCTGGTAAAGTGGCCTAAACTCTAGAAAAAACAAAGTGTGTCTCAGAAAGTGCTGGAAACAGCATTATTATCACTGCTAAGCCTGCAATGAAGGGCTTGCTTTTGTCACATGTGTTTGCAAAAGGAGATGCATGGTACATATGCCAGTAATCATTTTGAAAGTTCAAGTGAGGCCTTTTACCAGCAGCTCTTCCTGTGCAACAAGCACCTCTACGTTCAACACAGACAGAATTCAAGAACTCTTGGATGGTACCTGTCTCCATGGTGCACCTATTAGGACTGAGGTTAAAAGCTGTATGGCACCCTCAGTCTCTTTTTTATTGAACTGCCTGTGGGGTGAAACTGGTTTTCAGTTCTGACACTGCAACTTCTGCTGAACTAGTTCATGCACTACCTGGTACTCTGCTTTCAGCACTTGTGAGCTTGACTCTCATGTTTGATGCAGGTGCAGAAAGATTTGCATCTGTCACTTCTGCCCACTTTTCCTGTCTTTTTTTCATTAGGCATAAGGATGGAGGTAAAGGCCAGGGTCCTGGGAGGCCCATGGAGGAGTGTTAGGGCACTGTGAAGATGACCATGTCACCGATCAGAGGCTCGTGCATGGGCTGGTTTTTGGGGCCTTTTATGCTGATTCTGCTACAGGTGACCCATATGGGATTCAGTACTGCAGGGCTCCCAGGAGCCCAAAGAGGGCTCCAAAATGTGGGAGCACAAAGAGGAAGGAGCTGCTATGCTGAATTAGGAGAGTATTCAGCCTCTTCAAAACATGCAGAAGTCCCTTTGAGTTTCAGTGGCTATTCTCTGACCCAGTGAGTGTCCTAATGGCAACAGTGTCACATACAAGCTGACCACAATCACGGTTACCCTCTCTTGCCTGCCCAGGCTGTGCCAGGCACTGCTCATGACAGCAGCCATGGACAAGGCAGAAGGAGGATGAAGACTGGTGGAGTTTCCAGCTGTGAACTCTAGTGGGCCATAGATATGTCAGCACTTAACCACTCAAACTGGGATTTTTTAGCAGATACTGGTTGGTACCCTGGTAAATTTGCTTGCAAAACAAATACAGCAACACGCTGGATGGAAAGAACTTCCCTGGAAGTGTTTAAGGCCAGGTTAGATGTGATCTGAAGTAACCTGGAGTAGTGGGTGGCATCCCTGGCCATGGCAGGGCATTTGGAACGAGATGAGGTTTCAGGTCCCTTCAAACCCACACCATTCTGTGATTCTGTGGTTATGCTAACCCAACTGCTCACCAGCCATAGGATGTCAGGAACTTCAGTGAACAAAGGTGAAGGGTAAATCAAGATAAGCAGGAAAGGGCATCCAGGAAGACAGACACAGAAAAGCTGACCAGTGGTACCAAGATACTGTGTAATACATATTTAGAGTCAGACCAAGAAAATTCCTGCTTTTCAGGAGACAGAGAACTGTTTAGTAAATGGGAATGACCTAACACAATGGACAAAAAAAGGCTGGAAATAAGAAAACACCATGTAAGGTTGAGCTCAGCTGTGAAAGCAAGGTGGCAGCAAGCCACACGCACACTAGTGTCATAAGTACATAATTCATTTTAATGCAACGGACAAGGTAGCTGGAGTGCTATTGTTTGATTAATGCAAGAGGTATTACAGCTGCAGCCCATCACTGAATTTCTTCAGCATAATCAAATATTTTCCTGCTGAATCTACCACCCACACACAATTGTAAACCCCTCCCACAGACACTGAGCAGCTTGTTAACCACATAGTAGCTGTGCATTCTGGGCACATGGTACTTTGAACTCAGTGTGGCAGTGTGATCCTAGGGCTATCCTTTCAGAAAACACAGAAAGGGCACCCCTGCCAAGCAGGCTGGAAACTTTTTCCTGTTTTCTTACAATTCAGTAAGTGCATGTGCAGTACCATCTGCTCTGTCGGCTCCCTTCAGCCTTACAACAGTTTCACATTTGAAAGGAGGATTAACAAGGGTGTCAAAGCAGAGGAGATTGCTCATGCCAGCTTTATTAAGGTGGGTGAGTATTGTCCATGCTCAGAAGATGCCCACCACCAAACCCTCAAAACAGCAGCAAGCAAGTACATATAGTTATTTCACATGAAATGGCAGGTAGGAGATTTACAGTGCAGAAATTATTTCACTGTACCTGCGCCTACATCCAGAAGACCCACGGATCGACCAGAGGTACTCAGGGCTGAATGCAGATGTCCACATTCTCTCTATCTGCCCTCTCTCCCAGAGAGGATTTCTTCCTGTTCACAATCTTCCTGACAGCTCAATACATGGAAGGTTTTGAAAACTTTCCACACAGTGATTTTGCAACACAGAGCAGCCTGGGGACATTTATTTCTTGAAATTCCAGCAGAACAACAAAGCTTCTCACTGACTTGCTGCAATGGTACATGTCTTGGAAGGAGATAGACAGGGACACCCCTGTGTATAGGCAATCTCAGCTGGATGGCGACAGGGACACAGGCCCACAGCACTTCATCTGAACACCAACTGGCTTCTCTTTAGGGACATCACACACAACACCACCTCACCAGAGTCACAGGCAGAGATGGAGGAGCGTGCAGAAAGCACTGGGACATTTATCAAGGACTCGAGAGAGTTCACCTGAAATATGAAGGCAACAAGAAAACTGGCAGCTTCTAGAGGCCTTATTTCATGATTCTCCAAACAGGTCAACACCAGACCTGACCTGAGAGTCCAAGGAGAGGGTGGTGGGCTGCTGATGGGCAGTTGGCCTTGAGGGATGAAGCCCACCACTGCCTGCTGGGGTAAAGCCAACAAAAAGGGCAGCAAAGTTCTGGTGACGGAGGAGTAACAAATAGACTGTGTTCATATTTTTCCTGAGGCAAATAGAGTAATTCAGTGGGCAGCCAGGTGGTTTCAAAGGAAGCATGGGAGTTATGCATGAGGGTGTCTTACACTCTCTCCAGTCCTCCTACACTTTTTTGCCCCTTGCCTGCAAACAGGACCTCTAACCCCATCCATCTCAGGATGTATAAACCCCCTTCTCCCTCAGTCCATCAGCTGCCATCACCTGCAGCTGTCAATACCTTCCCCCATCCTTGGGAAGCAGGAGCAGTCACACCTAAAAGCCCCTCTTGGCCACAAGAGAGTCAGCCAGGGAGGGTGGGCTGTATACCATGCTCCCCTCACCAAGAGTCACCAGCACCATGGCTTCAGCCCAGGATTCCTCTGCAGGATAGCTGGAGTTCAGGAGATGGGGACAAATGGGTCAGGCTGCTTACACACTTCAAACAGCCAATTCCTCTTCCCTTGGCCATGCAGTGGATGTGGCAAAACATGGACTGAGCACGTCCTAGAGCACTTATGGTAGTCCAAGGGGCTGTGGGAGATGCTGTGACTGGAGAAAGCAGGGAGGCATGGGCTTGGAGACAGCCAAATACTGTCTAGGAGAAGATTTTAACATCTAAAACCTGATGGGTAAAAGAGCTAAGGCAGAATAGCATTGTTCACTTCCCAGAGTAACCACTGGCCTCCCATTCATTGTTATAAGAGCAGAAAAGTGTCACCCCTCCCTCTGCTCAACCAAACTGCACACAAAATGCATTTTTGTCTGCGCAGACCTAGCAGTTTCTATCACATAGAAAAGCTTTCTGTAGGGCTGACAGCTTTCTAATACTGAGCCGAAGCTCTGGCTGGCTCTAAGCCATATGCTGTGGCTACCTTGAATGAGGCCAAATGTGCTATGAGGAAGGAGCTCTTCTCCCTGGGACATCCCTGAGGCTGTACTGGCAGAGCCTGCCTCTCCTTTCTATCACCTCCTCCATCCTCCACATCAGCTTCTGGGCTATTCTTAGGACGTGTGCAATGCAGGTATCTAAAGACATTTCTTTCCTCAACCATTACTACACCAGGTCATATTTCTGTTACTTCCTAAACCTGTCAGGACTTTCTGTTTCTGGGTAAATATTTTTGCCCTGGTCTTTACTGTGTAAAACTGAAATTCTTGTCTGTGAGGATTGTGAGGCCCTGGCACAGGTTGCCCAGAGAAGCTGTGGCTGCCCCATCCTTAGAAGTGTTCAAGGCCAAGTTGGATGGGGCTTGGAGCAATCTGGGCTGGTGAAAGGTGTCTCTGCCCATGGCAGGAGGTGGAATGGGATGTTCTTTAAGGTCCCTTCCAACTGAAACCATCCTGTGATTCTATGATTCTGTGATTTGCAGAGCTGTTGGCTTGGCCTTCCTCAGGTAGTGCCAGTAAATATTACAGCATTCCAGACACCCAACCTCCCTCAAAGAGATGCCCCTCCTCTGAAGTGTGAGCACATGTGCAGATGTGTGTATGCATGAACATACAGCTGGAGGAAATAAGTGTAGAAACAGAGTGTGGCATTATACAGTTGTCCTACTTATCCTACACGCTGATGGGGAAGAAAGCCAGGGCAGATATTTTGGATGTGAAGGGAGGTGTGTGCACCATATGACCTGATACGCAGAGGCTGTTTGTGCAGTCCTCTCTGTGCCTGCTGACACCATCATGGCTCCATTCTGTTATGGGAACAGTAAGGGATGATAATCCCATACAATGAAACCCAGGACGTTTCTTAAGTTCCCCTTCAGTTCTAGGCTGTGAGGTCAGATCCTTGGTGAGGTTCATGCCAGAGCCAGCTTTACCTGTCTGTGGAGTAGGTATTGTCACTGAGGCTCTCCCTAAAGTCAGTGAAGAGAGACTTACAGGGTGCAGCTCACATTAAATATATTAGACACCTACATCGTGAGAATAATTGGGAGGTAAAGGTAAGCATTTCTTTTCATGGACAAATATTGAGACTGGAAGATCCAAAAAAAGGCTTTTGCACTGTGTGAAGAAGAAAGAAAATGGTGAGGTAGAGATGATGCAGCACCAGGCATGGTCAGAAAGGTGATTTGTTGGACAGACAGGTCACCTCTTGTCTTTAGGAGGAGGGAGAACAGTGTTCAGCTGGGGAACAGCTTAGAGCTCCACCACACCAAAACTTGTACAGCTTTTGCCTGCTGACCTTCTTCAAAGGCTGTGTCCCTCCCTGCTCCCAGTCACAAACCCATCCCAGCAGATGGGATGTGCAGTGTGAAGTCCACCCTCTGCTGCATTCCTGGCCTTTCCCTGGAAAGCTCAAGGGCAGGGCCTGGCCCAAAACATAGTGGGAATATTCAGCACAGTTGCACATGAAAAGAAGCAAACTAAATATTCCTCTGAACACATTTTAAGATCCTTTGACAACCAGAAAAAGCAAACCAGCAGAGTGACAAGAGCCTGGTTAGATGTGATGAATGTAAAAATTGGGCAAATACAAAGATAGCGGAAAAAAAATAATTCTCATATGAGTCCCAGGCATTCATCATTCTCTACAATCATAAATATTTTTCATATAGTTTAGGGTTTACAGACTGAAAAAACAGGTCTGACAGGGAGTTCAGGAAGTCATTCTGTCCCTGTTGTGCCCCAGAGCAAGGCAAACATGAATTTTCATGGTTTTGCGTAACCTGCTCTGAGAGACCTCTAGTGATACAGACTCCCAGGCAACTCTCCACTCCCACACTTCAGTATCTTAGAGAGCTTGGAAAAGTTAGTTATCCTGGTTGCAACTGAAGTGTGTTACTGTGTCTTCTAGTGATGACAGGCATTGCAAACAGTCTTTTCCCTCACTACATTTTAGGCACTTAAAGCCTACTTCCACATCCCCATCTGTATCTTTCCCTTCCTAGGGAAGACACCCCCAATCTCTCAGCATTTGCCCACAGGCTATGTTTCCCATATCTCCCATCAGTTTTGCTACTCTCTTCTGGGCTTTATCCAACTGACTCACATCATTCCTGAAGTGTAGCATCCAATCAAGATAAAATATTCCAGCTCAGACCTGATAATTTCCTTGTAAAGTTGGAGGCTTACTTCATGCCTCACAGACAACACTCCTATTTATACAATGGAAAATGCTTGCTGGTTTGTACTAGCACAATACTGCTGGCTCACACTCAGCTCTAGATCCTAGAGAGCCCTGACATTTTGTCTGTAAACTTTCCATTGCCTGTCTTTGTCACTTCATTTTTTTTCTGATGAAATCTCATATCTTAAGTGCATCTTTACTGAACAGCATCCTCCTGTTCCAGGGTGATTGTGAATTCTGAGCCTGTTCTGTGCAGCACACCATGTTCTTCCCAGCTCCAGCTAAAAGTTATTGTTTGAATAAGTGCCCTCAATGCCAACATGCCATTCATTATTGGAAATACTGACCAGAATGAATTCTCGGGCAGATCGCTGCAGGATTCCCTTCAGTACAAACTACCCTTTGACAAGGGACCATTGATGACCATGCTCTGAGAATGATCTGCCAAACAGTTCTGCATCAGCTTATTGTAATTTAACTATAGTTCCCTTTTTGTTTTTCCTCTAGCCAGCTTTCAAACTGCTTTTTGCTTCATTTAAGACCTGTTTTCCTATCAATGAATTGTCTTTCCTTCATGAGGGGCCCTGCTCACAGACCCTGCCCTGAGGCTGGGGAAGAAGGTTAGCTACAGTCCTACTCCATGAGAAGGCCATACCTTCTCTCACCACTGCTTTTCGATCAATGATGGAAGTGCTTAAACTACCACAGACCTGCCAAGAAAGACTGCTCTTGATAGCATCCCCTGTTAGAAAGGCAGTGTGTGCCAGCAAGGCCCCAGAGAAGGGCAGAAAGTTGCTCTCTTGTGCTCTCACTCAACCCAAGGCTCAGCCACAGCCTTGAGCAGTATCAATCCCCTCACTCTGTACTGGAATGTGCCTCCCACTGACTGGCGACTGTTTGGGCACGCAGGACAGCTGGAGTGCTGCAAGTGGAGGACGTGCCACTCTGAGGACGTCCAAACACAGCATTTACAAGAATAGACAGTGAAGTCAATGCCTGGAGCTTCCACATATGTTCACCGTACTATGTGATTGTCTTTCACCTCATGCATGAGAGATCTACAATGGAAGGGACAACCAAAGGCAGGATGTGTGATAGCAATGCCTAAGGGACATGTAGAAAAAGAAAGCAATCTTTTGGATCTGTGAGCCTCTGTGAGCCTTTTGGATCTGTGAGCCTCAGGCTCCAGGAGACCTTTCAGAGCGCTGCTCAACCTAACCTGCAGTGCTACATTTGCTGTCTAACAGTAACCCTAAAGCAAAAGCCAGAGTGGAGCACTCCAGCAATTAACTGCATTTAGTGGGAGGCCCAAACTGGGGCCATGTCTCTGGACTCTGGAAAAGAGGAATCAGACACAGTAGGACACTGATGGCAGGGGCTCAGCAGCTACATCTGTGGATGGAAGCAGCTGGACAGGATCCCCAGGGTGCATACACGGGCAAGGCAGAGCACGAAGGAACTTCTGGGAGGGCTCCAGCTGAAAGCTGAGAACACTGTTGGATGCTCTCTGCCAGGGAGAGGAGTGCCTTCCTGCCTGCATTCCTCCCTCCCTTCCTAGCTTCCTTCCTTCCTTTTTTCCTTCCTTCCTTGCCTGCCTGCCTGCCTGCCTCCCTTCCTTCCTGCCTCCCTCTCAGTCCACTGGACAGCTCCGTGCTGCTTCTAATTATTATCAGTTTCTCCTCTCAAATTTCTGCATGTTTGAGTAGAAGCAGAGAGCCTCCTACCTCTACTTCAGCTCCACTGACTGGCTCAGCCTCAGTAGAGAGGAGGACAGAGAAAATAACACATAAAAGTTTTGATAGGAAGAATATTCTAAGTTATTTAAAATAAGTGAGGGAAAATGCATAAAAACCTGTCTCCACAGCAGCTAGAGACACCTGCTGTAAGCTGGAAGAATAACCAGCCATATTTATTCTCTCTAAAACCATTTGTTCTGTAAGTAAGAAGAGCTCAGACCATGGCTGAGATACAGAAATCCCTTCTTGGATTCAAAAACTTCAAGAAATTAAAAAAAGGCTACATAAAGTACAAGCCACTATTACAAAGCTGAAGTTGTACAGTCCCTTTGGACAATTTGGTACTTCAGCACCTGGAGAAGACATCCTTGATTTGTCACAGTGATTCTGACCCACATCCAGATCCCGCACGTGGAAATGGAAGGAAACTCCAAAGAGCAATTTAAAGGAGCCTGGGAGGGGACCAGCCCTTGGTTCATGACAGATAGCAACTACAGAGCCTTTCCAGGACAGTTTCATGTCTCTTCCTGCTGAATAGGAAGTTTTCTAGATCCTGACAAGAGGACACGAGATATACACAGGGACACGCCTAAACTTCTCTGAAGTCAGAACTTCCTTCCATTTTGGAACTGAAAACTGAAGTCCTCTTTGATGGAAGGCTCCGAATAAAGAAGAATAAAAACTCACTTTTCAGTGTAGCCCAATCTAACAAGGTCCCTGGAAACCCTTACAGCCCAGGTATGTGCCCCAGTGTTTTGCAAGGCACAGCTTCTCCTACTCAGTGTAGCAGAAGGCCCTGCTAGGGATGAGCACATAATGAACTTCTACCATAACCTTCAGGGAACCTTGCTGTTACCAAGTTGCCCTAAACTCACACTTCCAGTGCAGCTATGTTACTCTACCATTCTAATAAAATACTTTATTCACAATATCTAGTTTCAGCAAAGCAGGCACAGATGCTTGTGAAAGCCAGAAGTGAAAAAAAAACAACAAAAAACCAAACAAAACCACAATTAAACCACTCATACTAAAAATAACCAGAAACTTCTTTCTCATTCCCTTACTGCTCTGAAGTGCAATCATCTCCTAGCTGGTGCTACACAGAGCTTTCCTCTCTGAGCATACCTCATGCCTCGCTGCATCTGCTAAGGGGAGCTCTTGCAAGAGAACACATATTTGACAGAGAAGCTCCTTCCCAAACCCTTTTAAGGGGCTTCAGTCAGATTTAATCTTTCACTCTGAATCTCACAGTACTCACTCCTTGTGCAGGAGATAGTATGGCCATTTGTCTTCATTAAAGTAAGGATGCCTTTGCTCCTTTAAAGGTACAAATACTTTCCTCAGATAGGAGGTGAAGGTTCTAGAAACACTTTCTGAGCAACCCTCTTAGTAAAGAGATGCCTGGTCCCTGGGACATCTGAGAAGTGGTTGTGATGTTACGAATCCAGAGTTTTGCACAAACTGCTCTAGGTGGATAATGATGAGCAAGAGACCTTTAACCACATGGATCACACTAAAGGCCAGTCAACTGGCTTCCATTGACCTCTGAGTTCACACGTGTGTCCACTAAACAGTGATACCTCTCTCAAATGCTTCAGCATGCTTCCATCATCTGGTGATAGCTATGGTAAAGAGAGAGCAGTCCAGAAGTACATCTACACCCTGATGAAGAATAACCTTGGCTTCTGCTGTTGAAACAGTGGTGTTAAGGAGGCAAAGCAGGATGGAGGCCCATGAAACCCTATAACAGAGATGTCTGCTGGCACCACGTCCTCATGACAAAAGTTGCCAGTATTTTTCTTGGTACTTCCAGCAGCAGCTGCAGCAGTGACAGGACAAATAAGCAGTTCAGACAAGCCAGCAGGTGCAGTCAGTGTTCTGTCCAGCCTTTGAGACTGCCAATAAACATTACACATGCCAATGCAACTTTACCACAGGAAAGATAGGGACTGCAGACTTACATGTATTGTCTTTGACTTATACAACTTGAAGCCAAAGACTACATCTTGAGTGTCAAAGTGCAATCCCACTATTAGGCAGAAAGCCTCATATGCCAAATGTGACTTTAAAGTGACTGCATGGTTCAGTCCGTCCAACTCTGCAGTACAGTCAAGGAAGAAAGTGCATCAATGTGAGACTGGACCAATATGAGCCTACAGATAGTCCTGAACTACAAGTTTTGCAGGATCAAATGTCAATTAGATTAGTTCAAAACAATGTCCAGACAGCTGCTCATGACAGGACTGGATAAGGCTTCATCATACACTTCAGCAGAAAGATCTGGAGGTTGTATTTTGCTTTGTCTGAAGCCTAGGTGACACCACAGGTGACACTTTTTTGGCACATAGTCCACTTTGAGGAAGCACACATTTGAGATCTGAGTCTGATCATGCAATATAGCCCAACCAGAGTAAAAACACTCTCAGAGTGATATCACCAAGCTGATAAAATAACACAAAGCAGTCTCTACATAACTAGAAGACTTTGAGACAGCAGCATATTCTAACTGAGCAGGCTGAAAAAAACTGAGCTTGTCAGGAACACCAACTAAACTGGAGGTGGTCAAGGGGTCATAGTGCCCCTGTACATGCTGCAGGAGATTCTCATTGTCTCAGAAAATGCTACAGACCTCATGGAAGTATGGGCAGCTCAGAAATGCATGGTTCTTGAGCCTAGCATCAGAAACAAGAGCAAACCTAACTCCAAAGCTAATTGGGCTTAGGATTACTCTGGTGAGAAGATTCTCATCTAAACAGGACCTGAGTAAGTGCTCCCTAAGGCAAGGATCAAAAATCACAGAAATCCCACTTCTACCTACTCTTACATGCTGTTATTTGGAGAACCATTCCTGCTGCTCAATAATCCCATTGTAGTAGCTGACAGCACAATCAAAGGTGGTTTGGGCATTCTCCTGAGAAAGACTGGTTGGAAGTGACCTCTGGAAGTCTTGAGCCCAGTTACTCACTCTGAGCAGGATCACTGCTAACAACAGATCAGCCACAACTGTGTCCATGCAGTTTCTGAGATTTCCTAAGGATGGAGATTTCACTGCCTCCCTGGTCAGCCTGTGCCAGGATTATCCTCCCTTCCTAGAGAAAATCACTTTCTGTGTTCCTGGCCTGAAGCTCCCAACCACGATGTGGCTATTGGCCGTTGTTATACTATCTGCAATTTTTGTGAGGAAAGTACAAAGCTGCCTGACATTATGGAGAAACTTAGTCCAAGCCACACACCTTTCTGGGGCACAAGAGCTCTTATCACATAAGAAACAGCCTCTGCCTCTTACTAGTTGTATCTGGCCTCAACCCAGTGAATAAAGGGTCAACATCATGATGGCTCAGGACTGAGTTTAATCACCTCCTCATCCACCTCTGAATTGCAGTAGCAATGAGGTATCTAACTCCTGTTGATCTCCCCAGCAGTGCAGGGGATTTTGCCCATCAGCCAGAGCAGACTGCGCTTGAAAATGAAGGCAGGGTTAAATTGAAATGTGCATTCTGGAGGGAGGGTAATATGAGAAGTGACTTCATCAAACTACAGTTAATAATGGCTTGGCCAAGTTCTAGGCCAAGGTATACTGAAATAAAACACATCAGTCCCAGAACAGACTGTGAGGTGCACTGGGACAGCTCTCCCTGGGAGTCAGAATGGGACTGTGAGGAATTGCCTGTGACGAATGCCAGTGGTCATTTCTGATGGCTGCAACTCCATTGTGAAAAACTGCCCTCTTCTCCCCTGTCATTCTGGCACTCTTTTTGCTAAAGAAACCTAGTTTTGCTGGTCACAAGTCCCTGTTTTGCAATGCTGCTGTGAGCTCATGATGCAAAAGCAGGTAGACACAGAGTCTTAGGTAAGCTGGAGATGGTACAAGTCTGACAGGTCTTGAGCAGCTGATAAGATCATGAGTGAAGTCTGCCTCTCTACCAGCATGACAGTGAATAGAACACACAAGTACAGAACTGAAGATTCTGACTGTGCTGCCCCATTACATGTGTTTTTCTACCCTTGACTCCATGGACAAGCTGAGCCTGACTAGTTCATTATTTCTGTTTTCCTCAGTGGTGCTTTACTGATACCTGATGTGATATCAAACTACTTTACATGTATGTGTATACATATAGACAGAAATATCTTCAGCTAAAGGGAAATAGGGAATGTTGTAAAAAATATATCCTTAACAATGTTCCAAATTCTAAAACATTAATGACAGGGATATTTCTGCTTTACATTCTCTGTCTTTTGTAAATGCTTCAGATGTCCTCAGTTGATAGAGGATCATAAGACTAGATCTTCTTATAATTATTTTCTTTCATATGGTGTTAGGGTCATATTAATTCCTTTGGCTTTGGACCTGCTTTGCAATCAACTTGAAAGACGATTTCTTGCAGCAGATCTGTGTTGCTAGAGTGAAACATTTGCTGAACCTCCACCCTCACTTACCATTTGTGAAGGTGTTCACATAGTACCTGCGGCCCTGGGGAGACATGTAGCTCTGCCAGCCGGGGGGAAGGTGGCCGTTCAAGCTATCTTCTGACTGAGGAGTTGCCTTTCTGGGTTTCTGTTGAGAAAAGAAAAAACCCCAACCTATTAAGTCAATATCTAGATAATGTAAAGCCTGACCAGATACACATCTGGAAAGGGACCATGTGTTTTGGCATTCTAGAGGTTCCAATACACCTAAAGACTTTCAGTCCATTTCTCCCCTCATCTGCCTTAGCTTCACCCAGAACATGAAGCCTCATTCCCTTGAAGCACTGACTACACAGATCACCCCTTGGGACAGAAATGAGCCCCTCCGTGTCTGATGTCCCAAGAGCACCTGAACCTGTCCAAGAAAATGACTGTTGTTAAGCAGTAAAATGCACAACATAAAATGATCAAGTGTCTAGAAAGAGAGGCAGAAACCTGGTCCTCATTTACTGTCATGTGGATATACCAGTGGGTCAAAGCACTGGTCATGGAAGTGCTTCCCAATTTATTTTACAGGGGCACCATCACCTTCAGACAGTTCCAAGACTGCAGAGCCATGCAGCCCATAGGAGTCATGTGCTGAAATAAATTAATCAGGATGATGATTATATATACTAATGATGCATGTAATTAGCAATGCATAAATTACTGATCTACACATCTGGATCCATATTATCCAGATACAAGATCTTTAGGACCCAGATTACTAAGAGTGATCTGGATAATTAGGAATGGCAGGAGATGAGCACCAGGCTGCCACCTGTTCTCCAGGCACACACAGAACTGGTATCAGGATTCAGGTGCCACATCTTAGCTGTACATCTCTTTACCAACTCAGCTGTAAGCTTCAGCACAGCTTCAGGAGCTGGGCAAAGAAAGAGGGGAAGCTGAAGTGCAGGTAAATTGTCTGCACTACATTGCATCACCTGGACTATTCCCTCTTCCAAGTAGTTCTGCTGGTTCCTTGGTAGCTTAGGATTTACAGCAGCTACTTGATGTGAGGCTAGCAAAGAAGGCTTCATTCCAAAGGTGGTGTGAACCTGATCTCTTCACCAAGGAACACTGAATGCAGGAAGATAAAGTGGATGGCCAAAGATTGCCAGTTGCAATCCTACAGGGCTGCGGCTACAGAGCCAGCAGCCTGCTCCTAGCTCACACACAGGGAGCTCCAGTTCTCCTTTCCACAATCCCTAAGGCCCACCAGACATGCAAGGCACTCTCTTTTACCTCTCTGTTTGCTTCCATTGTCTTCAAAGGAATAAATGCAAAATACAAGGAAAAAAGGTTTGAAATTGATTTAGTTATCCCATGGAAGCTAGTCTCAATCCAGGAAATGCCTTCAGAAATGGTGAGGGGAAGGACTGAAACAACTGCACTGGATTCACAAGCAGCCACATCCAGGAAAAAGGAAATTTCAGCATCTGCTGCACATACTGTTCAAACACTGATGGCCATATGAACAACACTATTACAAACTTGTGATGTGTCCTTGTCCTGCACATCCTGTCTCTGAGTGAAATTCCAACTCTTTTACAACCTTGAATAAAAGGTACATCTAATGATTTTGGAGCCAACAGTCTACTTTATGTTTCTTTTCAGTTTCAGAAAATTCTGATTACAATGGCTCTTGAGGCACTGAACTAGAGAATGATCTTGCATTCCTGCCTCATCAAGTGTACCTGAACAGACAGGTCACAGGTGCAAGGCAGCCAGATGGACACAGGCCAGTGGGAGGTGAATCTGTCTCACTGCTGCACCACAGATGGAGCCTGTGTTGGGTCAGTTTTTAGCTCCTCTCCTTGAGGAGAAATACACTGGGAGACTGGGAAACTCCAGCTGGCCCAACATGAACTGAGTAAGCTCTCCCAGGAGATCTGAAGGGACTCTACCAGGTGTATGACTCAAATCTCATGCTCTGCATGCTGACAGCAGGGTGGCATACAGAATTAATCAGTAGGATTTCTGCCGTCTATCCATATCCCCTGTGTTTCTGCTGTCTAAGCTTTAATCAAATCAATTTACAGTTCCACTCCCCCTGCTGTATGTGTGAGAAAGCAGTAGCTTTCAGTTTATGTTACAATTTGACTTTTTTCTTATCTCAGATTATGATGCAAGTAAAACCTTCTCTTAGACATCAGCCTGCCCAAAAGTACATGTTCTTATTATTTTTAGTGTTACTTTATTGCCCTAGAAATGCACTAAATGCAATTCTTGCCTCGGTGAAGCCAGTGCAATCATGTCAGTCTGGGATCAGAGGGGCAGGACCCCTCCACAAAAACCACTGCAACACCTCTCTGTTTCCCGTGGAAGTTCTGAATCCCACTAATGAAAACATTAAACTGATAGAAAAAGAAACTATTCCAGTCTTACCTCTCACTTATCAAAGTCCTACTCCTAGATGATATGTGTGTCTACAGAAATGCCTTGTTTCACTATGCAATGCCACTTCTAAAATGGCTCCAAACCCACGTATTTATTCCCTGTTCCTTTCAGCCATATGCTGGCACTACCAGGAACGTGACCACACAGCTCAGACACCTGCAGCATTTGCTGGTTTTACTCCAAGTCAGTACTCACTCCAGGCTTTCTAAGCACAACATCCCTGGAAAGGTTGTACTGCTTGTACAGAGTGACGCAGAGCAGTGGACAGGTGTATGGCACTGATACGTACTTTTATCATATGAATCTTACCAACAACAGTTGCATTGTGCAAGTTTCCTTTTGGTGCTGTTCAGCCCCTGCGACCTGCTTTGCAGGGGAGTTTTTCCATTTCACCTCTCTGTCAGGCACCCCTCTCTAGTGTTTCTTCTGATGTAATAAAACACTGGGAACCAAAAAGAACTCTTTTTGGAAAGAGCGTATCTGACCAGTGCAGTCCCCCAGTAACTGCAGTAACAGCTAGGAAGCCTGCTTGATTTCTGCCTCCAGGACTACAGCCTGGGCAGCTGTCCTCATACCTTACCCATACACAGTCTGTCCAACAGGCAGGCCAGGTGAGAAGGCCAGGGCTAAAGGGCATTCAGTGGTTCAGGATAAATTAACACAGAATCACTGAATGGTTTGGGTTGGTAGGGATGGTAGAGACAATGTCATCCTATCCCCTGCCATGGGCAGGGACACTTTCCACCAGCCCAGGTTGCTCCAAGTCCTGTTCAGCCTGGCCTTGGACATTTCCAGGGCTGGGGCAGCCACAGCTTCTCTGCCCAAACTGTGCCAGGGCCTGCCCACTCTCACAGGGAAGAATTTCTTCCTAATATCTAATCTAAACCTGCGCTCTTTCAGTTTAACCCCTTTCACCATTGTCCTGCCACTCCAGACCCTTGGAAATAGTCTCTCTCCATCTTTCTTGTTTCCAGGCCGCTAACACAGGCAGAGAAAGTCAGATTCGAGGGAATAGGATAGCCCCAAGCTATTTTTTGAGCCACAAAACCAGTCTCTCTCCCAGCATGCTCCATTAGATAGCTGAGTGCTGGAACAAATCCTGGGACAGCTCCCAAACTCTCTCCATTGCAGGGTTAATGGTCTCCTGTTATTGTTTGGAAAAGCACACTGAAGAAAAGCAAACACTGCCGTGGCAGTGTACCATCTCCTGAAGGATAAGGCAGCAGCTTGGGTCCCTTATTTTCCTTGCATGGATCTCAGGCCTTGAAAATAACACAGTTACACCAGACTATCTCTGTTCAGCATGAAAACCTCATAAAGAAGAATTTGGGATAATCCAACCCTGGGTTCAGTTTCAGAAGATACAGATTTCACACCTTTTTACTGCACACTCACCATTTCTGTACTTAACACCTTCTTTCCCTTCTGGAACTGAAGTCCCTCCCTCTCCACTACCCCCACTTCTCAATATGATCCTACAGTGATCCTATGTGCCCACGAGGTCACAGCTAGGCTCAGCTCACTTTAGGGGCCCACGGTATTCCCCCATTTTGCACAGTCAGCACCAGTGCCCTGCAAGGACAGATGGTTTGCTTAAGCAAAGCTTTAAATTGCCCCTACATCCTCTGAGTCACATTTTCAGTGTTGCTTCATGTCTCCCCAGTGGACTGCAGGAAGAGCAGAGGTCTTTCACCGACAGGTGCCATGGCTACAAACACTGGATGGAAATAGTGTAAAGAGAAAAGTTAACCCAGTGTCTAGCTGTAGTCCCTGCCAAAATGTGTTATCACTTCAAAAAGTACACAAGCAGCATGCTTTGCAATTGCTAATTCTATTTTTTGGTTACTAATACTTTTATAGTTGCTTCTGATTTTGCCAATCAAGAAGTGCTGAAAGCACAGTGGTCTCTATCAGTGATAGTCGAGGACTGATAAGGGAAATATCAGCACTGCCAAATGCTGAAGTTCTTGTAAGCAATGGGGAAATGGTTTGCTTGTATGTGCATGTGTTGTGGTTTAACTCCAGCCAGCAACTCAGCACCACACAGTCACCCACTCACTGCCTCTCACCCCTGGGATGGGAAGGAGAATCAGAAAAAAAAAAGTGAAACTCTTGGTTTAAGAACAGCTTAATCATTAAAATAAAAGATAACGTTAATGACAAACCAAATTATAATAATAACAACAAAGAAAAGAGAAATAAGAGAGAGAAATAGAATCAAAGAAAGATAAGTGATGCACAGTACAATTGGCCATCATTTGCTGACCTGTGCCCAGCCCATCCCCCAGTGGCGTTCAGCCCCTCCTGGCCAACTCCCTCAGTTTATACACTGGGCATGACGTTCTGTGGCATGGAATAATCCCTTTGGCCAGTTTGGGTCAGCTGTCCTGGCCATGCTCCCTCCTGGCTCTTTGTGCAGCTCCTTGCTGGCACAGCACAGCACGCAGAAAAGTCCTTGGCTTAGGGGTCATCACTACTGAGCACCAACTAAAACATCAGTGTGTTATCAACATTACTCTCATACTGAATCCAAAACCCAGCACTGTACTAGCTACTAGGAAGAAAGCTAACTCTATCTCAGCTGAAACCAAGACAAGATGGAGTATGGATGTGTGGATCTCTTCCCTCTGATTTAGAAAGGAACGTGATTCTAAATAGCAGCTCTATCAGGCAGAACTTTATCACCCCATGGAGACTGCAGAGGAAGATCCACTGAATGCTGTGACCACTTCTGTGTTAGAGCCCCTAAGTGGTCCCAGCACAATACTTTCCCAACACTTAAACTCTGATTCCTATAGCAGCTCTCTGGGGAACAGGGGAACTGAAAATGGCATAGGAGAGAAACTCAAGAAGAAACAAAACTTGGCTCCATTCAGGTTTCCTCACCACCCTGTTCTTATAGAATCATAAAATCACAGAACGGTTTGGCAAGGATACCTTCCACTAGACCAGGTTGCTTCAAGCCCCATCCAATCTAGCCTTGCCCACAACTTGTATGGGCAACCTGTGCCAGGGCCTCATCACCCCCACAGTAAAGAATTTCTTCCTAATATCCAATCCAAACCTACTCTCTCTCAGTTTAAAGCCATTCCCTCCTGTCATACCACTATAGGCCCTACAGTCCCCGTGCAGGAGCCCAGAAATCTGTGGGATAGATGATGTGGGATGATGGGATCTGGGATAGATGCATGTGGGACTGAACTCTATTGTACATTACAGATCGAGTACCTTAAAGTTTTGGCATACTCAACAACACATCCTTTCTGACATGAGAGTGCCACAGAGGCCCTAGAGGCAGCACATCATCCCTTCTCTGCCAAAAGTGGAGATCTGAGGAAAAGGAGAGACTTTCTTGCTCTGTTTTCCTCAGTAGATACAACCCTGTCCCAGTCAGGCCATCTGCAGTCCCTTCTTCTTACATCAGCACAGTCAAACTGGAATTATGTTTGCACACCCATATGGGAGAAGTTTCAGCTAAACTGGCATGTGATGACAGACAATCCTACTGCTGCGCCACAGCAAGGACAGAGGCCATGAGACTGCACAGGTAGGGGAGGCAACTGGCAGATGGTGTTCAAGAGCCTGGCTCCACATCTGGCACAACTCCACAGCTGGCATGGCACCACCATAGAGGCTTCAGAGCTCTACCAAATCCAGCTTTCATCAGGGCACACCCTGTGCCCAGCCACATACAACATAGAAAGTGCTTAGAGGCACCTGTGTGTAGACACTTCTTCCTTAGACGGATCAGGAAGACTGGGCTATTACTTTGATTTCCTGCTCCTATTTTAGGAGAATTATTGCCAGATAGTTTATGACAATACTACATCCCAACAGAGGATGTCTGCATGGAGAAGAGGTTACCTATCAGCAGGGAGCATTGTCAAAGAGAGACCAGCAGACAGAGACTGAAAGTTGAAACTAGACAGGCTTGGATTGAAAAGAATCTGCTGATATGAGAGTAAGTATCAAGTAGAAGGGCTTACCAGGGGTCTGTGCACTTCTTGTAGTTCCTCCATCGAGACTAAGTGCCTCTTTCTAAAAGTTCTTCTCTGTTCCAACAAGAGAAAAAGCCAATACCCTGACACCTCTGCCACAGCTCAGACTGGGTGGGCTTGCAATCCCTTCTGCTTTCCAAACCTTCCAACTCCTACAGTGCCTTTGAGCTGACAAATGCTCAGACCACTCCCCTTACTGTCATTTCTGGGAGTGCCACCAGCTGCTGTCACCATAATGGTGGACAGGCAGATCCGGACCCAAAAAGGATGTCTGCAACATACTGTCAAGGAAACAGGAAACCTGAACAATGTGAGCACAGCAGAGAACGTGCAACCTCAGTGAAATCCTCCTGCATCTGTATTTGATGCCTGGAAAAGGGATCAAAGTGTCTCTCAAAACATTCAAATCCAACAACACAAGCACTTTCCTCCTATGAGATTTCCTAGGATCAGAATTCCGTGTTGCAGGGGCACATGCAGGGGTAGACAAGAGCCAGCCACCCAACAGACCTCGTTCTACATGGTTTTCATTTGCTGACTGCAGAAATATAGGGATAGAATTCTCCCGATAAATGCACAGCAGAGAGGAATCAGAAATGAGCAGCAAATGCAAAAAACATCTCAAAGCAGAAAGGGCACTGGAGCTCTTCAGCACCAATCCATGCAACAGAGAGGTGACAAAGTATGTGAAAGAAGAACAGATCCATGGGGTTAACTCATGTAGTCCAGGACAGCAGCACTAACAAGAGGCAGAAGGATCTGTTGTACATGAACCTCACCATTACCTATGAGCATTCCCTTGCATCCATGGGCACTGGTTTAGGGACGGCAAGAAGAGGAGGACAACCCATGTGTTTTGGAGAGCCACCACAGAGCATCACAACCCTGAACAGGGAAAAGCATTTCATCTGTGTGCTGCTAAACACAGATGGTCTAGAAGCATGCCTGAAGAGAAGGACAACTGGGTCAGACATCCTGGATGCTCCATGAAAAGAAGAGCAGCAGCCTAGTCCGGCTCATCAGAGTCCTGACACTTGCTTGTCTGGCTGGGCCACCCCAGAACAGGGTGAGTATGGCCAGGAAGGAGATGGTGGGGTGCCTCTTCCATTCCACCTCTTTTGACTTTCTGACTATTTTCTTCTCTCTCTGTTGATCTTTGTCTTCTTGGTCAAGTTCATAGCAGTAGCCCAAGTGATTCTACTCCTTTGGAAGACCACCTGGCAGTGTGATCTCCTCCCAGTGGTGGAAAAAAAAGCCAGAAAGGATTTTATGCAGCAAAGTGAGGTAACAGGGAGTGCCACACATCAGTTCAATCCAAGCTGACTTGACTCCTGAGGCAAGTTCTGCTTTACTCAACAGAGGAAAATGACTTCCCATTTTAACACTGCAGGAAATCCCCATTCTCCTTCAAAGACGGATCCTGGGGCGGAAACATCTGTGCATTTACAAGCTCCCTTGAAGATGTGTCAGCTTTCACCATGCTCCAGCATAGCTCAGCCCAGGGTCACTTTCCAACATACAATCCAAGGCAAAGTAAAACAATCCCAACCCCAAATATCCAGGCCCTGAGCAACCTAATCTAACTCTGAACAAGTTGTTGGACCAGAGGCCTCCAAAAGTCCCTTCTAATGTAAATTCTCCTGTGATTTTATGACCCTCTTTCAGCATAGCATGAAGCCTTGGAGCAACTGAAGAGGAGCCTCTGGCTGTGAAAAAGGACTGGAGTGCAGCATCAGCACAGCCACCTGCTGCTGGCACCTGCTCAGTCACACTTGCTTCTGTTGCAGACCAGCAGCACAAGGAACGGCCACAAGAGCCCAGATGAGCAGCTGCCCTGCAATGTCCTGCCCAGTGCTGGATAATCAATGGTGACAGAGACCTGGGCAAATTATACAGGGGAAACTCCCTCTAAGGAGCAATGCAAGGACACAGCAGGTAAAAACGGGCACAGCATGAACCTGGCCCACAACAGCTTCTGTCCAGCAGGGAAAGGCTTCCTCTGCCTTGTTATTACTGAGCTTATGTTTCTCTCAATACTGCTGTTTGCAGGAACACTGAATCTGTACAAGGTGTGTGTCAGTCCCAGGTTATGGAGCAGAAAAGGCACACATAGAAACATAGAATCACAGAATGGTTTGGGTTGAAAAGGACCTTAAACCAATCTCATTCCATCCCCCTGCCTTGGGCCGGGACACCTTCTGCTACGCCAGGTTGCTCCATGCCCCATCCAACCTGGCCTTGGACACTTCCAGGGATGGGGCAGCCACAGTGTCTCTGGGCAACCTGTGCCAGGGCCTGCCCACCCTCACAGGGAAGAGTTTATTTGTAACAGCTAATCTAACCCTGCTCTCTGTCAGTTTGAAGCCATTCTCCCTTGTTACACCAGGACCTTGTCCAGAGTCCCTCTCCAGCTGCCCAGGACCCCCTCAGGTACTGAAAATTGCTGTATGGTGCAGTCAAAGAAGTGGGGTCCGTGTTTGAACTCAGTTGATGCTGCAAATGGGGCTTGCTGAGTGCAAGATGTGCACAAAGGCCATGGGTGACAGGGTTGCCAACGCCAACACTCATATCCATCCCAAGTCTGGCATAAAGGTCCCAGCACTGAGAAGTGCTCACAGACTCTTTCCAGGCCGGGCATGAATATGCCCACACCAGCCTGTGCCCTGGCTCAGGAGAAGGCCTGTGGCCCCCACAAACTCCTTGGCACTACCCGCAGCCTCTCTCTCTCTCGAACTCTGAGTCATTCTGTATTTTGTTCATTTTTATGCAATCTTTCTTGCTCAACATTTGGTTTCCATGGAGTCACATACACTGTTTGAAACAGATTTATATATAGAAAGTGGAATGGGTCATATGACCCATCTCTGTTGTCATGGCAACCAGCACAGCTCCCCTTGGGCTGAATCGGATGGCACACAGCTGCTGGGGACAAGTCAACCTCCCTGGGTGGCCCTGTGGGCACCACACTGCCCGTGCCATTGCCCTCCAGCTCGGCTGTGCTATTCCTCTGCTCCAGCCTCCTGTGACACCAGCCCTTGTCCCCACAGAGGACAGTCCCTTTGTCTGTGCCAAGTGTCAGGGCAGCTCAGAGCATGCACCAGTCTAGCAGGACAGCTCTCATTTTTCCATGTCTTAAAAATCTCCTTGCTGTAGTAAGTCTCCTGTCTGCCCTGACAGCCTTCATTCCTTCCTCCTAAATAACTTCAGCATCTCCATGCAGCTGCTATTCCCTTGGATGCCACCTCTGCAACTTTTCTACCCACTCACTATGGGTGTGACTAGGAGGACCTGGTGACCAGCTCTCCTATGGCTTGCACTGCTCTCTTTCCCATTTGGTTCTGGAACACAGTGTGTGGCTTCCCATCCAGCTCTGCCTGCTCTCCAGTCCCAGAGCTGCCAAAAGCCTCCCTCCTCTCCCACTCAGGTCCCTGGCTGGGGTGCAGGCATGTGCCCAGGACTTTGCTTTAAGGTAATATACATGAACAGCACCGTGTTAGCAGAAAACAATCCTTCTGGGACTGCTATACTTTTCTCTGCCAGTACTCTAAATGAGAGAAAAACAACCTGTTTCTGAAGGATACATGACCCAGGGAGACAGATTGGGTGATGTTGTCTACCTTGGTGCGGTGTGAGAGAGGAAAATGGGTGGGAAGAGAAATTGTCTGACCTGTGAATCCCACCTAGATCCCGTCGAAACAGGGGCTGTCAAGCCAGAAGTGAAAAATCTGAGTAACTCCAGTGCAGCTCAGTCCTCTCCCTTTCTTCCCAACATGTGCCTGGTGCACAGAGCCATGTGCCAGACTGGGAGAAGCCACAGCAATGCGTTGCAGCTGAGTCTGGCCCGTGAAGTGGATTGCATAGGACTCCTGGCACCAGGTCTGGTCCAGGTCCTACCAAAAGTGATGCTTACTTCCTAGCAAAGCAGCAGCTCAGGGTGTGCTTGGCAATGGCTACCCGTGTGTTTTGGCTGAGAAAGGAAGGTGTAAAAAGCAGTAACCATAAGAAAGCAGAGGAGTTGAGATTCAGTGTGGGAAAAGAGCATGGGAGTGGGGCCCTGATTTGAGGAGTGTGGTTAGCAAGAAAGAGAATAAAAAGCCTTTGACAGCAAGGATCTGGGGAGTGGCAGGCATGCAGGAGGGTGAGAGCCATCTGCAAAGGACAGCCCAGATGCCAGCCTCCTCACCTCTTACTCTGCCTGAGGGCTGCATGCTCCCAGTCAGTTCATCCCTTTCCTGTGCTTCCTTCTCCGTGTGCTCTCAGGGGTGTGAGTACAACCCTGTGACAGCACTCAGCACTATCTGGCAAGGGTGTAGAGACTTGGTGCTGAAAGAGCAACCAAGAAAGGGGAAACCAAGTACCACTCTCCCAGCAGGTGCCAAGGACCATGGGCAGCCAGTCTGTTCTGAGAGCTCATCTAGAACAGAGTGACCATGGCTGCATGCACATGGGCGTCCCTGCAAGGATAATCCACCCATGGGAAGCTCAGGAATCACTCCCAGAAAAACACACAGGTTTTTTTTTCCTTTTTGTGCTAATTGACAACAAGTATAATGGCCAATCTTCACGAACGAAGATTTGGGAAGGGCTCACCCCACATGTGTGCCCCTCCGAGCCTGCGCAGGGGATTTTTTAGGTGAGGCTCAGCGTGCGCAGAACTGGCCCCACTGTTTAAGTCCTAAGGTTCATTTGCCATTGCCGAGCAAGCTTGGACAGTGACAGTGAAGTCTCCTTAGGACTATCTACAGCACCCGGTACTAACCGGGCCTGACCCTTCTTGGCATCCAAGATCTGATGGGATCGGATGGCAGGGAGGCATTGAACTGCCGGGACAGCCTGTACTGAGACTCGAACTTGCGACCTTGGGAGTCGGAGACCAGAGTGCTCTCCACTACGCCATGGGACCGCCCCAATGGACAACAAGTATTTAATGGACAAATCTGTCCAATCCCCTCTGAGTAGCCCCACTAGTGTTATCCAGCTGAGCCATGCACGGATGGTTGATGGCCAGAGTGAGACTGGACAGGAAAGAAGCTGAGGGTGACCACATCTGGCAGCAGCAAGGAACTGGCACTGCTGGGAGGAACTTGTCTACAGCATGGCCTGGGAAGTCCAAGGAGAGGTCAACTAGACAGATTGCTGTGATATTAGGAAAATTTTCTTCACTGAAAGGGTGGTCAGGCATTAGAACAGGTTGCCAGGGAAGTGGTGGAATCACTGTCCCTGAAAGTGCTCAAAAAACATGTAGATGTGGTGCTTAGGGACATGGTTTAGTGCTGGACTTGTCAGTGCTGGGTTAATGGTTAGATTGAGAAGGCTTTTCCATCCTTAAGGAATCTGTGATTCTGTGAAGGACCTAACACCACACACAATGGAGCACAGAGGAGCAGAAATAGAACACAGAGGGGGGATGGGAACCAAGATAAACTAATCCCACAAACACAGCACTCTGACTGGAGCCACCCCTGTGGTGAGAGCCTTCAGCCTCATTGTCTGGGGTGAAAATCGTCACAATGAGTCACCGGGAAAAGCTCTCTAGACCATGGAACAGACTGATACTGGGACGCAGGGAAAGAGCATCTTGGTATTTTACAAGACAAGGGATGGTTAGGGAAGAAAATAAAGGTGGAGAAAGGGAGGAAACCAGTGAAGGGTAAGAGGGTTCAGTGAGCCAGTCCCATGCAAATATGCAGCTGGTGATCACATTTGTTTGTCCATACCCTGACTGATGACTGCGAGGAAAGGCAGATCAAGCTGGCCTTGGCACATCAGCTTATGAACCATACAGAAGTTAAGAGGTCAGGGCAAGAATGCCAGGAAAGATTGGACTGGTACCTCTTACCCATTCCCAAGCACATCTGTGTCCAACTGCCTCCTTCCAACATGGAACAATCCCTTCCAGCAGCCAGTTTCGCTGTAGCTTCGAAGTAGTTTTTCTGAATTCTCTTCCCAAAGAGAAATACAAAAGTTAGCACTCTCTCATCCCTCTTTTCAGCACCATTGTTTCTTGCTGTTCAGAGAGTTAACACTGGAAATTTGCAAACTAGCAGAGTGGGCAGGGACTCTGGAGATCCAGGAATGGTTCATCTGCCACAACACAGCCAGCCTGGGTTACCAACAAGCAGTACACTGAGTGCCCTGCCCTTTCTATCAACAGAAAATGAGGCCATGCTGTCTCCCTACAACGTCTTGAAATACCAGGATGTGGCCAGCTGGGACAAAGCTGATTTCTCAAGAGATCCAGAGCTGCCATGAGCACAGTTTCATGTTCCTATGCCAAAACTCTTCATGCTGTATACTCAGCCTACTCAGATATGACAGAATTTGATACGAACCACGTGAGTCACAGCTCCATCCCATCAATGGGAATGCAGAATCAAGCTCTGCCACAGGCTGCCATGAGCTGGCTCTCCTGGATACTAAGACTTCCTCCAAGCAGGAGTCACACCATGGCTTGGTAGGGTAGGAAAGGGCAGAAGGTGAAAAGCTGGGGATAAGGCAGCACCAGCCCTCCAGGAACCCTGAGCTGGATGTGTCCTGTGCCAGGGCAACCTAGAAGCAGGCAGGAGCCCTCCTCCCCTTGTTGTGGGACTCCCTGTGCTCCACCTCAGGGAGGGGACAACTGAGGGCAGTGTGAGCTGCAGGTTGTGCCCAAGGAGGGGAACGGTTGGAGCCCCTGGCAAGGTGGGGCAGGTGGTCACCCTGTGACTCTGCAGGAACCAGAGAGCAGCAAGAGATCCTGGACCCAAAAATAACCACTGGAATGGGTATGTGGACTGTAAGGCAATAAAAGCCCAGGGATTCTTTTGTTTGTCGTATCCCACTCAATTATTTTTTTTCCCAAAATTGCATGCCTGAGACTCTGCTGTGGGAAACCTGGGGTACAGAAATTTCATTACAAGCCTCGGCCTGCTCAAAGGGGTGAGTCACTCATCTCCAACACCAGCATCTGGTACAAGGCAGAGCACCAGGGCCAAGCACTCTGAAGGGCTGTGTTGTCCTGGGAAGCCGGGGACAACAAGGCCATTGTTGAGCAAACCTTGTACTGTCAGAGTCACCCACAGAAGCACAGAGAGTCATAAGGCCACATTAGACCAGCTGCAGCATTACTGCCTGTCTCCAGTTTGAAATGACCTGCTGAGAGGACAAATTCCTCCTTCAGTGGCTGCGGAGTGTGGCACACCAGCAAGATGGTCAGAGCCCAGGAGGCAGCCAGGGGGTTGGGGGCACACTACTTGCTCCAGGTGTTCTGCCCTGCAAGGATGACTGGAAGTAGTTAAAAAAAGACACTTCCCACAGACATTTAAATTCACTCTCATACCCCTCTGCCTGGGCTATGGCATGGAAAAGGGTGGTAGAAAAGTCAGCAGGCTTGAGGGCAGTCAAAGAGCTGGGCAGCACAGCTGCCTTCTGGGATCCTCACATCTGTGAGTGCAGTTCACTGGAGAAATGGAACACCTGAGAATAATGCCAAATGTTTTTCTGTGGGGGCCTCCAGCCTGTGTGCTGCAGGAAGCTTGGCCTGGCTAAGCGCTCTCTCTACCTGTACTGCCATAACACACTCTCACTAGCCCATGAGGAAGCCTCAGGCCCCCCATGCTCACCTTGCAGACAGGAACATGCGCCCTCCCTCTGGCCAGGGCCAAGCAGCACTAATGGCTTCTTGGGATCAGATGCAGTGTCAGGCTTGGGAATTTCACAAGACATTGCAGTGAGCTACCAATCCATGCATAGAGAACTGTAAAGGAGCCGCAAGCCACTGGAAAAATTTCTTCACTGAAAGAGTAGTTAAGCAATGGAACAGGCTGCCTGGGGCAGTGGTGGAATCACCATCCCTAGAAGAACTCAAAAAATGAGTAGACATGACACTTCATGATATGGTTTAGTGGGCATGGGGGTCAAAGGTCAAAGGCTGGACTTGATGATCATGGAGGTCTTTTCCAAACTTAATGATTCTGTGATTCTAAGTATCTGTTTAAATAGGACAAAACTTGAACAGAAGACTAGCAGAAATGAAAGAATGGTGAAGAAACCTGTGCCTTGCTTGCTTTGCAGTTTTTTCGGTTCCACTTGTGACCTCATGCATTTGGAAAATCTCATGGATTTTCGGCATTGCACCACACTGTGCATCGCTCCCCTACTCCCTAGAATAAAATCCATCCTGGACATGTGGGCAGGGCACGCTTGGCCAGCTGTGAGCTCCTGCAGGCTGCCAAGCTGTTTGCTGACCCCTCTGTCAGCCCTGGCACTCCCAGAAGCAGGGAAGCCTCCAGTGTGCTCCACAGCTCCCAGGAATCACAACCTCCTGTCGTCCTGCAGCATCCTCTGCAATTCCAGCAATTGGATGCAATTCCAAACAATGCAATTCCAGGATCCTCTCTTCCTGGCTAGGCCAGGGCATGCCTTTCCGTGCTTCATTTCTCATACATCACTGTGGTTTTAACAAGCCCAGTTCTCCTGCTGCATTCTGCAGTTTCCCAGACACAATAAAATCACTTCATAACAACTAATAATTAGTGTCCTTTTAGGAAGGAAGGGATTCTCCCTTAAATTATAGACTGTCTCACACATGCACACACAAGCATGCATAGCAGAGCTAAGGTACAGCAACCTCCACTTTACTGCAGTCATCTGCAAAAAATGTCTATTTACAGAAACATTTTGGAGCAAGTAACATAATCTGTAAGTTAGAAAAGCATGTAAAAGCATCGTAGGTAAGTTTCTGGTCAGATCTCCAGAGCCAGTGCATTCCCCTTCTCAAGCCAATTTAATGAAAGAACATTCTGCCCAAAGAATAATCTCAGTTAGTTGTCTGTATTTACCACAGAATCACAAAATGCTCTGGATTGGAAGGGGCTTTGAAGCTCATCCCGTTCCAACCTGCTGCCATGGGCAGGGACACCTTCCACTAGCCCAGGTTGCTCGAAGCCCTGTCCAAGACTTGAACACTTCCAGTGATGGGACATTTAATTATTTATCTTTAACTACTTTAAAAAAAGCTTTAAATATTCTTCTCTCTTTCAGGAAGAATGTTAGGACAAGATGCCTAAGAACCTTATGTTCAATGAACTGCATTTCTGATAGGATACTTTTATTATAAATATTATCTCAAAACCTATACAATTAAAAAAGCCTGGAATAGTTCACTCAGATTCTGTTCCTGGCCCCAGGCCTTAAGCAGAGCTATTATTATTTTGGCACATTACAGCTACATTTCCTCTACTTTAAAATGAAATTTGCTTCCCCCTGTTGCTGTAGTAGCGCAGAACCCCAAATAACACTCTTTGCTGACTTTGCAGGCAGCTTGGATGAGTACCTTTTATTTACAATCACCCTCAATTTTTGTTGAATGGTGTTTCCCTGCAGAGGAAGTTTGTTCTGCAGCTCCAACCTCATTCAAGGCCCTCCATGACCAAAACTTTGGGAATTTCAGATGCAGAAAAAGTAATGAAATGGCTAAGATACAAAGTGCTGCCAGATGCACATTCCTGCACTCTCCCTCATAATCTCTCTCAGGCCTGGGGAATGTGACTGTTGTTCCTGTAACTGCCGTACAGTACACTCACAGACACACCATCCTTATTTGCTATTTTTGCTGCTGCCACAAATCTTAATAAATGAGCAAACAAACAAACAACAAAAGCAAGCACAGGAATCCCTGCCTGCGTACTGCTGTGGCCAGACACACTGATGGACAGACAGACAGGCAGATGGACAGATGGTCACAGGTAGCCACTGCTGGTCTGAGAGCAGGGCCATGTGCCCATTTCCCGCTGGAAGGACAGGGTGGCATGGGAAAGACTGGGGGCTTTATGTGCAGTGCAGAACACTTGCTCCCCCTTGCAGATGGGACATGGACTCCTGCTGGGCTCAGCATCCCACAGGGAGGAAACACCCACATTTACTGCATCTGCAGCATCTTCCAGGGGCCTCTTCCATAAAAATGCCAAGAGAGGACTGAGATGTTGCTTAAGAAAAATCCTCCTTCTCCACCAGGCTTGGCAACTCTGCAGGTTGCTCAGGCAGGACATGCTCAGCATTACCACAGGCATTGCTGCCTGCCTGCCCCCTCCCACAGAAAAGTCTGGGCAGTGATGCCAGAGCTGCCTGGTGGCACCATTGAGGCCAACTGGTATGTGATATACAGGTAATGCAGCACCCTGAATATGCCCTTGGTGGGCAGAGCAGCAGAGGGTCTCCAATGCTCTGCAAGTGCCACGTGGTCCTCTCTCCCCCCTGCTCCCAGAAAGGATCATGCTGGTTCACTCTCATCCAGCAGCACCAAGTGCTCTCTGCAGCTGCCACCCCCTCTTCAGCACTCCTGCACCGTGGCTCTCTTCTTCTTCTGGCCTTTCTGATTTGGAGGAGGAAACCTGCAGAGGACACCCATGTGTTTCTCCCACATGCAACCTTACCAGGACTGTAATGTGACCTGTCATTTCACTAGACCAGGCAGTCCTGAGTGAAGTGGATGCCTTTTATCTCTGGCTGACACTAAAGGGTATGCTCATGTTTACCTTCTAGTTATTGGCCTACCTCTGAGTATTGAAAAATCTCAGTTTCTTGTCCTCATAGCTACTGCTCGTGGCACTCTGCATGCTGAAGGGAGCTCAGATCTCACTTACCCAGTTTATCTCTTTTTAATGAAACTCCACCATACAAACATTTCATCTAATAAGAAGAGTATCCAGGTCACCACATTTGTGCTGTGCAATTCATTCTGTCCTGGGATGGCCCATAACATTTGAAGCAGCACACTGCCAATGATGGGGAGGACTGAAGAGACAAGAGATGGCAAAGGCAGTCCTAAAGAAAAGTGCTGGGAGACAGTGGCAGCTGAGTAGATGCAGGACAGGGAGACACACTGGTGGTAGACAATCAGCTGCAGATGGGAGCAGAAAAATAGAGCGGGCAGAAACACACAGGAAATATCAATTCAATATTCAGCTTGGAAAAAACACAAGTAGGAGAAAACAGGCCAAAAAACCAGACAGCAGGGGGGAAAACCCTGAAAACAGTCATTGATGAATTTTAATTTACCCCATGAGGTAACTGAACATCCTTGGAAGAACCCAACGAGCATCATTGGATCCCCTCCATCTGCTCTCCTTTCCCAGTCGGTCCTCTATCCCACTAATACTGGTTTAAAGAAATTAATAAACTGGTGATTTTAAAACTGCCACATTTCTCTTCTAGATCCTCTGTTCTCTTCTGGACTTTATCAGGCTTCAAACTCCCAATTGGATGTTTACTAGGATGCATTTTTACATGACCTCAAATTTGTTTATAAAGCAAAAAAGGATGAAGGAAGTTTTATTAAAAAGTCCAACGTTAAAGCATGGTTATGCCAGTGGTCAGTTAGTACCTGGGTGGTGTGCCTAGGAAATGTAGATGTTTTGCTGGAAGTGGTGGTTGCTCCTGGCAGGACTTCGATGGGCCCTGGGAACAGCAGCCCAGGTTGTAAACTGCAATGTGGACACATCACCTGAGGTTCCCTTTCTTTTTCAAGCCCAGGTCTTCTCTTGGTGACCTGCTAGTAAGTGACATACATCACTGATGAAATATGTAACTACATTATCACCCTTTGACACAGGATGAGACACAGAAGTACAGAATTCAGTGCTGAACTCGCCACCAAATACCATTACTTCTGTGCAATTCACAATTTTTGCTGTTTCAAGGGAAGTGAGCTCCAGCCCAAGCTCACAGCCTACAGAACAAGCAAGCAGAAAAATTGCCTATTACCACAACAACAAAGTAGAAATGTAATTCTGGCTTTGAGTTCCTGCAGCTACACCAAGGGCGCCAGAGGCACCAAGCCTGTGTGACAATTCCTGTTTCAGATAAAGCTCATCACAGAGCACAGAGTGTACTTGTTCGGAAGAAAGTTGGCACCTGAATCCCTGGCACTATCCTGCCATGAAGATGCATTTCCAACATAGTCCAGACACTCTGACCTGCTGCATACTCCAAACTCATCAAGGCATGTTGTCTCTCACAGAGGATGAAGAAAACCTATCTGTTTGATTGCTCTACATCTAGTGAGTAAATCATGTTTATGGAACTGGGCATTTCAGCATCCATCTTCCACTTCCATCCATTACAGGATATACTTAATTACCTCTTTCTGCAGCACTGAATTTGAATCATTATCATATGGAAACATCAGAAGTCACTGGGACTGGGAAGCTTTTGTGCCTGGTGCTATGCATCTAAAGGAATGAACCTTTTAGATTGCTTTTAAATCAAAAAAAGCTGCCAGTTATTCTTATGACAAGTGTAGGTGCAAAAGCAGATAAAATTAGCAGAAAGGCATTAACAGTAACAGGAAATATTCTATAAAAGCGTATTAAGAGGAAGACCATGGAAAGGAACCAGTTGCAGCTCAGCAGAGAAGGAAAATATCCGCAGACGTTCAGGATATTTAAAAAAAAGTCATCTGTTAATAAAGAAGTCATCCATCATCAAATGGCTGTCACAGTTAATACCAGCAACAAAGACCTCAGCCTGCAATATGGAAGGAATAAGTTGGAGAACTCTGAGAATCACAGATTTATCCTAACACTTTTGAAGAATTGACTCATAAATCTCAGGGTATTTGCTTACCATTTCTGAGAATTCATGGAAAATCTGGGAGGGAGAGTTCTGGCAACATAGATATTGTCTAGTTTGGAGGAATGGGAAAAGAAGGATAAAGTTGTGGAACAGCTGCTTGAACTCCAGTTCCCAGAAAAATAATTGAATCACTTATTTAAGGACCCAGAGCAAGTAACCAGGATATATTTAAAAGCCTACATAATTTTGTCCAGGATATGTGTATTAAACCAATCTGATCACCTGTATGTGTTTGAACACCAGCTCCCAGGTGAAAGTGGGGCTGTAGTGGTGTCAGTAGTAGCCTAGTCTCCTAGGGAGACACATCTTACTGGGAAGGAAAACAAGACATGGATCAGGTGAGACCTCAGCTGGAGTTATCTGTCAAGTTTTGAGCTTCACTCTGTAAGATATGAAAAAACTGTCTAGTCCAGAAGAGAGTAAAAACCAGAGATCTAGAAAAAAATGACCCGAAAGGAAAGTGTAATTTAATATAGGGCAGAAATGAGAAAGAGAGGAGTGTCTCAGATATGTCATCAGTCTGCTGAAAAGAAAAAGGGTCGTTTATTTTCCTATCCCTCACAGGAGAGAGAAAAATGGATTTACTTTGAAGGAGGGGAGGTTCAGGATGGAGGTGATACTGAAGCCACAGTATAGGCTGAACTTCTTTAAAAAAATACGAGATAACTGTTTATAAGAAATGATGTAGGTATTATTGAACCTCTTCGGAGTAAAGGCCTATGAAGTACATGTATGTATGCTGGGAATCTGTGTCCAAAGATCACACTATGCTGACATTCCACTGTGAGGTGGCTTGAAATAGAGGTGTTTGATGTGAAAATAGAAATACCATTGAATGTATGACATCATGAAAACAAAATCTAATATGACAAAATGCTACTTAGCAAGGGTGGGGATGATGCAATCTTTCTAAAGTCATTCCCAATGAAATCTTTAATAATATTATCACAAATAATTTTCTTCCACAGGTCTCTGATGCTTGACTTTTATGATTACTGAGAAATGGCTTAACTCCACCTCATTTCTGCTCTCTGGGGGGCAATTTGTTATGAGGGTAATGGGCTTCGATGCAAGAGCAACAACTTAGACTGACAGCAATTGGGAATAAGGCTCTGGAGACTGCTGTGACATGGTCTGTTCCTTGATCCTGGCATTTTAAGAACAAACATAAGTGATTCAATTATCACCAACCAAACCAGTAACAGCTCCCTGTAGACACCCAAACCAGGCCATTTCCAAAAGGCCAGATTTGGCAGACCTGGATTTGTTTTTGTTCATTAATCACTTCCCAGATCAGTCATGTTTCCCTTGCATCCAGACCATTCTCAATCCAGAAGACAAATGCAAGAGGACTTCTCCAATCTAATCTGAATCATCAAGCCAGACAACCTTCTGGGGCTGGTCCAGCAGGCCATCAGAAATGTCAGCAAATAATGGATGTACTTGACTCACAGACATGAGGTCAATGTTTTTGAAAAGACCTGATAACTCAGAGAGAGGTTGATGGGGTCGCAGATAGAAGCCTGCGCTGGGTTATTCAAAGGATTCTGCGGATTGATGACCCTGGATCTGTACTAAAGACACTGGGCATAGAGGTCTCTCCCAAAGCTCTCAAGCACTGCAGCACACACCTGCCTGCAACATCTGAGGGTTTCTGCAAGAGGCTGAGATGTGGAGCTGCCCATGTTGCCTCCATCTGGGCACCCCAGTGAAGGCAATGTCCTGCCACCCTGCACTCCCCCATCACGCTCCTCCTCTCAGCATCTGGCACTGCTCTGGCCTCACATGCACTTATGCAGACATCATCACCTCAAAGAGGCATAAAGAAATCATTCCTAGACTATAATCCTCTCCACATGAACTGCTGCAAACTTGCATGTGAAGACCAGCAGCATTTGCAGTTGAGGTATTTTGCAGCCTGTCACTGCAAAAAAAAAAAAAAGAAAAAGAAACCTACGCAAAACAAGAAAGTTCTGTTGAGTCTGCTTTAGATGGGATTTTTAAGGTCATGGGATTTTTAATTCCTGTGCTTTGGTGAACAAGGTAGAAGCCCATTTTTAATCTAGACTTGATGTAGAAATAAACGGTCAGAAATTTCCTGGTAACAAACTGCTACCCTGCAGAGAGCAGAATAAAAACTGAGTATTGCAGCACAGCTTTTGGTACAGATACTCCAGGAGTCATGGAAACACCCCTTCAACACTATCCAAAGCACCAAGCTACTATGGGGTCTCCTCTGTCAGGAGCCTGTCCTGCCCAGGACACCTCACTGTCTGTACCACTTCCCTTCTGGAACTCCCTGCAAAATGCCAGCCCCTCTGCGACATCCGTGGGGCTGCACCCTGCTGCCTGAACACTTGACTTGGGCTCAGAGAGAAACAAATTGGAAAAAAAAACATTTAATTCAGGGAAAATTGTTTTAATTCAAACAAAAGAGCCACTTTCTGGCTTGGAAAAACGTATTTGTACCTTCCTGCTCTGCTGTAGCAGTGTTGTTTGTGGAGGAAGGAATGGGGAACTTGAGCACAGCCTTGCATTTGCAGGCAGGTCCCACCTCCTGGACAGCAATCCTTGGCCTCATGCCTAGGAAAGAAGCAAGACAACACAGAACAGATGCTGGATTCAAACTACAGATTTATGAAAACACCTCCAGGCTCCTGCTCTCTGACTTAGCAAGAGAAGAACAGTTTGGCAAGACATGAAAACTACATCTCAGTGCAGCTCCTCATGGGGATTGCCATACAGCCTGTTTAAGCTAGTATATCCACTGGCAGAGCTGCTCTATGCTCTTACCTCTACTCAGGACTGCAGACCACACCTGAACAGGTGTCTACAGCCAAGCTAGGTGGAGAAAAAGAGGACTCATGTCCTTCAGCCTGAACATCTGAAAAAGCATTGAGGTAGTCTGAACTTGGATGTTCCTCCTCCTCAGTTGGCTACAAAGGAATCTGAGTGTTTTGTTGCTTTGAAACAAAGATTAATTTGTTCTTCTGTGTTTGCATGTTGTACTGAGAAGTTCCTGCTACAGGACTGCTCACCTGTCCACACTGAGCTACCGTAGCAGAAACAATCCTTGAAGCTTATGGGAAACCTGCTGCCCCCTGGACACTCTGTGACTCTTCCATTCACTGATGGCCAGCAGTTCCCACTCTCCCTGAGGAACCAGAGGTGGTGTTTGTCTCCATGCTGAGGAAGAGGAAACTGAAGCCATGTCTATCAGCCCTTGAGCTGCTGACCTGCTGCAGGAGGTTGGTGGTTAATCCTCCTCTCCCAGAGACTATAATGACCTGGTGGACATCATACACATACAGCCCTCCTGCACAGCCCCATCAGGCATGGCAGCTGCCAGGAGGAGCCCTTGCCCACACCACCCCTGGGATTTGGCCTTTTCCACTGAGAGCACTGGGCAGCTCCTGCTAGGGTTCTGCCCTTTGGAGACATCAGTATCTCTTTTATTATCTGTACAGAAGGGCTGGATACGTCTCTCTCTGGAGGTGGAGATAACCTGCTTGAGTAGAACACCTACATGTTAGTGAACATGTAGAAGTGTGGCTCTGGTGCCATGTGCAACACCTTTCTATCGATGTGCCCAAACTGCTTCAGCCCCTGCCCAGAGAAGCACAGGACATATGCAGCATCCCGGCTGCAGCCACAGGGAAAAATCCCAGGGGAGGCACTGAGGTAGCTGACAGCAGGGTCCTGCCCCTGTCCCAACCCTCAACGTTCACTCTGAACAGGCTCTGGTGCTTGGTGGCCCCACAAGCTCACCGCACACAGAAGCCACCCCAGGAAAACAGCAACCCAGATGGCTGGACTTGTACATGAAGGGAGGTTCAAGAGGGCCATCATGGAGCTGCTGCTGAGTGCAGATGGGGTTAAGAAGGCACAGGAGGGTTGAAGAGAAGAACATCTCAGCTCTCCACCATCACCATAGGTCTTCACCTCTCACAGCCCAAAACACCCTTCTCATGGCTCTAAATATCACTGTGCCTGTTGCTGAATGGGAATAGTGAAAGCTTCATGACAGCCTGGGATCTGCAGCATTGTTGTGCCTGTGGCATCTCTCCATGAGCTGCCATCCTGTGCAGCCCCCACAGACCAGTGTCTGCCTCCCCACCCACTTCAGAGGTGGCAGCAGTGCAGTGGTGCCTCCACCACAGCAGGTCTGTGTTATTCAATCCAAGTGTCTGTAATTGACTGGATTAAGGAAAAAAAGTTGGTCTCACTGCAGAAGTGATTTTTTCAGTGAATTGTGCACCACTGCAGGATCTCACCCTGTGAAGAAAACAAAACCTGCCTTATTTACATGAAATCTGGGAGGTTATCCTGGTTTTAGCCTGACTCTAATAAGTTGTCTTGCATGCTTAAACGTCTTGAATCTAGTGCCTAATCAATCACACACTCCTACACCATGGCAACACACTGAATATTATTGTTCTTCAGAATAATATTGTTTAACGATAAAGAGAATTGCAACTTCACTGTAATGTGTGGTTGTTGTTCCCCAGGCCGTGCTCCTAAGAGAGGGAACTGCTGGAGCTGGAAGATATTTCCTCAGCATGCTCTGAGCAAAAAAAATAAAAGTAACATTTCATGATCTCCAATGAAAAAGAAAAGTCTTTAGACAGGAAACAGAGCTGAGATCAAAATTAGTGTGAACAGCTTTCAGATCTTGCTTGCTCTTTTCTGAAGGGATATATTTAACTCCTTCAGTTGAAGATATTGCCTTCCTACTGCTGAAGCTGCAGCCTAGCAGAGAGAGGGGAAGATGAACAATAATGAAGATTTATAGATTTATAAATGTATATAACTTATTTAGTTATAAATACATTTCTCATCTTGAAAACAAAATGTGGAAGTTGTCAAGGAAGGCATCACCACAAATAAAGGAAAAAGCTTACAAAAGAGGAAAAAATTGTGTCCTACACTGTGATGATCAGCAATTTAATCATGCTGCTTGGAATGACTGATAAGACAACTGAGGCAGTTACACATAATATGACAGAGAGCGACAATCATCACTCCCTGTGGAACAGATGCACAGGCTAGCAAAGGCCAAGCTGCAACCTTATTTGTTAAAATTAGTTTAAAGAAGGAAAAAGTAAGCATTTTTAAGGATTTTAACCTGCACTGCATTTCAAACCATAAGAAGCTGGAAGATGTCAGTCCTTTGAGCTGCATGGCACCCAAACAGAGTGACAATGAGAAACCAAGACCTAAAAACATGCTATGTGCCATCCTTGGCAGGCAGAATCCCCCATCACAGCTGTCTGATGCATCTAAGCCAAACAGTCAGGGTGCTAATGCTGCATTTCTCTGGGGGAGGTACAGGTGTGCACCCCGGGCAGATACCACCAAGAGATGCACTGCTAAAACAAGCAACGGAAAAACCCACATGGCCTCCCTCATTCAGAGCAAGGCAAAGATCAGTAGTCAGCATCACTGATATTTCCAAGTAAAGGACTAATGGCTCAGACTGATTTCGACTCCCATAGATGGGGTGTGTGTGTCGATGGATGAAAGTGCACAGTGGTTAAAGTGTGAGTCCTTCAAGACAAGACAAAAACAGCAGAAGACTGTATGAGGCTCTCACTTGGTGGTGAGGAGCAAACATCCCAGCATAGCACAGGGAGGGAAACGCCTGGGCTCAGTAAGTCACATCAACCTCCTCAAAACACTTCTCTCCCATGGGGACAAAGGAATAAAGGGCTTTCAAGCTCTCTTTCCTCCATCCGCAGGCAAACAATGGATTCTCCAACACTGAAAGCAAAAGAAGAAGTGAATTCTGGGATTTGTTCATTCCAGGACCTGACTGTGGGCTGGAAACAGGCTGGAGATTCTGAGCAGCTCTGCACAAGCTGCCAGGACACACACTCTGACCCCAGTGAAGGCACTGCAGCTTGGAGCAGCCTTGCCCCTAGAAGGCAACAGAACCGGGAAGGGAGGAGAGTGCTCAGCCCTGCAGCTCTAACACCATTGCATAAATTAGGGGCACATCCACAGAGCACTAATAAGTGTTAACACAGGGACTACAGCTATCCCTGCTAGTATGTTTCTGATCCTAGAGTCAAAAAAGAGGCATTTCCAGAGATCCGCATCTTGCCTAGCAAAATGCCACTTTGTTCAGTGCAGCTGTTCATTCTGTGTGTCACCAAAATCACCGTCTTTCAGGTGTAAGTCTGAGAGCTACGATGCTGCATCAGACACAACGCCTGGCACTCGATGTTTCCCTCCCACAAGCCCTTCTGGCCAGCACTAGCACCTTCCCTGACTTGCTGGCAGACCTAACTCTGGCAGACAGAAGGACAAGCTTATTCATAGTCAGTTCAGAGGAAGAGATGAAACCCATTGACTGCAGATACTTTGAGCCCTGTGCGAACTGACAGGAAAACACTGAGGCTGAAGAGCCCTTCCCAAGGAGAGCTCTGTGGTGTTGCAGCTGTGGCAGCCACTGGCTGCTGCCCAGGTCAGCCTGGCTCTCTCTGTACCCCAGGATCTGCAGGCACACCAGCAGCTGGCCAGCCCAGGAGTGCCAAGATGTGGGAAGCTGCCCATCTGACATCCCATGCAAATGACACAACAAGGTGATCTGTATATCTGAAATGATGTGCTTGGTTGCAAACTAGGAGTCTCTCCCAGAAGATACAGGTGGTGCAGGTCTTGGCCTGGAGAGGGAAGCCGAGGTAACACTGTGCCAATGGGACATGGTCACGAGGGAGGTGGCAGCCCCTGCACACCCCAGATCAGACTGGAGTGTCCTCCCTTGGACACAAAGAAGGAACAGTGCCTGCATGCAAGCCTGTAAGACTTATATAAAGAACTTGCTGGGCATCACTGGGTGGTGCCCTGGGATCAAGTTCTCTGACCTAACTTTGAGTAAAAAACGCAGCCACAGTTGTAGCATTCAGCAGTTCTCAGCTCCTTTCCCCTTTCATATGCTGCTTGTGGCTGGTGATCTCTATCTGTGGGTTCCCTGTATTTGGGACTCCAATGTGGATAGAAGACCTGTTGTACTCTGGCAGAAAATCCCACCTCTGAGATGTCCCACCTCCAAACTGACAAGATTCCCAATAGGGATATCATGAACATGCTGGAAGATGCCCTGTTCTATCCTAACTCCTGCAATGAGGCAGGCATCACCTTCACCTTGATTGGTGCACACCAAGCAGCACAGAGTACTGGCCACAGTGATCACAACATGACAGGAACAGTGGTTTGCACCAGTAAGATCTTCTTCCCAACATTTCCAGCACTGACAGCAAGATGCACGGCAGAATTTGCCATGGTCCCTTCCATGAGATGAATTAGAGCCCATGATTACATTTCTGGCAAGCACTGAGAGAAGCTTTGTCCTTCATCAAGGATTCATATTCAGACTTGGTAAATGGTGCTGGCCAAGAGCTGAGCAGGGAGGTGAAGTGAGGGATTCCCCAAGCTGGGGGCAATGCAACTCAGAGGAACTGTGCACAGGGGCTCACTGACTCAGAGTCACTGTAAAATTATTTTCCAAAAGGGACCTATAGATAATTTAAACATGATTTCTTTTTGGAAATACCTGAAACTCTATTCTTTATCCCATAACAGGCTGAGGTTCAACTCCAGTTTTCATCTGGTGCCAGTTATCACTGTGATCATCAGCAGTTGCACTGCAATGAGACAAGTCATAGGCTCTCCTCTAAATCTTTCTATTGAGAGTGATTACTTGGCCTTGGGTAATGAATTAGTCCTATTATACAGCAGCTGGCATAGGAGAAGCAAATCTGCTGCTCAGGCAGCTCATTACATGGGCAGGGCTGGAACTCGCAGCTGTGTTCTGCACACACAGCCCTCAGCAGCATTTTTAAACTGAATTCTGCACACAGTTCTCCAGGACTGCAAAGCAAACTACATTCATCAACCCAGTTTTTGTCTGTTCCTTTCCAAGTCAAGCATTTGCTCATCCCTTGGAAATACAATTGCTCTTCTGTGCAATTTCTGTATGGCACTTTGTCATATTTGTACCAAATCCAAACTCTGTTAATTCTTCATTCGCTGTCACCCCTTGCAAACTCCATCACTCCTCATCTCCATTTTTCTCCTCCAAACTCCACTGTAACAATTATTCCTTTTCCCCCACTACCAAAAACTTGCCAGATCTTGACACTGCCTCTTCTATGACCAAACAGCACTTCTGTAGCAACTGGAACTGCTCCTTCGCTGCACCAGCTTGTCACTGTGGGTTGGGCTTTGTGGCAATGGCTCAAGGAAGAGTATGTGGGCACAGAGCATCTGCAGGTTTTGTTTTGGAAACATGAGTAAAGTGCTTAATAAGTGAATTAGAAACGATCAGGAAGACAAAGCAGATCCAGCTAGCCAATTTGAAAGAACATTCTGAAAGTAGTTATAGAGGCCACAGTATAACTAAGCAGAATACACTCAATCAGCAATGCTATAGCCATGGTGGCATAAGCATCTGTGTTAGATACTCTTGGGAGTGCTGATGATACCTGCTGCTACGCCAACTATCACAGGTATGCTTTTGAAAGCATAAACTCCTTTCTGTGAAGACTTTCATGAGAAAAAAAAAGCAGTCAAGGAGTGAGAAAACGACTGTGTAAAATAAGAAATAGATAAGTCAGAAGGCAAGGAGCAGAAGCAAAGAGTGTCTTCTTCAAATCAAAGTTCAGCTACAAAGGCCAGATGATGCCACTCCCTCCTCAGACGACCCAGGAAAAGGAAAGTGAGAAGTGTGTTGTATATATGTCCAGTTACACATGATTATTTACATGAACTCTGTTAAGTCTTCAAAGAACAGATTACAACACAAGAAACAAAATACACTAGTAATACATGCAAAATATTACATATGGAGGTAACAACTGGAATTCATCAGGTACTTTTTATGTCCCAAACAATGTCTACCAGCTCAAAGATCCTTGTTCCTTCCCTTGGTCTTCCACAAAAGCTGGTCCCTTGTAGCCCAGGTTGCTGCTTCATGTTAACCCCTTCCATGCTCCCCAATCTACTGCTGCATCTTTTTCAAGCAGTCTCAGGGCTGCTTGGCCTGTCCTGGGCTGAAGGGCTGAGGGGAGCACAAGCAGTGCTGAACTGCCAGGAAGAACACTGCACCTGCACCAAGCCATTGCATTTAATGCCGAGCTGACAGATCTTAAGGAAGTCTTTATCAGGATTCCAAGTAAAAGATACAGACAAATATGGGAAGAGAGGCTTGGGACTTTTATTTATGTTGTGATGTGCCTCTGATCCTGCCTTACTCTCACACTTTACTCACTGCTGGACTCCCCAAAAGTGAGAGGGCATTTCAAAGACCAAGGTTCAGTGCTAATAGGACAGCCTGACAATTCCAAGCTGTATATCCAGCCCAGAGGAGCTCCTGCTTTCTCCCTGTGATGTGCTAGTCTTGCAGATTGCCCCATCTCTGGCAGCATCACCACCAATACTGCCCATCTCTGCATCTGGCAGCTGGGCTGGGCAGATTCTGTGCAGCTTTCACATCAGCTGTGCCTCTTCTTTGCTTAAAATCATAGAATATCTCATCTGACCACTCTGTAGAACAGCCACAGAAAACTCACACTCCTTCCATACAGACCTTGGTCTGATCCATTTTATGATACAAAATCCCAGGTATTCCCAAGACTTTTTTTTGTATAATTACCTGTTACCGAAGGGTTTTCCTCCATGGAAAACCAACTTACAGGGCAGAAGAGAAGACAGAACTGATCAGTAGGGGCATAAGAAGTGATAGCAAGGAAAAGAGTTACTGTTGGTGATTCTGTTCCTGGAGGCCACAGCAGCAGAGGTCCAGGAGACCACTGCAAGTGCCACAGATCTGAGAGAGCCCTAGGAGACCTGTGCAATAAACCCACCTGGTGCTCAAAAAAACATTGGAAGACCACAGTGCTTTTTCTGCCAGCATCACACTGGCAATATATGTGGCTCAAGAACAGTCTGCACAATACATTCTTACCAATTATGAAAGTAGGAAAAGCTCCAGACAGATCTCAAATGATATCAAAGAAAGATTGTTGACCTTTGCTTCTGCACCTGTTGAGGAGCTCAAAGATCAGTGACCAAAGTTATCTGCCAGTCTGCCTAAACTCACACCAAAGTGCCTCATACTGATGACTGAGTACTAAGTGGACTGCTCACAAATGCTGACAAAGGTGTATGTGAAAAGACACTGCCTGTTCCACTGCCAGATATGTTCTACAAAATGCAGAGTGGCAGATCCTGAGTAAGCCATGGCACCCCTTTCTGGAATTTGCCAGCAAAAAAGCAACCTTCAAATGTACTAGGCTAATACAAAAGCTATTTTTATAGCATGATGTGGAAAACTGGATTACTAGTACAAGCAACAGAAGTTTTCTCTGCTATTTCATACACCTGTAAAAGGAGTGCCTCCCAGGGTGGTCACCATGGCAGGTAGAGAATACGTACCATGGCAGGCAGGGCTGCCAGGGAGTCTATCCCAAGGAGTGCACAGCCTGCTCTCCCTCTCAGTCACAAGTGCACTTCGGCAGGTATGGCAGGTATGCAAAGGGCTCTCCTGTGCCTAACCCCTCGCTGCAGGGGCTTAGCCTGCTCTCCTGCTCTGCAAAGCTGTCGACAGCCCTGACACATACCAACCCTGTACAGCAGGTTCTCTCAACAGGTTATGTTTTACACGGTGGCGTGACATAAAGAATTCCAAATACACTAAAGCATATTTGTATTTTTCAAGACAAATACTCATTGAAGCACACTGTTCTTGGAAAACAGTGGCTGAGCAAACTGTTGCCCTTGGTTTCATGCTGTTCTGCACACTAAGGGGCTCAAACCAATAAAGGGAGTGTGACATGGAATTAAATACAGCCAATGACACTTTGAAGTGTGTTGCAGTTTGGAATTACAATGTAAATTCTCTCTCTGCCACTAACTGCCCATGCCATTAGTTAACAAAAGAAGTAGTTAACTGCTACCTGATCGTTTGGGTGGGGGGCAGACTGTCTCTTTTATTTTGGGGGACATTTCATTTTTAGCTCGGCTGAACGCAGGAGCGGTGTGTGTGTGCTGCTGGAGAAGGGAAGCCGGTTTTTCTCCTGCTCCTGGCTGCTGCTGCTGCTGCTGCTGTTTTTTTGGTGGGCTGGTTCCTTTCTCCTTGCTACGGCTGTTCTCCTGGTTCGCACTGGGTCCCTGGTCACCGCTCCAGTCTCACCACAGCCTGCAGTGCCTGCCCGCCCCGGGAGAGAGAGAAGGCACAGCTGCTTCCCGGGACACGCTGCGGTTCTCCGCTTCCAGCTTTCCTTCTTCGTTTGGGACAAGGGATGTTTTGCGGAATAAAAACCCTATAATCCAGCGAGGTTATAGAGAGGTACGTTTATTCCGGTCCAGGGCACATGGGGGATAGATCCTCCAAAACATGCACATCTAGTTGAGTTAACAATGGGTTTATATGCAGGTAAGTTATACATATTTATTTTTCTTTCATGCATAAACCTTATTTTCTTAGAGAAGGCAGGGTTATTATAATGAGTCTCAAGAACTGATTTCCATTTTCTCCGCCTCAAGCCACTCCCTCTTGCACCTGCGCTGTTCCTCCTGGTAATTCGGGTTGGTGGGCTTTGGGGGTCTTTAGGGATGAAGTAAATCGTCTTCCTCCTGTGAACTTTTTACCTTTTGCTCAGAACTGGTTCAAACCAGTCTTGTTGGCAACTTTTGCTGGTCTAATTGGATTTATCTTGGTTTTTTGACACGTTTTCTGATTTATCATGGCTGTTTTAATTGGCCTGGGCTTTTTGGTATTGCATCTTCAAGGACAGTGTGGGTTTTTGCACAGTGAGCTAAGCAAGTTCCATGATAACTATAAAAGCATAAGTAAAATAAGAAAATAAATATTATCCTAGGTAAATAAGCATAAGTAAAATAAGCATAAACAAAATGAGCATAAGTAGAATAAGCATGAACAAAATAAGCATCATAAGCCCTAAGTAAAATAAACATAGGCTCTCCCTTCCCCTCCCCCCATCAGGGACACAGAGGGGGAGACAGAGTTCATCTAAGTGCTCACTGCTCGTCTCTGTCTCGCTGGAGAGAGACTGGGAGCTCACCCTGCAGCCAGCCACGGTGTGACACAGACACTGCCCTTAAGTATAACTTTTCTCCAGGAGGAAATCTGCTGGTTTGGGGGTTGTTCTCCTTTGTTGTTTTTTTCTTGTGGTGTTGGGGAAGCAGTTTGCTCTGGTCTGTTTACAGTTATATCTATACCTATACATATATATCAGTTAAGAACAGTTATCCTTCTTATATCCATTTTCTGATTAAAGTTCCTTAAATTTGATAAAGAGTGACGTGATCATTGTGGAGGAATCCCCTCCTCCGTTTGTGGGTAAACATTTTGGTTTTTCCCCTCAAACCTAAGACAAAGTGGCATAAAGTGATGACAGGATGCAAAGCACAGCATGGGGACTATCAGTTCCATTACGCTGCTTTCAGGTTTCCCCGGTCCCCTGTCCCTGTCTGCTAACACGAGCCGTGCAGGGTTACCCAAAATGAGAACACAGGGAGTAGCCACTGCACCATAGGCCCAGATTTTGGGAAGCCTCCAGCAAACCTCCCATGTGTGTGCAGGGAGCGAAAACGCTGTCCAGAATGAATGCCCCCTTGGAAGTGCCAGAACTCAGAGACACAAATATCAGTGCCTTCTGTCAAATATTCCAAGACACAAGTTAGCAGTGGCTGGCTCCCAGTGCTCTGGTAAGGGGGGGAACAGAATAAACACATGCAATATGAGAAATTCCTGCTGCCCTCAGTTGTAGCATGGCCACAGCGAAAACAACCACAACAGCCCCAAACATTTCCAAAGGCAGATACTATCTGCAATGCTGCAGCACCACATACTTGCTGCTGTTATTGTGGGACTTCTCCAAAGCAGAAGAATGTCCTGTCTTTGGGGTTGCACTTAGTGTCAGCAGTCAGTGAAATAACAAACTCAAGTCCTGAGCACATACTCAGACACTTCAGATTCTGGTAATTCAGCACTGGAGCGCGTGACTGGTAAAGGGCTCCATAGGCATAAGCAATCATGGAAGATAAGAAATCATGGAGAATAAAACAAAGGTTTAATCTCTGGTTAGTTAAATGACTAGTTAATTCTACCTGGTCATTTATTATCACACAAGTAAAAATGAAATAAGTAGAGACAATCAAATCCCATCAAACTGCCAGAATCTTCTGGTCTTGTTTCAGAGCCAAACTTTCCATTTTGGACACCAAAATAAAGGTTTGGGGTTAGAAAATAACAAGTATCTGGCATCTTCTCGTTATTCTTATTGTGTCTTTTTAAGCTACATTCAGTATAAAGTGCTGTGTAGTACGTTCAACACTCAGTTTTTGTGGCACAACACTCAAGGCACTGAAGGTGCATTTTGCACTCAAGCTGGAAAGGGAGACTAGAGTTCCCTGCGCCTACCACTGCAGAAATCACTTGCGTGTTTTTCTGCAGGACACATGCCCAATTCAGAGCATATAAGGAGCTGGGAATTCTTTAGGCAACTGAGCAATCCTCAAGTGAGTTTTTAATGATGCAGGTGCACAACAACTCACTTAATCCTTCACATCTAGAAGGCAGACATCTGCAGGGAGACTGTTTAGACTCCCTTTGTAATCCACAGGCTGTAAGAGATCCTCCAGTTGAAGCCTCTCATAGGCTATTTTTTAGCTAAGGATAAAGAAAAAACATCTTTAAAAATTCTGTCCCATGCAGCTTCTGTAAGGCCACCAGTATGACTGTCCTCAGTGCTCCAGGTGCAGCATTCATGAGCTCAGCTTCCGCAACACCCCAACTTGTGCAGGAGACAGAAGGGCTCACAAAAAGTGCCACAACAATCTGTAAGACTCTTCACAAACTTTAGCTATTTATGGCACTATTCGGTTTTTATATTCTATCTATAACTTCAACAGTCTGAGACAATTATCACCAGATACATAACAGACATCACTCTTATAGGAAAGGGATTGTGAACTGCAGCATCAGATCTTCACTTTCTCCTGGGGCTTTAAATTCCCCCAGAAAACTTGATTGAAGAATGATTTTCTGGTAGCAGAATATAATTTCCTCCACCTTTTATATTTGATTTCATTCACATTTGCCAGAAATGTCAATGGTCAGATGACCACAAGTTTCAAACTCTGAAAAATACAGTTATAGAAAGTCAGAGATAGAAAAAAGGCACTGTGAAACTAAACCACAAAGCAATCCCACAGGATTCTCATTGGCACTGTCTTGCAAATGCTTCACTTTGGACACAGGTTTGCTGCTGAATCAGGCAGAGTAAATCAGCATCAGCACTGTGAGCACTGAACTTTGAAAACTTTGCCTTTTCCCTGAGACAACACCCACAGCAGTCACCACTTACAGCCATGCAAATCTCCCTCTCTGCTTTTTTGGGGAGTCAATCCTGCACTAAAAGAATGAAAACCATCCTTCTGCACCCGAAGAAGATGACATCCCCACTTCAGCACCGGTTGCTTCCCCAGCACCATCTCTCAGGGGCAGCAGAATGGCCAGAATGCTCTGGATGGTGCCACAAGCATCCTCAGGCAGGAGATAGGAGTATCAGTCCCAGCTTGGCAGTGATGCTCTTCCCCAGTACCATCTCTCAGGGGCAGCAGAACAGCCAGGATGCTCAGGATGGTGCCACAAGCCTCCCTGGGCAGGGAGCACCTGGCAGCTGCTCAGCTGAGTCGCTGAACTACTCAGCTTGTAGCATCAGAATAGGTGTCCTGAGCACAATTCTGAGTGCACTCCCTGGCCACAAAGAAGGGTTCAGCACTAACAGCCTTATCCCACTGACTTAAACACCATATTCCTCTCCCATCATACAAGACTACAGATTGGAGCATTACTTGCTCCATGGACTATCCTTAGAAAAAGCATCTCCACAGGTCCTTGTGGTCCTCCACGAATTTTATCTTAAGCTGATTTTTGAGTGAGGAGATGGAGGAATGAGAAAGTGTGAGAAACAAACTCCAAGGATGTAGAAGAACCTTCTAAGAAAGCAAAGCACCACCACTGTGTGCAAGGGATACGGGCATACAGGTGCTCTCCATACACAACCTCATTCTCCTTTGTACAGTCATTAGCAAAAGCTCTGTTAAAACAGGTATCAACAGCTCCTTCCTGTCAAGTGTATCATACACACACACTATAGAGCACCAATGATGGCAGACAGCATCTCCAGCAGCTGCCTGTTCCAGCCCTTGCTGTGGAAGCACAGCCACCCCACCCCATCGCAGCATCGAGGCAGCAATGCTCATTTCTAGGAGCAGCTGGATATTTTCTGTCAAAATAGTTTGGGGGTTCTCTTAGTGAAAATATGCTCCATCACTAAGGTGAAAAAAAATTTCTCTAAAAACAGGGTTTCTTCATAATACTGTTTCACAGAAATGTTCAAAAGTTGAATATTGACATGAAATGGAATTCTCCCTGCTCATCAGCTGGCAGTTTCTTGTTTCTCTAAGCACACTGTCTCCTTGGATCCTATCAGCTTATGACAAGATACAGTTTGGCACAGAAATCCTCTACACATTCTCTGTAACCACAAATTAAATTAGAGGCATTATAATTACTGTGTATTCCTTTCACTCTTTTTCTCTATGACTCCTTGGGCACAATGAAGGAAGCAGTCTGTGCCATGTCATGCTTTCTGCAGCTGGATGTGCCACAACCTCCAGGGTCAAGTGTTTGCACATCTCCCTGTCCATGTGGCAGCTGTCCCAGGCTGGGTTAGGTGAGGTAAGTTACTCCCTGAGTATTATGGAGCAGTGCAAGCAATGAACACTCTGTCCGACCCTCGCAGGTGAAGCACAATTCCTTCCTCCCGAACTGCCTCACCATTCTGGTAAATCAAGCTGTAGAAAGTGCAAACAAGATCAGTGGCAGCTTGCAGTCCTACTCAGTCCAGCTTGCTCAGTCAGATTCCAGAGCCACCTCCATCCATGCTGGAAGCACACGTTGTGCTTCATACAGAGACTTACATCTGTGGGATGACTGAAGCTATAAAAAGTGCTGACAATTTCCAGCAAATTTGCATGTGTTCCTGCTGCTGCTGCTTATGTAAGTGATTTCTAGCTAACTACAAATACAAAAAGCAAGGCCTAAAATAGATTTAAAACAAACCACTTGCAAATGTGACTGAATGACACATCTTCCCAGCTCTCCAAAAATCACTTGTCTAGAAAAGGCAGAAACAACAGAGATTTCTCCAAAGGGTCCCATGCTGGTCCTCCCAGAATACAGATCCCTGAGGTGTAACACCATCCCACTCTCTTGACACCTATGTTGCTCTACGCCATAAAGGTTTTCACAAACTGGAACAACTCAGACTTGTCCTAGGCTGCTCTTAGGTCTGGATCTTTCTGCACACACCAGCACCCCAAGCATCCATGATGCTGATGGGATGAGGAGTCAGTCAGTCTCGGGGTAGGAAACATGAGGTGTCAAGATATCCCTCAATGTATCACACACCACGCTCCACTGGCTCTGCACCAGTGTTCACCATGGTACTACTGACTTCTGTAGGGCTCTGCTCAAATGGTCAAAAGGTCAGGCAAAAATATGAAGCACACAGGAGGGAGGAAAGGGTCAGAAAGTCCCTGACTTTCAAGTCTCATGGCTGCCATAGCTATTAATCACTAAAGGACAGGTGAGGGTTGAAGCTGATGGTATCTACTCAGTTGGATCCCAGTGCTGCAGACCAGCTTGCACAGCCCAAGCTCAGCCAAAGCAAAACCAGCTGAATTTGGCAGCAGTCTTCAGGATTCCTCTGGTGTCCACAGATTCTCATGCTCAGGAACTACTGGTTAGGGACCATTTCTCCATTAACTTACTATCTCCAAGAGCACAACAATATAACAAACAACTATGTGGTTTCCCAACACAAGAATGACAAGGACACACTGGAGAGAGCCTAGCAAGGGACCACAATCATGATTAAGAGATTGGAACATCTGTCGTACAAGGAAAAGCTGAAAGAACTGTGACTGTTTAGCAACAAGACAAGAAGGCTTGAGAGGAATGTTATCAATGTGAATAAAAACCAATGGGGGGAGGACAGTAAAGAAAGCACAGATTGACTGTTCTAAGTGATATCCAGTGATAGGATGAGATGCAATGGGCACAAATTAAAACATAGAAAATCCCTTTAGAGGGCACAATGAAAAAGTGTGAGAGTGGTCAAACACTGGAACACATTATCCCGAACAGTCATGGTGTCCACCCTTGCACACACTGAAAACATGAGAGACATGGCCAGGGAAGCCAAACTAATTGACCTCCGAGGTCCCTTCCAACCCAGTGATTCTGTGAACAAGACCACAACAGCCTCCCTAACTGCTCCCAACCAGCCCAGCCTCAGGGAATCATCTATGGAGCTTATACCCTTGCTCACTTTGCTCTCTGCATTTGATACTCTTTTGGCTTATGCTATTTCTTTTGGTCTGTGACAACAGTATCCTCTCCAGAGCTCACAGAGACATGTCGCTTCTGGCTCATTCTTACATGTTCCTCCAGCTCTCACTGCTTCCATCACTGCCCTGAGCAGGAACCTCCAGCCATCACTATTTTCCTTTAACACACCACTGTGGGATTGCAGCAGCTGTGGGAGCAGGAACCAAACGATGACAAATGTCTTTACCTCTTTATCTCCCTGTGCCTCTCTTGCACAACATTTACCATATTTTAGGTCCTCTCCTTCATCTCCTGTGATGAATGAACTGAAAACACATTTTTGCAAGCAAGAGAACTCAAGAGGCAGCAAAGGCAACAGCTCTCAGCAACACCCATTGCTGGTACTGGGTTTTGTTTCCTGCAAACCACCTTCACAGTTTTCTCAGAGCTGCCCAGCTCTTCATTTACCATTACAGCCTGTTCAGGTTACCCACCAACCATGTACACCCAGTTTTCTTTGCGAGAGCCAAGAGGTACCACTGACTGTGAGGGTACATGAGGTGGGAGAGCTGCCCCATCCTCAGCTCCTGGAGGAGCCAGCTGGACATCAGTGCTGGCACCTCCGCAGCCTGGCTGCTTATGAGGAAACGCAGGTGCTGTTTGTGCATCAGGTTCCTCCCAAATCAGCAACAGCCTCAGAAACAGTCATTTCTCCTCCTTCGTCTGGCAGGAACCAGCACACCTCAGCTGGCTGCTGAACCACCGCTCAAGGGTGGCAGAGATTCTGCTCTCTGCTGTTCTTCACACCTCTCTCACTTCCCTTTCAGCTCAGGACCAAAACTCAGCAGGACTTTATACTAGTTTTGTTAGAGGACATCGCAGTGCTGATAAATGTCAAGCACTGTGAATGATAAAATCCAGCCTTCCTGTCTAAAACCAGTGCAGACTTCAAGTCACAAAGGCTTCAGAAGGCCACCTCCTTTTGGTAGCTTCCAGCCACCTGACAGACTTTGCTGAGAGAAGAAAGGATGTGTGCCATGTAGGGCAAACACTGTCAGCTCTGGTATGCCTCAAACAATGCCATGAGCCATATTCAGTCACTGTTGTGGCAGAAAACGCAGCCACCTCTCCTCTGGGCTTCAAAGAGAGTACAGGTACCTACTGGAGTGAACTGGGCATGGGGAAATGAGGGCAGGACAGAGTGAGGGAGGAACATCTTCCTCTTTCAAAACAATGCATGGTTAAGTTCAGCACAGGACATAGCGTTGAACCTTACTGAAGGGCTGGGGCCACCCAAAGCCAATACAAGGGATGGTCAATACAGAAAGGAGACTTGTAGCCATGGCCCCATCCAGACATGTGCTATCACCACCTCCCTGAAGCCAGCTCCAATGTCAGTGTGGCTAGGCAGGGACTCAGATCAGAAAACAGAGGCGAGTATTTCCATCGTGGCATCTTTCACTTAGATCAGGTCCCTGAGGACGCTGCATACCTGCACACAAGCCTACCTTCACAAAGCCATGAGAGACAGACACACACAGAGCTTCCTTCTTCTGACACATCTACTGTGATGTGTGCCAAGTACCTGTGATCCCATAAATTTGGTATATTTAGTTAACTCTAGTTTGACATATTTACTAACTCTGGCTCATAGTCCTTATTAGGTACCATCTCTGGAAAAAATGAAAACATGCCAGAGTGAACATACTCAGCACTTGCCATCTTTCTTGCCTTCTTCCTGAAGGTTTGCTCAAGAGAAAGGAGGCCAGGCTGTGTGGACAACTGGTTTTCAGCAAAGTTTTCACTGGTACATGAGCCAAGGGTCAGAAGGGCATGTCTGTGAGGCTGCAGGCATTGATCTGAGAACAGTGGAACTTGCTCAGACTTAAACAGGGAAAGAGGAATTTCCAAGAAGATGACAGGAAAGTTATGGTGTTTGCAGAAATGATCCCTCCCTGCATTTGCTGAGAAGAGTTTGTCATATCTCATGATACATTTTGCCTCACACAATTCCTAAATTCCTGGTTAGATCTTGTAGGTGGCAAAACTGACAAACAAAAGGACTTCCACATCCTGAAACCAACAAAAGAAATCCCAAGTGCTTTAGTGGCACAGAAAAGTCCCTGGCCTCACTCTTGAAGCACTAAGTGGGCAACTTTTGCTCCTACTTTCCTGTCTGTCCAGGTAATAATGAGAAACAGGAACTCAACAGAAACATCACAGATTTTTTAATTCATTTGGACAAGAGAAACCAAAGACAATGCCAAATCTGTGGGCAAAATGTCTTTTTGCACAGAATCTTTTGCTCATAGAACATTTCTCTACATGCAACTGGGGGGCAGGTTCTGCTCAGGGCTCTGCTTCCTGCCCCTCAGGATCCCTGGAGGCTGTGCATGCCAGCCTTGTATATAAGCATATAAGCAAAGCAGGCTGGTCCTTAGGAACCTGGAGGACAAACAGAAGCTGACCCAAGAAATCTTGTGCTACTAATGGCTTCAGCCCAGTCACTTGCTGGAGATGCTCCTGGAGACCACTGCCATACCACATCCTCCAAATGACAACAGGGCATGGCCTGTGAGGGAAGGGCTGATGAGGTCACAGCAGGTTCTTGGTTTGGTGTATGAGATGCTTCAGATTTCACATGCAGAGGTAATGAAGGCAATCTGCACAGACATATATTTTACACTCACATTATATCTTGTTTGCATGGGACAGAAAGCAATAAATACAGTCCTGAGATGGTAACCCAACTGTAATCCCAACTGCCGGGGCCCTGAAAACAACTATAGCCAACAGAACTTCTTGGCATCCTGACAGAAAGTCCATGACCTTTGGGTGTGGGCAACTGACACCAACCCTGCTGGGGCTCTCTGAGCCATGCCACACATATGGCAGCAAGGTCTCTGCAGCCAGCTGGGGAACTGCTGCAACAGAAGCAGAGAAGGAGAAGACTTCAGAGAGACCTTAGAGGATCTTCCAACACCTAAAAGGCCTCCAAGAGAGCTGGAGAGGGACTTCTGTCAGGGGTACAGAGTGACAGGACAAGGAGGAATGGATTTAAGCTGAAGAAGGGTAGATTTAGATTAGATATTAGGAAGAAATTCCTCCCTGTGAGGGTGGGGAGGCCCTGGCACAGGGTGCCCAGAGAAGCTTTGGCTGTCCCATCCCTGGAAGTGTCCAAGGCCAGTTGGACAGGGCTTGGAGCGACCTCGGATTGTGGAAGGTGTCCCTGCCAATGGCAAGCAGGGTGTAATGGGATAATTTTTAAGGTGCCTTCCAACCCAAACTATCCCATGATTCTATGGTTCTATATCTGAATTACCTCTTCCACAACATAAAGCCATGAGATGTTCAGTGAGAGGAAACGGAGTGGGAAGGGGAGTGGGAGGGAGCATAACTTGCCTGGCATCTCGTCCTCGTGAGTGACTGACAAAGGCTGCCTCACCACAGCCACTGCCTTCTGCTGCTGTTTAGTCACTGTGAAAACCCCAGTGCCCGGAGCAGCCCGCAGCTCTCCAGACACCTGAGCGCTGCCCACGGCTACGGCTGCGGGTACCGAAGGCTCTGGCAGCTGGAGCGGGGCCGGAGCGCCGCAGCCTCTCACAGCACCTGCCCGGGGCACAGGGCACAGCGACGCCGAGGGGTCCCCGACAGCAGCGCCCCACGAGCCGCGAGGGGCCCCCGCAGGGCCGGGACAGCCCCGGGCCGGCCGCCCTCCCCCCGCCGCCTCTCGGAGCGGCCCCGGCCCCGTTCCTACCTCCAGCAGCTGGACGTAGCTGGCCGGGAACCAGCCGCGCAGCCCGTCCTCCTTCTGCCCTTCCCACCAGCCGCCGTCTGGCACCTGCAGCACCGTGATCAGCTCCCCCGCGGCGAAGCGCAGCCCTTGGCGGTGTCGCTCCCCGGAGAAGGGGTACAGCGCCTGGCAGCGGGTCCCCGACATCCCGCCGGGACGCGCCCGAGGCGCGCAGGGAGCGGGACGGTGCGGCCGCTCCGCCCCGCGGGCAGCGCCAGCAAAGGGGTGCGGCGGCCGGGGCGGGACGGGAGGAGGGGGAGAGGGGAGGAGAGGGGAGGG
>VWZD01000229.1:340-41010 GCA_013396695.1 Sakesphorus luctuosus
TTGGGTGACCAAAGAGGATTCTATGAGGCCCTGAAAGCAGTGTACAGATGCTCACATCAGGTTCAAAGCCCCCTATTCAGTGCAGATGGTCAAATGCTTCTCACAGATAAAACCACCATCCTGAACCAATGGTCTGAACCTTTTCAGACTCTCTTCAGTGCCAACCGTGTAGTCCAAGGCTCAGCAATTCAGCACATTACACAACAACCGGTGAAAAATGAATTGGATGCAGCCCCTACTATGGGAGAGATACTTGACGCCATACAACAGTGAAAAGTGGCAAGACAGCTGGGGTTGATGGAATTCCACCTGAAATCTGGAAGCATGGAGGTCAAGCACTCCATGCCAAATTCCATGAGCTTGTTGTGCGTTGCTGGGAACAAAGCGAACTACCACCAGATCTCCATGACACTGTCATCATCCTCCTGTACAAGAAGAAAGGAGAAAAAAATCAGTCTGCTCAAACTGCCGAGGTGTTATTTTACTCTCCATTGCTGGTAAAATACTTGCAAGAATACTTCTGAACAGATTAGTACCCACTATTGCAGAANATCTTCTTCAGCATGATGCTCCAAAGAGCCACAGCAGACCTCGATGAAGAAAACGGCATCTACATCTGATATCGTACTGATGGAAACCTATTCAACCTAAGGAGACTGAAGGCCCACACCAAGACCCTGAATCACCTTGTCCGATACTAGTTCTGTTTAGGTGGAATTATATTATTTTTAGCTTTAAAACTGAAGAATTATGGAAAATTTCTCAGTGAATATATGTTTATTTTTATGATTTGTAAATGGTAGTACTTTTTTTAGGGGTGGACATATCCAATGGTGATGGTTTAAGTGAAGTCAGCTGTTGAAGGGTTTCTTTCAGAAAATGGGCATGTAAGCAATCCAGCCTGCATCAACTCCCTGAGACTGGAGCAGGTATCAGCTGAGAAGCAGCAAGGCCACAGCTGTTGTTGATTGTTAAAGGAGAAATCACTCCCTAGGAGTTCTCAGCGGCTCCCCAGAGGTTTCTCATGAGAACACTTCGACTTTCACACAGGACTCCGGAGATGCACCTGAAAACATCTAGAATGAGTTCATATAAACATTGGATTTGTGAGATATGGATTATAACCAGTTAAAGTCTGTGGCTTGATGGTGTGAGGTTCAATTTAGCCAACAGAATGTAGCTTTAACCCTATATAAACCATGTGCAGTGTGTAATAAAATTTCTTCACCATAAACCTCACAGGCTTGTCGGGTGAAGTCCTTTCCCTCCACAGAAGATTGTTTACTTTAGTCAGCAAAACTGATTTTCTCCTTCCAGATGAGAAAAGAATGTAATCTAGAACAGAGAAAGTCAATCAGGACTCAAAGAAAAAAGCCAAGCAGTGGATAGGGAGGTCCACAGAGCTACATTAAAATCTTGTAGACTGTATGTATTTTGCAGCATTGGGGACTGTCTATTCTGAAGAATTTATTAGTGTATTGAGGACCCTCTTACCAAATTTACAGCTTCTATTGTAATCAAACAGTATTTTCTTTCTGACAATAATTACTTTTACTGTCTATGCACAGGTACATATATGTCTATTTTGATAGACCATTCAGCACTATATATGACCAACTCAATATTATTTCCAAGAGCCTGTACATAAAAAGCCCCACAACCAACTAACAAAAGTAAGAGGGAAATCCTGTTTCCACTAAAGTTAATTAATACTTTGCTATTGTTTCCAGAATGGGCAAGATTTCCCCACAAGAGAGAATAGTTACAAAAACTCAGTTTGATGACTTTGCAGAGTCACACAATAGAATCAGTATCTTTGTCCATAGTTATAGAGGGAAGAGAGATCTTCTTCCAGTCATTTTTAAATGTTAACTCTATGTGATGCTATTAAGAAAGTTTCATGTATTTTCCAAGTAGTTGGGATATGTTAAAAAGAAGTAAATTAAGAAACCAACTAATATGTATTACTTTGATAATACAGTGATATATGGAGAGATACAGATGCACTGCCATTGCCACAGGAAGATTTCAACACTACCAATTTGCTACAAATCCCGTTGCAGTTATGTTTCTACTACCAACATACCCAGCTGATTGATCACCTGACAGCTAATAGCTGAAAAATCCAGGTCTCATCAAATAAGGGGATAGAAGGTAGATCATAGGATTAGCTTTAAATGGTTCTTCTGGTGTTCCCATATATCTCAGTATTTGTCAAGTGTATATTTGTGCTGCTGCAGATAAGTCACTTCAATTCATCTTTCACAGTTTTGTTGTTTTGTTGGGGGTTTTTTTGTACTCCTGCAATGACAAGTGCAGCCCTCTGCTCTGCCATGAAATATGTAAGTATCAGTAGTGGGGGACATGAGATTGGTAGAAAGCAGTGAGCTCAATTACCTGAGCCAGGGGGTAGTGGGCAGAATGTGAGTCAGCTATCAACTGGACAGTCTAGCTGAAGGTAACCATGTGTGGACTTTCATCATGCTCTGTTTTACCTTTTCTGTAGATCCTAACTCCCTCCCTGCAAAGCAGTAAGCTAAACTAGGAGGAACAACTAGTTTAGATGCACCTTGATCTTTATCTACAGCTGTACAGATTAAATCATTGCAGCAACTGTGCAGCTTAGGGTGTCCCACTGAGCCCTGCCCTCGAAAACTAGAATAAAATCTGAGACACTCAACTCCCATCACTGAAAGGCAACAGTAATAGAAGTATCTGATGTGTGTCAGCAAAAGGGATAAAATGTCTGAGAGTCCAAAATCTGAAAGCAGTAAAACAGGCAAATACACTCCCCATGTTACTCTCCAGGCAGGCAATAGCAGCTCTGTGGGTCTCACCAACCAAGCTGCAAAATAGCATTAAATTTTAGGTACCTTTCTGCACAGGTTAGCATAACTAATATGACTAAAGTCAGGCATATACACAGACTGGCTGTCAGAGGAAAAATAAGCACTAAAAATAAACTTGTGAAGACCATGAAGATAAAAGGACTACAGTCCAGAAAGGGAATATAGATATGCTAAATAGTACATAGAATTATGCTTAAGATGCTAATATGCCCTGGAAAATAATATTTAGGTTTAATATAAGTCTAGCTTCTAACAGTCAATTCTGTCATTCTTATAAATCATTGTCCAGAAAAAAGCATGAAATAAAATTTTCAAAGCTTCTTAAACCAAACATTTTGGTGATGCAGAAAAAACTTTTTAGTAGTTTCATTAACATGCAGGTAAAAGTGATGAGCCAACAGGATCAGTCATTGCTAATTCATCCAGTTGTACTGTATGTTACTGAAGTAGTATAAAACATCCTTTACATATTCTGGAAGTCTGACATCATATAAGAAATATTACTGGGTTAAAAAATGAATGGATCAATTAGCCATCCATAGTTCCTTATTATCTTGGTTGTCTATCAGCTTTTTGTAACAACATGAAAGCCATAAAAAAGACCTATTTTATAGATATTTATAGGTAGTTGGTCCCTCAAGAGAAGGAACTGCCCCCTGCCATCTGGGATAATATGTCTTACATTTAGCAAAACCTACAGTTTACACTTTTTGATATTCCTACAAATAACATGCACATAGACATCATCAGCACTAGGGATTTTTTTGTAACTGTAAAAGCTTTATAAAGAAAGTATATATTTATGTATCTTATATACCAAAGAGTGTGTTTGTGTATTTATAAGTACACCTGTACACATTTTATTTGATTTCTTCCCATTTACAATGTCTGAGACTGAATTCAGCTGTCAGGCTATTTCTGTGCTTTCTGTAAAATTTATTTCTTAATGTTAAAATAAATAAAATATCCTCTAATATGACTGAGTCATTATTTAAACAATACTTCACTACGGACAGTTGATTTGTTCTCTTTATTGTTATGAATTTGATTCATTAGAGACTGAGGGGCAGAGGAAGAGTTAGGGAACAGTAACCAAGTGTTGATCCCAACCAAGCTGCACTAATTCTGGATTCCTCACACTAAGTTGCTGATACCTGAAAACCAGCAAGCAAAATGTAAGTTGTTTCATGTGTATTCTACAACTTGAGCGAATTTCACAAAAATTAATAAAAGACACAAGCAAGGGAAAATAGCTGTTAAAATACAGAGGGAAAGGGACTCCTTCAGGCGTACCTCAACACAATGCTCAATNCCCGGAAGAACAATCCTTTTGCCATTTTTCTGCATTTACAGAATGAAAGCACAACCCAAGCATTCAGCCAAACAGCTTATTTTGATCCATTATGTCTCCCAATTCAATCAAGAATCTATTTATGATTAGTATAACTTCTCAATTAGACTCTCCCATATACATTCTTAGTGTACACAAGGCACTGGGGAGAACAGCTGAAGAGCCAGGAGAAAAACTTACTGAAGAAGTCTTCAAATTAATATTAATAAAATGTAAAACTATAGCAGCATCTGCCTCCTTGAACTGTGTCTCATTTTCTGTTAGAGGTGTACCTAAGCAGTCCCAAGGGCTTAAAGAGGTGGAATTGGCTCCTATGCCTTCCCTGACAGCTGATTAATTTGCAGTCATTGCAACAGCTAATGTTTTTAAAATTGGCAGGTTGTGTTAAAAAAACAGATGGGTATTTTATGCCTTCAGTTTTACTTTCACTGCAGTGCAGCTCACCGTATTATTCTCCAAACTGGAAATGATGATTAATTACAGCCAGGGAAAAGGAGGAATTTGGAGAAGATACAACCAGAAGGAGACCTCATCAATGTCTATAAGTACCAAAGGGATATCTAGATATGAGGAAGAACTTCACTGTGCAGGTGACCACATACCAGAACAAATTGCCCTGTGAGGCTGTGAAGTCTCCCTCACTGGAGATGTTCAAAAACCATCTGGGTGCAATCCTGTGCCATGTGCTCTGGGCTGACCCTGCTTGAGCAGGGAGGTTGGACCACAGGACCAACTGTGGTCCCTTACAACCTGACCTATTCTGCAGTTCTATGCAAGGGTTTCAAAAGCATTGTGGGCTCAGCAACAGAAAGCAATGAGCTGTTGAAAATGGTACGAGAAAAATGGTCATGAAATATCAGTTGCATGTTTGCCATCTCTCAGAGAAACCCTGATAAGGAAAACTGCTGAGAAAGCACTTTGAAATCCTCCAGGGGTAATACAAACTTGTTATTATTATTATAATTTCCTTCCCTCCTGCTGGTTGGATAGCTTAGTCACTGAAGGTCAAAATGACTCACTGAATGGGCATACATTTGTGCCTGATTGCAGGCATTGAGAAACCTCCACAGATCCCTGGCTGTAGTGAGAAAACTGAGGAAGAAACTGGTATACCGATGCGGCTGTGCTCACAGTATGTACCACAGATCCCACTGGAGTTCAAAAACTGCTCTGCCAAAGCTCAGTGTTTTTATTTCAACCATTGCATCCCCTCAAGTGTTGAACCAAAGCACACAGAAGAGAGGAAATCCAGAAAAGAGCCTCTCCCAGGACAGCTCCTCATGCACTCAGAACAGGCTAAGCCACTCAGATCCAAACAGTCTCATTTTGGATGCAGCCACTGGACTTAGCCCAGAGAATCCTCAGAGTATGGCTCAGCCAGCCTGTGACAAATTCACATTAGAAATACACCCAAATAATCCTTCCTGTAGTTGTCCCAACCCTCACATTGTAATTTTTCCTGTATAACAGGAACCCTGCACTGGTGTGCATGCACTGCCATCCCAGTGCCAGCTTTGACACAATCCTTGTTCAAAGGCAGCATTGCCCCCACTGGGAAAAGCAGGTTGGGATGTGCTAGCTAAAAGTCAGGTACAGAGGGTGACCTGACAGAATTAAGTGACTAGGAGATATTTTGGGAGAGAATGAGGAACCTCGTGCTGAGGGGTAATTCAGGTCCAACATCTGTACCCAGGCAGGAAAATCAAAGAAACTTTCTCTGGCATTCACAAGTGTAACCCTTGGCAACTGCTAGACAGCTGGCCAGTACCCTCTGTGGATGTGTTACTGAATAATGCCCTGTTATTGGTAGCAACCTTGTCGGCAAGTTGTAGTTCCTTAAATGCTGCAATGACATTCGTGGATGAGGAGCACAACACTGAATGGAGGTTTCAGCCCTGGGCAAACTTATCCTTGCTCTGTCTTCCCTGATAAAAGAGGACATACAGCAGGCATTAATTGTGCCTGGTATGTCCAAGTGCCTTGGACATGAATGCAATTGCTTTCTTTGACAGGAGGAGCAACGTGACTTACGTAAGAACAAGAGAATGAGATATCCTCTTGCAGACTAATAAGTACATCATGTGCCAAGACAAAGGCTGCAGGAAGAGGAGGTGGCAGGCATAGCTGGGGCCTTCAAACAGTGTCCTTGTCCATGCTTCTAACATGTCCTTGACCACTTATGTACACGCCTGTGTAAGCTAAACACATCTGAAGAAATCTGCAGCTGCAAGGATGACTGAAGCACAACAATGCCAGAGGAGCAGAGCACAGCCCTTACAGAGGCATCCTGTGGGCACCCTACAGGGTCTGCTGGAGGAACCTGCATCTCAAATCACTCCATGGACCATCTGCGTGTGTGGGTCACCTGGGTGTTTGAGCTCTCCTTCAGCAGGGCATAGGGGGTACCCACACACAAGGACTTCTTCCATCCCCATATAGAGAGAGAGATTGGGAGGGAAAGGAAACATTGAAATTCCTCTGCAGGTGAGGAAGGGAGGATGCACAGTGTCATGGGTGCAAATGGGTTTTTCTGCAGAATTCTCATATCTTCTTGTAAACTCATAAAAGTGACCATCATCTGCACTTTTTCACATGAGAGCGTTAATCCCAACAATGGAATAAGCACAAGACATCTTACTTTGCATTTTTCAAAGTAGGAGCAACATGCCAAGAATATGCACGTGAAGAATTATTCAAGAAAAAAAAACAGGGAAGCTTTGCCAGATGCTACACTTCAGGAAGCACTTTAATCCACATGACCAAAAAGCAATGCATTCATCAATGTTTTCATGATAACGGACTTTCCTATGCTTGAACACCTAAAATACATTGTTACATCTACAAAAGGACTGGTGACAGTTGTTTTGCACTCCATTTCCTACACTTTGTCTGCCAGACCATCTCTACAAAAAGGTGCTTGATCCAGGCATTTATACACACATATGGTATAACAGTAATTGAATATTGCAAAGTGAAATTTGCCTTCCATGATTACATTTATCATTTGAAAATTGAATGGCTTTGAGGATTATGATTGTAACTCACACTGCCTTACAGTTCCTCAAACAAAAAGCTGGTGTAAATCTTCATCAGCTTACCTTTTAGAAACAAAACAAGATAAATCTGCCACTCGGAAGCAGTGCCTGTTTTTTTTCCCTCACTTCACCAGCTAGCTGTTGAATGAATTTTTCAAAGCAATTTGCTTCTGGGTCACATTGTACCAACAAAAAGGAGTTAAACAAAAGTATTTCTGATCTTAAAAGTCACATGTTTGGAACATCAGTGTTCTCATGAAGAAAAGAAGACATCTGGAGGAAGAACTTGTTAAGAGGACTGACTGCCTGAGAGAAATCTTCCCCGAGGTTTGGTCACCCTTGGGCTTTGCAAGCAGAGAAATGAGGAGGGACATGGCAGTCATAACCACTGCCCTGTATCCACGAAGCCCAGGGCATAGTCACAGCAGCGTGGGTTCACATGTGGTGTCACTGGCCATGCTGTCCCTCTGACCCCAGAAGGGATACACACCGTGCTGTTTCCTTTTTGATTACCAGAAGCAGGGATGCCTCATGGACAGTCCCTATGCCACTGTGGGGACCTTGGTGACTTTAAAATACGTTTCTGGCAAATGCCATCACCACCATTGCCAACATGATAACAGCTGCAGAAAGGGCCTGGCAGACCTTCCCTAGTGAACAGGAGCCTTAGAAGAGACCTGTGGTGAGTCTGAGACCTGAGAGAAGTAGTCATCCATTTGTAACTCTTTTGAAATTTCTGTACCAGAGGAAAGGAAAACAGCTTTAAAATTTTCATCACAAACCATCTGAAGGTTGCACAATATTTCTACACTGTTATGAGAAGGGTACATATAAGCAACAGTGATTTTGTTCCTTTTTCAGCCTTTACCATCATAATGAAACTACAAAAAATACCTGTCCTACTTAACAGCTTCTTAAGAGGGGTGATTTAGTGTTATTGCATAAGGCACCTGGAGAAATAATTAGAGCCTAAATGCTGCTATACAACTTACATGACCTCTTCAAGGCCATAATTAACCAAATTAACCAAATTCGGATTTGGGGGAAGGAGGGGAAAGCTTTCCATGACGCTGCTATGACTTTGCAGTGAGTGTGATGGTCCCCAGCTGCAGTTTATTGGCTTCACCATCAGACCTGATGGGGGGACAGGGAAGGACTGTCCGCAGTGAATGACAGGAAACTCGATTACTGTCACTTGCCAACTTTCCCAAGTCTGAATGCAGGCCTGCCCACAAAAGGCACTCAAACTGGGCTAGCAAGAGGAGAGGCAGCACAGGAGGGAGGCAGGAACTGGTACAATAAGAAACCAAGTGTCCCATCCCCTCAGGGAGACAGCTGTGCTGAGGCCATGGAGTTGGGGTATGCTTTACCGGGGCACAGGGAGGGGGTCATGCCAGCTGGGGCCAGCAGCTCTGTGGACTACCTCTGCCCTCTCTGCTCCCAGGAGGCTTTGCTGGGGACTAGCAAAATGCCCCTTTTCTGCTGGGTTTGTTCCACTGAGGAGGAAGAGTGTGTGTGTGGTCTCCTGGCTTATGAAACGCTTGGCATTTTATTGCTGCTTAGCTTTAGCATAACTGAATTGCAGCAGTTTGTTTGCTGTCTGGGCCAAGCATGTCCCAACTTGCATAAAAGGAAATTACACTGAGGGTTTCAAGCTAAGACCATTTCTATACTAGGGTAAAACTGAAGTATTTTGACAAATTCAGCTAATTTGTGCTGTAATCTAAACAGTGGGAAAGAACTCCCTCGTGTTAACCCATGAGCAGCTAATATCCATTACAGCTCAAATTCCTTCCTCCACAGAAGGGACTGGATCCTCCCTCATTAAAATCTTGCCACTGGCACCAAGAGGCCAGGAATCTCTGAGGATTTCAGCACACATTCATTCATACTCATGAAACATCATCTTTCCCTAGCGGGGACAGGCCCTCATCTAGGCTGAAACATTCATGAGAGGTGAGTCTTCCTGAGGGAACAGGAAGAGCTTTGCTTGATAAACCACTGCAGCTGGACTTTCTGAGCTGTGCTGAGCATTAATCAGCTTTATTTAATTTATTGCTTTATTTTGGGAAGGGCTAATGAAGCTCACCTAAGGTGAGAACTGTAGCAGTGAGCTGTCTTCACTAAGCAAATCCATCAAGCATTCAGAGGGGTTTGAAGGTATGAAGCTATAACATCACTAATGGAACACAACCCGAAGGGCAGGCTGCATTTTCATCTTTAAGGTATTCATTGTGGCTGTTACTGTTCTTAGAAAACCAGTGAGATGCCAGTAAAAAGCCAAACTGAATTACAGTTTTACAACTAAATTATCAATGTGATTCTAAAAAAAAAATCTCATTATTTACCAATAAATCAGCAAAATGAAAAGCAGTGAGCTAATAATTTTGTGACAAGACCACATGCAAATCTAAATCTACCCATTTCTGGGAACCACATTTGAACAGCAAGGGAGAGGTCATGGCAACCATACACAATCTGTTCCTGTGGAAGTTTACAGTAGCTGGAAAAGAAACTACAATTATAACTCACTATATGGGATGGGCAAAGACTCTCTCTTCAGCTGCCCCATGGGAGGTGAATAAGCCTGTGCTTTGTGTAAGCCTTTGAGGTTCATCTTAGGTCCAGTACTAGAAGGAGTGTAAGTTTTTTGCAAAGCATGTCTACGTCTGTGTTGCGGCTCCTGTGTGTTTCAGATGCAAGTCAGAAGCTCATGCTGCTATTGTTCTTCTGGGAAAGGAGAAGTTTAAACTACAGGGAGAGCATGAAGAGTTAGAGCCTGCATCCTGTGGCCAGTCCCTGAGACAGTGAGCTCCTGCACACAGAGGGGCCTTCCTCTGCTACAGGTACAGAGCTGGAGTTTCCTGAGGGATCCAGCAGCTTTGTCCAACAACTATAACCTGCTAACAGATCAGTGAGGTCTTTCAGCCAGGCAAGCATCGCTTGAACTGTTAGCAGTGGAGTTTGTAGTAAAATCCCCACAGCATTCAGGCTATAATCGAAAACTTGCAAACACTGAATGCTTAGAGGAAAGTAATTATTCCTACTAACCAATAGAGATATCAACGTGGTGGGTTAGGGCCTGCCTGAAGCTGCAAAGTGTCTTTCAAAGGCTCACTCCTTGCTGCATTGAAATTCCTTCCCAGCCCAGATCAGTGCTGGTGTTTTAACATCTGGCTCCTCTAAACATGTCTGTGGATAGAAGTGCTTGGCTGGCTGGTTTGGCTTTACTGTCTCCAGAAAGAGAGTACAAACCAAACCTACTGGCTTTACTCTGGACTCGCCGATTTTCAAGTGCCAATAGAAAGGACTATTCTGAAAGAGCTACAGGTTGATGTCTTTGTGTCAAAACTGGAGATGAATCTCCTAGAGACAGAGCAGAGGAATGAAGCCTGGTTCTAGCCCGGCTCAATCTGCTCACCAAGAGATCGCCTCAAGATTATTTTCATGTCCTGCATCTACAATTCCTAAGTCAGGCCTTGGTCAGTAGAAGTGCAGCACTCAACTAGCCCAGCAGCACCCCAAGAGCTGAAGGCCAGCTTCTCCTAGCTTTATCAATACACTCTTTCAGTTTTCCTTTCTCAGTACAAATTAAGTATTCAGGCTTTACCTGGAAATTGTTGCCTCTAATACTTAAGCTTGCTTTTGACATTGATCTTCTTTGAGCTACTGGTTGCTTCTACTAGTTCCCTAATCCAGATGGAAAATTATTCATGTGTATCATGATCAACTACTAGAGATCTGGCCAGGTACAGGTGAAGTATTCATGATTTATCTTGGGTTGAGAGTTATCTCAAGAGTTCAAAGCACTTCCTTGTTGTTACAACATTTATAAGTCTGATCCTGTATGCTACTAATTACATTTTAGTTGTACATACTCTTACTAAGTATGTGTCATCAAACAATCTCTACCATTAATTTGAATTTTCATAGAGATTGCAAATGACACAGATATTATACGTGACAGACATTGTTAAAGGGCTTTTAGTCCAAGTAATTTCCACTCCACCCCACCAAGGCACAGGACACTACGGTGCCATGCTGAATGCTTCAGAGATGAGATGATACCCATGAAAGCCACAAGACTGACATCTGCAAATACTGACCTGTTTTGATAACTGCTCTGCTGTTACTGAGACTGGTGTTGCCTGCATGAATTAAAAACAGAAAACTAATTACTTCTCCCATACTTAAAACTTAAAAGGAAACTCAGCTTGCAACAGACTTTCAGCAGAATCTAATGCTAATCAAAAATAGAGGCCTGGGTATATGAGCCTAATTATTGTGCAGGGCTGTTTCTCCAAGATTATCAAGTGCAAAGAGAAGTCATGCTGCTTGGCTCCTATTCTAAGTTAAACTACTCTGGCAAATACTGCCTCATGATCCTGAATCTGCTGACATATTTGTATTGTTTACCGTGTGATTTCCTGGGTGCTTTTTGGGCAAACTGAGAAAACTGACGCACACAAAACTAGAACTAAAAAGACCTTTGTATTTTACATATAAAATGTAAGGATACCAAGAGGATAAAGAAGAATTTCAGTCAGTGAAATATTTTGGTTTTGGGTTACTTGCAAAAGTTTATCTGTGAAACCCTGGTATCCTGAAATGAAACTGTTCAAGGCTGCTGGGACAGCACAAGGGATGGTGAGGGCATCGGGGAGACAGAGCAACAAAGAGGGCTGTGCTGTTTGACTGTTCCACTGCATCCCAAGCATCCTGCACCCCATACCAACCATGCCAGCATTGTGTCCCTGCAGTCACACTTGACCAAAAGGTGTAGCTTGTGTCAGGTCACTTCCTTCAGCATTTTAGGCCATATCCATGACTGCTGGAGACCAAGACTTGCTTCAGGGTAGGTACAGCAAGCAGACACAGGCCAGAGCATCAAAAACACCAGCACCCGACTGCCAGCTCCACTCCAGGCTCTGCCCCTTCACAGCCCATGGGCACAACTTAAGAAGTTATACCTGTTATACCTTAATTTTAACAGCAATGGCAATATGCATTATCTTTGGGGTGTAAAAGGTGCAAGGAGCATCAGTCTTGGTAGGTCATAGGCCAGGATGCCAATTCTTCACTTGTACTCTAATGTCGCTATGCATATTAACTCCATTTAACATCTGCAGCTGTGTATACTAAATTCTACTGGTGACCATAGATTTCATTAGCTCAATCCAAAACTTGGCATTTATTTTTATCATTCTCATTTCCTTTTTCTATGTGTGTGACTACAGCATATCCCCAAGGGTACATACTTTCAGAAAGCTGTGGAGGATATCCTAGGAGTTCTGACAAGGGGAGCTGCATGGATTCGATGTGCATTTAAGAGGTGAACACACAAGAATTACTTGACTTCTGAAGACCCCAGCTTTTCAGGTATTGCAAGACAAGATCTTTCCACCCAGCAGTCTGGCTGGCAGGCAGAGTGGTCATGGCACTTGCGTGACACAGTCATAAGCCAGAGCTGTTGGGCAGAACTGCAGCACTTTCAGCAGCACAGCCACAAAAAAGATAATTCCCCCAAGAAAAAGGAACAAACACAATTTTTTGTCTGCAGCTTCATCTACTAGTAATTATGCAGTGCTATCACATAACTGTTTTGAGTTTTAAAACTTATTTAATAACTTTCAAAGTCTGCAAAATTTCCAGCACTTCATAAAGACCCTGGGTTGTGCCATCTTCATTTTGATCATCTTCAGAGGCTTGCTGAGTCACTGAGATGGCAATCTGAAGGGAAGCTGCCATTTCTCTGAGCCAGTGCATCCAATATGAGTGTGTGAATGTGACTTTTTGAGGGCTTTCAGAAGGAAATAGGACAAGGATAATGTTTCAGATATAAAAAAAATCAGTAAGTACTTCAAGCAGATGCAAAGGAGGAAAGGACTGTTAAAATCCAGATCAAGAAAATCCTGGCATTATAGTATAAAAGCAAATAAATAGAAATAAAATCTAGAAGCCACAACAAGTAAGACAAAAAATGTTTGCACACATTAAAAAAAAATCATCCTTTTATGAATCATCATTTTCAAAAGTTGGTAATTATTTTATTTCAAAAATAAGCTGCAAACCACTTTGGTTTGTCTTCTTTTTCCTTCTGTCTTCTCTTCTGGGACATTTGTTTGCTTTTCAATGATAATGCAACAGGTAAACTGAAAACATCCCTTACACAGTGACTGGTTTTGATATGTATTAGTTACTCTAAAACCATTCAGCTCAAGAATTGTGTGTGCAGGTTGCAAGATGAAATTCATTCATGAAATGTCCCTGACATTCACTGATCTGGAGTTCCTCCAAGCAATCAGTGCCAAAGTACTGTTTATTTCCATAGCAACTATGTGCCAAGGAGAAGGTAAGCACTATTAATGTGTAACAGTTGTTAAAAAGTTAGAGTCATCATAAAGGACTGCTGAAAGAGGCATTGCTTATTTTCATAGCCAAAGTCTCCTAATGAGATGTCTCCTACTTTATCTCAGCACTAACTAGGCTTTTGTGTCCTGCTTCGTTGGGTTTTTTTGCATGATTTGTCTAATCACTTTTTGAATCAATGTAAATTTTTAGTACTCAAATATCCCCAGTTCTGGGTTCTACAGCTAAGCTGCTGCCTGGTGATTTCCTTGGATGCTCCCTCTTATTTTAGAAGATCAAAAGGATCCTTCCTTATTGACCTGCAATCCATATATGATTTTATAGCTGTCTTTCATATTTCTTTTAAGTCAACATTTTTCATAGCTAAAGCCCTTGTATGTTTGAGTTTTTTTATACTGAGCCCATTTCACACACATGATTGTCCTTGTCATTCTACTGTGCTTCTTTTTAAGTCCTATTTTTAATACACATCTCAAATACGTATTTTATATCGATAGATAGATAGACAGACAGACAGACAGACAGACAGATATACAGATAGAAATGTACTGATATGAAAGCTAAAAAGTGTTCACAACATTCAAGATATTATAGCCTGATACTGGTTTAGGGGTCATTCTCCCTCCCTTCACTAGTAATTTGCTTCATGCTGACTAATTGTACTGATGTTCCTACAGAATTTGCCTTATAACTTCAGAATCTTTGTACTACTTGATAATAGCTTCTTTAGAGTCTGCAACTGCATATATTAAATTAGGATTTCTCTTGTGAACTCTTTTTATATTTTCACACATTCTCTTCCCCAACCCTGCCATGTTACTCAGTATCACAAGATGCTACAGCAACTATTCACGCTTTCCTAGCTTTTGTTCTTTCCACAAAGAAGAGTTCAGAACAGTCACTGAACTTTGTTGCTTCATTTTTCACCCCTTTTTCATTCATTTATGAATGTAATGAAGAGCAGAGCTTATCAGTATGTCCATGTGGGACCACAGTGCTAAGTTTCCTCTGGTGAGAAAAGTAACTACTACTTTTTTATTTGGTTGCCTATCCATGTCAGCACTGCCCATCTGTCCCAGTCACAATTTCTTTAGGACTCTTTGGTGAATGATCTTGTCAAGCACCTTTCAGGAATCCATGGAGATCATATGAACTGTATCTCTCATACCAGCATCCTTGTTCACTCCTTCAGAGATCTCAGATAGATTTATGAGGAATGCATTACCTTTACAAAACCATGAAGAATTTTTCTCAATGTAAAATATTTGCCTACATTTCCAATAATTCTGCTCTTTTATCAATGTCCAGCACGAATCTGTAAGCTTCTAAAATCTCTGCAACTCTTTTCAACAGCAGGCAGCAGCATTTGCTACATTTCCATCCCTCTGGATTCCAGGTTATTGGTTGCAGGTGAGAAATAAATGGCTGAACACTAAACTAGTAGTTCATCTACATTCATTTAGAGCTCTCTGGTGAAAAATATGGTCCTGCTGGAAACCCTCTGTTAACTCTTCCTGCAGTGGCCACTTAGGACAATCTGACTTTTCACTGGTTTGTCATTGCCAGGGCTCAGTTCTCCAAAACTGATTCAGGTTTGGTTATTTTGAAGTCATTCTTTACTCCTATAAAATTAACTAAAATGAGAGTTTTGAAAGACCAGGAGAAGAAAAAACCCATAACAACCTGTCACTGAAAGATCATGTCAGAATGCCCCTTTCAAATGTTGGACATTTAAAACCTCCTTATTTAACTTCCCATGATGTTCCTTGAAAAGCTCTATCGATCAACAGGAAAGAAAAACAAGAACCTGTGTTCACAACAACCTTTTTTCCCTTTCAGTTGTGTTTGGTTTTCTGTCTACAGTCAGACCTGTCCTGGTTCAAAAGGAATGAACAAAAAAAGAGATCATGGTGCATAGGCATGTTTTTTTTTTTTCAAGTAGGATGAGCCTTCGTGAAATGAAAGTTTCTGTAACAAAGGCTTTTAGACACTGGGGCTTTTTATACATTGCTCACATATAATTTAGTAATGAGTAGTTACCAATGTAGTTAGGCAGTTGTGGACCCAATTATCCAATTACTGCAATTGACGGCACAAACAGAGTAATTGTACAGCAAATGCACTCACGTACTTTGCATTTGTGCTTTTGTAAGCCTGGTCATACCCTTTCAGTGCTGTGCCAGACTGGGGATGTTTCATCTTGTTTATTAACACCTGGGGAAGTTTCAGCCTGTGTTTTAGGCAGAAAACATTCTGGGTTTTCATGGAAGGCAGCTAACAGTGGAACTACCATAAGATACCTGGCAAGCAGCAACATTAATTCTCTCAAATTCAGACACCGAAATTAAATTTGCTAGCTTCTCTGAGCTTCCTCTTCTCAAAATCCTTTCTTCTGAGAAGATAATTCTATTCCTTCTACATGTTGAAAAGTCTCATCAGCCAGAAATTTGCATGTGACTGAAACAAATCCACAGGGAAAACAGAATTTACTTCTTTGTTTTAACAGAATATTAGTTTAGTGCATGCTACAAAATACAAAATACAAACCCAGATCTAGCTCACAACAAATTTCAGCATTCTTTATGTTATTCCTCTAGACACCTGGGTGCATGAGAAGGGAGAGGTGCACCTGTCAAGCCTGTACCTGTGCAACAGCAGTATAAACAATTAGGCAAAATTTTTCTTGAAGACACAAGTTGATGTGGAAAGCTAAATAATAAGAGTAGGTTACATGGGCAAATGCAAATAAATCAGATCAAAATTTCCTGCCAAGTGGTAGTGGGGTACATATTCTTCCACAAAATGAAGCAATGCATTTCCCTTCACACTTAACATTTATGACTGTGAATTGTTGTGTGGGAAGTCTAATGGCTTGGGACAATTACTGAATAAAATGGCACTGCAGGAAAGGAAATATATTCTTGGTGGGATGTAGCAAAGGTAAAATCACAGATTGTTCTAAATTGCTTGTATAGAACATACATTATAAGCATAAAATATATGAGTATTTTTTTTTTGCCTTGATACAGCAATAGTCTCACTGTGTTAATCTTTCTCCTTTTAATCTCCTGGATTCCCACAGTGCATAGCTCCTTTCCACTGGTCTCTTATCCTAAAAAGTAGTTGCTCAAGCTCCAGGACCATGTTTATCTTGCTGGAGGCAATTAGTTAGGACCAGCTGTCAAAGCCACAGCCGGTTCCTCGCACACGTATGTGCAGCTCGTCAGCAGACACAAGTCACAGCATATGCCTTCCAGAAGATAATGACACTGATCTTAAATTGGAATAGGGTTTTGTTTGGTAGAATAACACATGGGGAACCAGATTACACCATAACCAAATACTATGATATTTCAATAAATGATTCAACTTCAGACCTATTTTCAGTTTTGTAGACTGTTAGCACAGCAGCTGCTTGTAATATAAGCTCAGTTTATCTACGTCCTCCCAGTACTTAGAGGTTTGAGTACTCCTTTTGAATTTACTGCCATCTCTATTTTTAAAAGCTCATTTATCAGATAAGTGCAGCTGAAAGACCAAGAAACCTCTAGGCTTTGAATGGATGGATTAGATTAAAGTGTTGGGCACAAGAAGTGAAGATTTTATTCAATTATGCAACTTCCCCTGCACATCAGTGTTTTCAACACTTTGTCATATTTAGAAACTGTTTAGCTGCAATATTATTAGAAACAGTAGTTAAGCGTTACTTATGAAAGAAAAGCAAAATAATGTTACCAGTTTGTGAGCCAGAAACGTCTACCTCCTACTGAATGAGAATTATCAAATAATAAAGAGCTCTTCTAAATCTATAAAAAGACTGCTGTGGCTAAGTATGTTCTACATCAAACCTTTGTAATTCCCAACAAATGTATAATGTAAGGTTGATAAAGAACAAGTGAAGATTAAGTTCACAGCAGTTACTAAGTACAGGTCAGAGATGGGAATATTTCACTCCAGAAACGGTTATCAAGATTGAGAGACATTATATTTGGGTTGAGATTAAATTCTGAGGATCACTGCCCTCCCAAAAACTCTGCCTTGCCCTGACAGGTTGCAACAGCCCCAGAGCAGAACTGCAAAAGCCAGAGGCTTTTCTGTGCAAGTGTCTTTAGGAAGAGAAAGTGATATGACATTGCTGGAGTCACTTGTTGGGAAACTGAGACAACCATCTGGGAGGGAAGTTCAAACCCAATGCAGTGATCACTTCTGAAACTGGGAAGTAGAAGAAGAGCAGCAGCAACAAACTGCTGAAGCTTTAAGCCACTGCTAACTGCGCTACCTTGCAAAAATCAGGGAGCTAATTAAAAGCAGACAAGGTAATATATTGGAAAGAAGCCAGACAAGGAGGACTTTCCCCTTTTCTGAAGCACTGGATGTGGATGTGTGGATGTGCTTTCTGCCTGTCCATCATTTTGACTGTTAGCTTTGTTTAAGCTAATGCAAAACTCCTAAACAGCAGAAGAGCTCACATTTTTTTCATTTACTTTTAAATTGCTGAGTTCTAGACTATGGAGGTGATAGCCTCCTTAATAAAAGCTGTCCCTTTCATTAGAGAAGGGAAATGGAGATGGAAGCTCACAAATGGGGTAATTCTGAAACTCACTATCCCTACACTAAATTTTCCAAAAAATTGCAGAAAAAGAGGCAAGATCATAGCAACATTTTTCCATTTTGGATAGTACTCAGTGAAGTGTAAGCCAGAGAATAACATGGGCAAGAGAAGACATGGAAGATGGGAAAGGAAAATGTTAAGCAGATTTTGAAAATTATCCAAGTAATTTCTTAAATTAAAGTAATCCCTGACTAGGAATGCAGAGGCTGCAAGTAGATGAGACTTTTGAGTAAAGAATTCTTGCTAATCAGAAAGAGAAGCTCTGTGCAAGCAATCTGAAAGAAGAATAATAGTATTAGTCACTCCTCAAGCTCTGAGATTAACTTCTTTCAAAACACTGATTACAGCTCTAAGTACAGCCCCAAACTGGAATTTATAAATCAGATGAGAATGCGGCATTTTTAGCAGTTCCGTTTCAGATCCCATCCATTCTCTTTCTGCATAACCAAGATCAGCTTTTGGAAGCATTTATGAAGTTCTACCATATACAGTTACTCATTCTATATAGTAAACTTTCCCTATAAACCATATTGTGCTTCAGCTGATTTGACAGCTTACTGCCTAGGACTGCAAGTTGTGTGGGGTACAGCTGCCCAACAACCAGCTCTGGCTACTAAAGACATCTCTGAAATACCCTTTTGGCTTTTAAATCTCATCAGGCACCTGCTTAAAACAACTGGAGTGTGGATGTCTTGCCTCCTCTGTTTTGTTTGCCCTCGCAGCTGACACAGAGCCTACAGGAGGACACAAGGCCAGTTCTTGCCTCAAGCACTGGGTGAACTGGAACACTGCAGCCTGACCGGCCACTTCCCTGTGCCACTCTTGGACACCCTCCGCTCTTGCCCAGGGCAAACCAGTTTTCAGCTCTGAATATCCAAGGTCAGTGACAACCAAGTAATAAATTATGTCATAAGAAGATGCTGAGCCCTGACAAAGACACCTAGAGAAAATAACACAGAAGTGCCATTTGGGAAAAAAATACAGGAGGAATTTAAAGCAGGAGCAAAGATTGCCAGACAGTAGACAGCCACCAGTCAGAGGACACCTAGTCTGATATTTTTTTTAAATTATAGCCTGCAAATTTAAGCACAATAATCCCCTAGCAGAAAACGTCCATGGATTCTTATTTAGCAAGCCCATGTTTTCTCTGGCTCCTCAAGAAACTAAGTTGCAGAGTCAGTTCCTGCCTGGTTCACTTCCAAACATCTGGAGGTTGCACATTGCAGGTGCCCAGAGCCATTTACAGGGTCTTGGGAAGATGAGTTTGTTTCAGAAAAGCTTCTCCCCTTCTCTCTTCACCTTTTCTACCTTGTGCCAGAATACGAGTGATGAATCATGGCATCCCTAGGCACAACCCCGAGGAGGGACATGTTTCCCCAGCAGAATTCACATAACTTTAAACATATGCTTAAGCTGTTCCCCAAATTAAATCTTTAGCCACTGCTTAGCTCATACCCTGCCAAATGAAGTCCATGAGGACTAACAATCCCAGTGTTCATTGATTATGAAACTGTGCGGTCAGACTAACAAAGCAAGTGCTCATCTTGTGCTGAACCTGAAGAAGCAAGTTGAAAATCTGTTAACATGGATGATGCTTCTAGAAAAGATGCTAATAAAACTTTAGACTTAAAAAATTAGGAGACCAAAACTCTTTAATAACTACATTTCATTACAGTCATTCAGAGCATGCAGCTGATAGCCCAGGTGAAAGTGAATTGATCTCAGTATATACTCTGACACTGTAACACCTGGATCTTCATTAAAGGCATATACATTTAAAGAATATGTAAATTGCCTAAGCACACCAAGACAGAAAATAGTAGTGCTGAGTTTATGCATTCAGTCTTAAGGGAGTCCCTTTCACTGTTTTTTAACTAGTAATACAACATTTCTCTCCATCTCTGTTTATTCCAGTGTATCAAGTCATTTATTGTATATCATCACCTAGCCCCAGAGCAGCCCTTTTTTTCAATTGTTCTTTAAAGCATTTTTTAGTGTTTCAATAGACATCCAAACATTAATATCAAACAGACTTTTTTTAAAAAGGAACAAGCATCATTGCTTCTTTTATATTGTCTCCTTTTTCCTGTTCTTAAATTACCACTTTGATAATTACCTCCCAAATGAAATGTTTTTCTTTGAAATATGCATAGATGAATTAGAGTCCAGCTTAGTTCCTATTCAAACCAATTATCAGAATTCCTAATGACGCAAATGAAAGGGAAGATGAGACATTGTTGTATCTCCCACTCCCAGCCTCAGTTTCCTTTTTTCTCTTCCTTCTTAGATTCACTATACATTTACTTTGGTTTCTGGGGATTATCTGACCACATTGTCTGTCTGCTCACCTTCACTTTTGAACCTTCTGGCTAAACATACTCTAACTTGAGAGAGCTACTGATCTCAAAGATTATATTTCTATGCATTCTGGGGAAACAGCAGAAAAGAGACAGTCAGATCAGTCACCCCAGCAGGAGAAAGGTGGCAGTGTGAGATGGCTGGTTACTTACCCCCATTTTGCCAGTGTGTAATTCCCTTGCTAAGGCAGAACCTGGGAAATATGGATAGCAAGGTTGGTAGCTGGGTATTAAAGAGCTCAGAGAAAGATGAGCCAGGATGAGTGTGATAGCAGCCTTAGGCAGATTAGATGCCAAACTGGAAATTAATATTCACATATGACAACTTACAATCTGAATGTTCTGAAATTTTACTCTATTTTTTTAAGAGAGAAATCAGTCTGATCATGACTTGTAGCTCCTGTGAATATCTATATTCTTAAGAGGAATCCATGTGAGTCAGACAAGCATTTGCCCAAGCTAAAACTAAGCATAAACTTCAGGCCCACTGGCAGTAAGAGCTCACCTCCTCACAGCATTTCCTCCTCAGATGTCAAATGAGTATTTCACCAGAGTACCAGCTTATCTCACCCAGGCCAGCTGTGAAAGCTCATATCAAGTTCAGCTTCTAAGAGTACCATTTCACCTGGTGTTGGATTTTTCCCTCTTCCTTCAGTGATAAATTCAGCAAACCTTTCATTTTTCTTTCAGAAATATGGTATACCAAGTCCCATGTCTTAATGAAAGCTGCTACATGTACTGTCTTATAAAAGTAGGACAAGAGATACGAACATCAAATCCCATGGCCCACTCTGTTGTGGGAATTTCTTTCATTATAATAGCCAGTGCAGCTAACACAGCTCAGCTACAGATAAAATTGTTCACATGCCTGTTCCATTTTCCTCTTCACAGCAGCTCTGCTATTTAAAAAACCTTGATTTAAAAATGTTTTGCCCATATATTGATCCCACAATCACACTGGCCAGCTCATCCAGCATCTTCAGACAAATCTTACCCAGCCTTACCCCATGGTATTGAGTACATCCAGCTTCTTTCAGGTCTCTAACTTGTTTGATCTCCCCACTGAGGAAGGGCTGCCCCTTCCCACCCCACATAATGCCAATATCAAAGCAGCTTTTGCTTGTGAATCATGAGTGAAAAAAGTCACTGAATACTTCAACCTTTTTTGCTCCATTGTAATGAGCATTTCTTCTTCACCCATCACTGCGTCCATGCTTTCCCTGAATTGACCTTGAAATTAGCATTTCCACAGTGTCAGTGCCCCTCAGCAGTTTCAGCTCCAGCTGGGCTTTGGCCTTTCCAGTTTTGACACTAAGTTCCTAACACTGCTCTATACTGCCTGTCCTTGTTTCTACCTCTTCTCCATTTTTTTTTGTGTGTTAGTTCAATGAGAAGCTACCCAACTAGCCATGCAAACGTCCAGAAATGGATAGTCTTCCCACAGGACACCATGGTTCATTCCTGAGCTCTCAGTAAGTTGCATTTAGAAACCAGTCAGCTTTCCTGGGCACCCTTCCCCTTCACAGCAGCTCCCTAATGGAGCATCCTAGGCAAGCCCTGAGCAAGCCCCTGTTTGCTTCCCCAAAGACCAGGGTCCTCTGCCTTCCCCTGGGCCCCAACCTCCAGCATCCTGTGGTTGCTGCATCTCGGGCTGCCCTGTGTGACCAGAGCTGCCACCAGCTCTTCCCGTCTTGTGAGGAGCAAGTTGGGTCAATCACAGACCCTGTTCAGCTAATCTGCCATTTCCATGGGGACTCATAACTTACACAGACCAGGAGCCTCCTGTGTTTCCTGCCAGGTACTGGTGTTGTGCTCCCAACAGGTCTCTGATCAGTCCAACTCCCACTCCGAGGAGGAGAGCCTGCAAGCAGGAGCATGGTGCTAGTTTGGAGCTTGTGCCTGTTCCCGAGGAGCAAGCACCTCAGCTGGGGGAAAGTGGTGTCTGTCCGTACCACCAGGCACTGGCAGCCACAGCCACTATTAACTTCATGAGGCTGGTCCATTATAGTTTACCACTGAAGAGGTTAGCTGGTCTTCTATTTTTAGACCAGAGAGAGCTTTTCTATCAGTTACAGTGAGGCTTAAAACAATGAAAATTATGTTTCTTTAAAAATCTGGACTTTTGAACTCCCTTCTGAAAATAACAGGAAATCAACTCAAATTACTGGTTATCAATTGCTGATGTAATTATAAGATGTTTTATGTGGAATACAGCATTTCAGTTTGTTTTAATTTTTAATTATTTTCTGATATGACAACCACATGACATACCCTGCTCCAGTCAAAGACTTCTTTTTTAAAAATTTTGGTCCAGCATCTGGGTCACCTCTGGGAGGGGATTCTGGTGGTTAAAAAAAACAGAATAGCATTGTACAGAGATAAATTTTTTTTAGAGTTAATCAAGAAAATGACCATGTCTGTAGTATACCACTTCTATTAGGCACAACTACACTTCGTTCAATCTGTGGTTATGAAACCACTGTTTAGTAAAAGCCAAGACAGATTTGAATACATTGTGGGGGCAGGGAAGAGTTTGCAGCATAGTGGCAATGGACTCTTATGCCCCTGACAACAATAGCACAACTGAAAAATCTCACTCAGGGATAAAAATGGTATAATTACGGGGAAAATAGATATATTGGTTTGGCACTGGCAGCAGTTTACAGGCTGGGTGGCTAAACCAGTACTGTGAGACATGACCTTAAGGCTATGTTGCATGACATTATTATTTTTATAGCATCTGGAATCTTCAGTGTTGAAATTCAGATACAAAGATTTGAAATATAATGAAAAAGTGGTTACCTTCAAGACTCTTCTCATCTAAAAGACTTCAAGACTCCTTTTTCTACAGGAGAAAAAGATATCAGCTCTGTCAGAGTGTGCTATAGGCATGTTTCATGCAGTTTTAGTTTGCAGGGTAAAAAAATAAAGGTGCAGAGTGTTGGCTTTAATGTTAGCATCTATATTCTTTCTTTCCTATATCATTCTTTTTGATACTTGAGGTTCACACTCCACAGATTTTCACTACCAGAAACTCTAATTTTAGCATCAGAGATCCCAAAATGAGATCCTTAATCCTGAGGATGAAGAACATACTGAAGATGGTATAGAAAATGCCAGTAATTCTCAGGGATAACTATCACTGAAATTTAAAAATGGACAACTTTGTCCCATTTCGTCCAATATTTCTTATTCCAGACACATGTATCAGTCATCAGTCAGGTTTTCTTTCAAAGTGCAGAAGATGTGTAGTGCTTTGCTGCCTTGGTTGCAGTAGAGTGAAAGTCTGCAGTCCCTGAGCATTTTGAGTTTTAAGGACAATGTAGAAACAAAAATACTTTTTTCCCTGATGTCTTCCTCCTTTGCTTCCAAGGTTCTAGGTTAACAGTGTTTGCTAGGCCACTTCTGTTCTGCTGCTCCCTACCTCACCCTTCATCTAACCAGGTTTGCATGTTGGCAGTCATGCCTAAGTACCTGAACACTACCAGCAGGAACTTGATTCTAGTATCTACAGGAGCATATTATCTTCTAAATGATTACCCACCCTCTCACAGAATGCCACTAATATTTCAGTTTTAGTTTAGCTTTAGTGTTTTCTGTTGCGGACACTTGCTATAGCTGCCCAAGTATAAAGATTAGAGACTGACCCTGAGCAATGGCCTGGATGGAACTTCCCAGTGTATCAAGTTCTACCTATCTGGTATTACTGGCAAAAAATCTGCATCTTCCTTTTTATGAACTGACCAACTTCTGTTTTAGAACCACGTAGATTCTGTCATCCCTTATTTCAATTGTCGTTTTAAAGCAATCAAAACTTTATTGCTCTGATGGTTATAAGCCATCCCAACTTCCAATCTACATGTATCCATGGGCAATGTATACTCATTCATCCCTGTGCCAGTATTGTTCTTGAGCATAAGTGGCTCCTTCCCTTCCAGGTATTTTACCTGTTTAACATTCTCAGAGAGTAACCATGACTTCTTTCAGCCTTTGTCTAAGCTGAGCAAGCTCTCTTCTCTAAACCACTTTCCATTACTGTCATCAATTCTCCACACCTGTTCCAGTCTGAATTCCCTCTTTCTCAGTCATTGATGCTCAGACGAGCACATAATACACCAGATAAGGTTTTGGCAGAGTCACTCACACCTGCATGAATATGTTTCTTTTTTGCCTACAGTTACTTCAATTGACAAATCTAAGCACTGCACTTCAAGGAAGCTCATCATTAGTGGCTCATAGTCTGATTCTGATCAGTTAATACACCCCAAAACACTTTATGCCTTCCATCCTTCCCACCTGGCAGTCTTACAACACTTTCTCCAGGATATTTCTGCAGGGAATGGTTTCATTCATAAAATTTTAGCCTTTTAAATGTTAGTGGTCAGGCTCATCAACTTTAAAGCAGCTGTCCAAGGCAATTTAGGTAGATAAATCCCACTCTGTCTCTATCTCCAATAAATTTCTGGTACTAACTTGATATCTAAAACCTAAAGTAACGCAGACTCTGGGACATATGAGCCATATTCCCCCAGAGAGTGGTTGGGCACTGGAAGAGGCTCCCCAGGAAAGTGGTCACAGCACCAAGCCTGACAGAGTTCAAGAAATGCTTGGACATCACTCTCAGGCATATAGTGTGATTCTTGGGGATGGTCCTGCACAGGGCCAGAAGTCGAACTCAATAATCCTTGTGGGTTCCTTCCAACTCAGCATGTCCTGTGGAATATTTAGCTCTTGCCTAAGACCTTGGGGCCATTTTGTCACATACTATAAGTCCCATTTCTGTCCACTGTCTCACCAGATTTCTCTGACTTTACATCATTCCTGGCCAGCCCAAACAAGTGACAATCAGGTTTATCCCATCAGTGTAAATCCTGAATCCTTCAGCCTTGAATTATTCAACACCAAAGAGATACATGAGATGTGTTTTCACAGACACGACATAGTTTAAGTTGTTTCTGGTGTTACACTGGGATTGAGAACAATTAAGTGGAAGACAGCAACAGGTCTTGGAAGGGATATTAGGCAGAAAGTAAGGACTAGACTACTGCTCACTTTTCTGGAACAAATGTATGGACATACCCAGCCTGAGACAGCTTTAAAGTTTGGTAAACCAGCCTAAGGCTATGGCCATGGCTGCAGGAGGGCTAAGGGGAGCTGCTTTCTCTAGATACCAAAGAAACAATAAAAACTCGCTACCATGACATTTTTCAACTCAAAAACTTACAGGAGGAAAATGTGTATAGGCATTTCTTTATGATCTGAGCACAGACCTTTTCTTCCAGGATAATTTCTCAGATGATTCCTGAGGCATGGGAAGGACAATCAGGACTGAAGCAAAGTTTGGGAGACAGCCTCTGGTTACAGCTCTCTGCTTTTTCTCATTGTTTGAAATGAGCAAAGCCAGAATAGATATGAGGCAAGCCCACACTATCTCTGGAAAAGTTGTTGCTGTCTAAAAGAAAATTATGATTGGAAGTTAATTCACTGTTTTCCTACATGAAAAAATCAGGCTTAGGAGCTCAGTAGTCATGTCTGATTTGACAGGCAGGGGAACAAAGTAGGCCTAGGTCCATCCATCCATTCCACGGCCAGGGAGGAAGAGACTGTGACTTTGTCTGAATCTGCTTATCTGAGCAAATTCTCATTGTTGTGGTTTGCCCAGCTAGCCCTCCTCCAAGTTTTCTTCTCAGACCCATTCCCAGCCTCTGCCCTGACCCAGTCCAACTTTTCTTATCACTGCAGGTGTTCTGGCACTTTGAAGCACTAGTAGTCACTTTCTCAGTTTATTTGGTTCATGGGTTGTTTTGTTGTTTGGGTTTTTAACATTTCAGCCCAAGGAGTGAAGGTTGACCAGGACACTGAAAACTGCCCACAGCTGTCAGCCAGCACACAGAAGCTTCCCATGCAATATTCTGAAAGATGCATCTTATTTGGGTGCCGACACCAACCTGCTCCTACGGGTGAGGGTCAGCTCTCACCTGATGTGGTCTGACTCCTCTTGCATCTCTCGGCTTTGAAGCTGCTGTGAAGTGTGTTCAGACATCCAAGGCTCTCTTTAAGGTGTGCTGGGCTGGAAGGCAGATGGGTATCTGCTGCCCTGCCACCTAATGCATGGCTGAGAGAAGAAAGGAGGAGCAACTCTTGCGTTCTGGGCAAGAGTTCAAAATTAGAGGTCACGCTGTGTGGCACTATGCTGAAGGACTCCCAGCAAGGAGACTTCTGCCAGCTCTGGTCTTTTTTCTCAAATCTTCATTGCCCTAGGGACAGGGATTGATGTGGTGAGAAGTGTATGAGAATAGCAGCCTGAGATATGGCCGCTGCCAGTGGCTGCTCAGCAGGTCAAGAAGCTTGGTAGAGGCTTGGTCACAAGAAAAATCATCATTTATTTTTCCACTTGAGAAAGTACCGACTGAGTGCAAAAAGCCTCTTGCAGATACAATCCTAAGCTTGATTTCAAGTGACTGTCATTTTTCCTCACATTTTCAAGTTCACCTTCAGGCAGTGATGCTTTATACAACTACACATATGCTACATGTGTATCCATCTTTCTATGGCTTGAAGGTTTTAAAGACTGTTAGGAGTTAACAGCACATCTCAATATTACAAAATTGCCAGTGATAATTGCCACATTCTACTTTACAATTTTCAGACAGTGAAGTTTAGTTGCATTACCATAAAAATGTGCTACAGACATGCTACAAGAACCAGCATTTTTCAACCTTAATAAAACCTGCCTCTCCATCCTGGAGGAATTTTTGGAAGTATGCTGTCTTAATGCCTCTGAAAAATAGGGCATTAGATATGTTTCACAAAACAATACAAACTCATAATGCTGGGATTGCTCTGTATTTTATAGTCGCTCATAGTCCATGTATCCACCTGGCACTTAATGCATCATAAATGCTATAATAAGCATGTCAATGCACACATCTATTTAATTTTGGCAAGTCTTTGATTGCAGCCTTTTGTTCAGAGGCAGTTGCAGCTAGGAATTGTGATAGACAGTAAATCTAACTGATTTTGAATGGGCAACAATAGCTGTAATGAAGATTTGCATTTTCAAAGGCGTGTAATTAACACCAGTATTGGCTTCTTCCTCCAGCTAAAAAGTCAAGCTGAACTACCTTTTGCTGAACTTGTGCTGCTTTCTGTAATTTTTGTTTTCCTTTGCTGACAAGTATAAAGCCTGCAGATCAGTTGCTGCCCAGGTACAATTTTGTATATTGCTCATACGAATGATTAACCCATGAGACAGAAGCAATAGGACAAATTGGTAGATGTGTTAGGAATCAATGGTTGAAACAAATACATAGCTTATTTCATGGTCTTTGAGATATTACCCTCGGAAAATTTGGCTTTACTCTGCTTTCTAGGGCAAAAATACACAATGCATAAGGCAAGAAGAATTTTTCTTCCATAGTTTCTTCTCTTCAATTGTATTCCTATGCCCATTCAGCTAATGCATACAATATCAAACACAGAAATTGCTTTGGTGACCTTTATGTTCCTCCATTCTTTATATGCGGATGCTCAGTTTGAACACATCCCTATGAAGGCATGACATTCAGCCCAGTTATTACACTGTATTAAACATCACCAAACACAAAACAGAAAAGTGTTATGGTAGACAAGTACTAAAGCTTATGGTTTTGAACAACTTAATACCCACCTATCAATCAATAAGGCTGAATTCCTAAATCTCGCGATGCTGTTTACTTATTATTTCTATAATTTTTTATTTTCCAGATATTGTTTCTTTAGCTGAGATCTCCTTCACCATGTTTAACAAGCTCAGTAACTGCCAGTAGTAACAGTGTAGAAGGATTTACTCGAGGTTTCCCTGGGCCAGACCCTGAAGTATCTATCTAAAGTTTATTCTCTTCCTTGTCAGATAAAACTTCCATGAGATTTTAATGGTCTTTGCCTTTCGAAAGCCACAAGTATAAGCTATTTTATAGGATGCAGAGCAGTTTATGTGAAGAGTTCACCAAACTGTATGCAAAGCTAAAAAGCAAGGCTAAGCATGAACCTTTTAGATGCCACTGTGCAATGTAAGATGAAGTCCCTGCCGGTCTTGTTAAAGACAGAGCCCCTGAAGCATGGAAATTTTAGCTCTCTAAGTTAAAGTTCTTCACCAGTCCAGGAACAAAAGGAACCATTCATTAATCTTCATTAATTATTACAGGCTGAAAAATAAATACTTAAATGTTTTCACAGAAACTGAGTGTATTCGTGTAGCACATTTAAGGTAAAAATATAAATACTTTAGCTCGTAGTGCACGCTCTTGTCATCCTGCATACATGCTATTATGAACCTAGAAGGATTCCTACAGCAAACCACCATAGTCTTCAGCATTAGAGACAGCATCTGATTCTGAGTATAGAGATGTCTTTTAAATGCATGGTGTTATCCCAGAAAGCTCTTTTGACAGCTCCTAAATTGAAGGATGCTATGCAGCAATCCTCTAGGACTGGATGGACTGTGCCATTTTAAAAGAAGATTTAAAAGCTTGTTCAAGTTTTGCTCCTCCAGGTATTTATTTGAATTATGTCTATGGTTTCAGTGGGAAAATAATTCTATTCATTGTTTTACTGTGCTAGTACACTGTAGAATCACAGAGTCTCAGAATATTCGGAGTTGGAAGGGATTATCTTTCCATGTATCTCATATTTAAATTTAAAATCAATGTTGCCACTGATTTTTAGTTTTTGTTTATGAGAAAATACATCCTACAATTGAAATTGAGCTCTGGGGAAAGAGTTATAAAAGAGTGGATCCACCAAGGGGAAAACACACTTGACCATACTACTGATATCCTTCCGTGACAGCATGACTGGCCAGGTATTCTCTGCCTTGACTTTTACCATGAGAGTGACAAAGCACTGGAATGTCTCCTGCTCTGGGGATACTCAAAACCTGCCTGGACGCAATCCTGTGCAGCCAGCTCTGGGTGAACCTGCTTCAGCAGGAGGGTTGGACCAGGTGACCCCACTGCTGTCCCTTCCAAACCCAGCCATTCTGTGATTCTGTCATTCTATGAGTGCTATTAATGTGGCGGTGACATCAGTTTCTAGAATTCCTTGATTTTTCCTACAGAAGTGCCCAGACATGATTAAAAGTGTGACAAAAAAAAAAAGAAGGATTCATTGAGTCCATGAGAATTTAGAAATATGACAATATGTTTTTCTCCTGCATCCTAATAAAAGGGTGAAAAACCAGCAAGGAGTGGGTTCCAACCTACACTCTAGAAGGAGGACCTAAAAACAAACAAGCTAAAGGCAGAAAATCAGATTCCATCTGATATCAAATAACCTCAAAGGTTTGTAGAAAAATAAATTGAAGCTAAGACAATGCTACTTAAACATCCTTAGGAAAACCACACAACTGAAATAATCTGTATATTTTTGCTTATTTCATGTCTGTGTTCTCCCTTGCCATGAATATTTAGAGCCATTCATTGCATTCAAATATACCTTATCTTTTGATTATGGACACTACTCCATTTTACTTAGTGGAGCCGGTGGCACCCAAAGCTTTAAATCCCTGGAAGATGCAAAGTGGTCAAAAAACCTAGAGCCCCTCTCATGTTCTGCCAGCAGAGTATCTGGCCCCTGGGTACTTAAATACAAAAGGAAAGCCAAAAAGAAGTATGCTGTTAGGAAAAGCCTCCATTTGCTGCTATTTTGCCACTCCAAACTAAAGTGGAAGTTTAATTTTTTTTTCAAAATGTATGTAAAATATGTCACATAGACATCAAAAAAATCTTTGTGGGCAAGAGCAAATCTGCCCAACTTTGGAGTTCATGGAAAACAAAAGATCATAAAATGGGCAAAATAGGGTCCATTTGCACATTGATTTTCTATAACACTTTTTCATTTCAGCTTGCAGAGACATTACCTCAGCCTCGGCCATATTGACTGCCCCCCGTGGTCCACTCTGGCCTCCAGTGGGGATTCATGGAGACACCCCATTAACGATGCTGCTGCTTCCTTTGAGAACACACACAGAGTCAGCATCAAGGAGAAAAGACAACGCAGAAAGAACCGTTCCTCACCAATATCCCCAAAGGAGACTTTCCACTGTGCCTTTTTCAACTGGACTTGCCTATCCCACATCAGCCTTTTAGCCACCAGAAGGCTTTCAGGAAGCGTGGGTAGTGCCCTTCCCAAATCATCGTTCACAAAGCCTAGCCAGGATGGTGATGATGATGCAGAGATATTATGGGGCAGGCCAGGAAGGAAAAAATAAAAGCCTCTGAACAGTGGATCTGCAGCCAGACCATCACTTGCTGACACCACTATGTCAGCTGCTGAGGATGAGGTGAAGGTAACAACTCAACCACCCCAGACAATCAACAACTAGACCAACACTTTCCTAGTACAGAAGAAGAAAACTATTCAGCAGGAAAACTCTTCAAAAATCTTATATATTCCTACTTTAGAAAACATCTCTGTGACAACAGAGTTATTTCAGACTCTTCATTTCCTTTTTCCTTCAAGAATAGGAGTACCTGTACCTGCCACAGAGGAGGTGGATATTTAAAGACCCAAACTCATGGCCAAAATAGATAAAATAAGCATAACTACTTACTTCAGACCTAACAAGTGAGTCAGCAGTCAGATTCTATTTCCCTTACTGAAGTCAGAAAACAAATTGAGCTGACAGCATTCCTCTAATGGTGATGACATCACTGAGAGCTGAGTTATTTTCGGACTCTACAGCACTGGTAAAGGAGAAGCATAAAAGAGAGAAAGGGAAGCTTACCTTTTTACTCATGCAGACTCCTAATATATTTTCTTTGCACCCACTCCCTCAAATGAGGTATTTTTTGTTATTGTCATTCTGTGTTTAAAAGCATATACGTATTTTTCAAAGGCTTATAACTGAATAAAATTTTTTTCTTTTTTTGGGGAGCACCAACATATAAAGTTAACAGCAATTTTAGCCTTGTATGAAGTGTTAACAGGTCCTCCAAATACTTTAGAATTGCACCTAAATAAAACAGGGAGGAGTTTATACTTCAGAATTGCACCTAAATAAGACAGAGTTTATACTTTAAGATTACACCTAAATAAAATAGGGGAAAGTTTAAACAACTTGCCAAAATATTCGAAAATGTCCTTATATGAAGTCTGCCAGTCTTCACAGATGCCCAACCTGTGAGCCCCGCAGGGCAGTATAGAATGTGGCTCCACATCTGCAAAAATGCCCCTCTCAACTAACTGCACTGCTTATTTTAAAAGTGGAGGTGGAAAAGCTTTCACCTTTTGACAGTACAAAAAGTGTTCTTTGAAGAGTTTTCTAACTTGGAAAAAAGACTTTCTGGGACAGCGGCTGAGAGACACTATTAAGGTGGATACAAGAAGACTCGAGGGGATTTGTGGAAGAGCAGGGCTTTCTTCATGAGAAGCCTGAAGCACAGAGTGACATAAAAAATGCATGAGGCTGAGAAGCAGTAGAAAAGGAGATGCATAAGTATACAGGCCCATGAACAAGGTAAAAGAGAAAAGAAGAAAAGTGAAATAAGCCAAGACAGAGTTCCACTAAGCCACATAAATGAACCTGACTAAGAAGCAGAAAGAAGTGAAAGTGTGGAAATGTCGAGAAAGATGGGAGCACCCCGGCTTTATCAGTGAGTGATGAGAAAAGGTGATAAGAACTTTGCACTGACAGGACTGCAACCCCTGGCAGTGGCAACAGACAGGGAGGAAATGGTGAATTGCAAATATGCAGTTCCTGAAGGTACCTGATTTAATGAGAAGCTGATGACTTGACAAGGAGGATTAGAGAGGTTGGTTTCTTGTATGGCAAGTGGAAAATTATTAAGAGAAAGGGTTTAGCTGTAAAAAGAGGAAGGAAAGTTTTAGATGCACAGCATAAAATACAGAATTAATTTTAAATAATGATGAATGGTTGAATGGTCAGGAAAGAGGAGTTGTCGTGAGGAAATAGATGTACATGAGGTGGGTGGACATGTCAGATCCACTCAACATATTGCAGGGAAAGCTGGCAATCTTCTGCCAAGTGCCAGCTTCAAGCTGCATGAGAAGGATGAAGAACACCTTGAAACAAACACAAGAATACCTTGAAAGAAACCCAGGAATTAAGTTAAGAGAACCAGGTCTGTTTTCAGAAGACAAAATGGAGAGGAACAATCGTACAGAGGTTTAAGAGAACTGAAAAAGGCAGTCAGAGCTGGCTGGAAGGAAATTAATGACATATTTCCTGCTTGTCTACAAGGAAAAATAAACCCAGTGTGGAATGTCACCCTTTAAACAAGAGCATTGATGTATCACTAATGTAAAAGATATTTCTATAGATTCAAGTGCACAAATTTTGTCTTACAGATACGTGGTACTTTACAGAGCTAATAAAAAAGCTCTTTGTCCTGAGAAACTATCAAACCAAAAAAATCTGTAGCAATGAAATTAATAATTAAGGAAGCCTTGCAACAGACAGATTCAGCACTCTCTGGAGATGACCATCTTAATGCAAGTTACACTCTCTCTTAACCAACATCATTAGTAATGGTTCTAGAAAGCAAAAAGGAATGAGATGCTGAAATACTGCAGGAACCCTGTCAACACTGATCAAAGCCCTCATGGTAGCTTTTGTTCAACTAGGGCAAGCAGCTTGTTTGTGCACAGCAGAGGAGCATTGACTCTGGTGAAGCAGACAAAATAACGTCATTCCTTCCTGAAAACTGTGATTTTTAAAATAGCTTCTTTGAAGTCAGACAAAGTTTCAGTTTTGCTGAAAGTGAATCAGTAGAGGAGGAATATGATCCTGACAACTTATCTAATCCTTTCTACTATCTGTGGACTTGTAGGTCCACCCATGAGCTGAACATTTATTTCTTACTGCAAGCAGTTAGCTGAACCCACTGGAAATTTTATCCAATTGCAACGGATTTAATGAGATACTGAATGGTTGTTTGTTTCATTAATCTTGTATCAAGTGACTTTAAAAAAAGAAAATATTGGCAGATTTCTACAAATGTTTAGAGCATCTCTATGGCTTGTCACAGTTAACACAACAGTCTTTACCATTTCCTGTGATTCACTAAATATTGACTCAAAAATTCTTATATAGGATTAACAGGCTATTCACTTCCAACACACAACTGCTCCTTATACGCTCTTTAAAACTGTTCTGCTCTTTTTCCTATTCCTTGTTTAAAAAGCCATCTTCTACTCTCAGCATCCTCTTTCCATTTCATCCTACGTCTTACATTACCTTCCATTGCACTTCCTGGAGAATGACCTACAGTATCTTGCCTGATCTAGTAGTAAGTCAAGTCCAGACACCTTCTTAGCTTAAGCACACCACAGCCCAGAACCTCTGACAGCTCACAGAGCAGACTTTACAGTTTCTGTCACATTTTGAAACACAAAAGTTATAAATACGGGACCACATCTTAACATAGCCTTCAGCTGCTCTGCAATACTGGATAAATGTTGCTGCCTCCTCATCCTGCTACTCCTTTTAGTAAGGCTGTGACTCTGGAGGAAGGCCTTGAGGATGCCTTTGCTCCATCAAATAGGACAAAGTCAGTCAACACAGCCAGGACAGAGCGAGATACTCATGAGGGGACTGGATTTGCTTCATCTAACATGTTTCTCTTCACTGCCTCCAGATAATGAGCTGTCTTCCATCACATTCCTGCTTCCCTTCAGTAAGTGCTGACTTTGGGGGATAGAAATGTGCACTCACTGTAGAACTCTGTCATCACATGATGCTGAAATGATTCTGGGGATCTAAAATACCTGTATTTAGAGTAGGCACCTTTTCACCAGTAAATCACCTGTGGGACACAAGGAAGGGTGCCAGTGTGCTTTGGAGTTTGCTAACCCCCAGCTCATACTGAGTGCTGAAGGAATACTTCAGGGTAAGTCAATCATCAGTGAAGTTCCTTTTTCATATATCAACAACACATAGGAGTGTGAATCCATCACATCACTGAATTATGAAGGGGGTCAGGGCTCATGCCAGGAATTCCCCAGCTGCACTGAACAGCAGACATCACACAGGGAGTTGGGGAAAATACTACCTATACACAGCCTGTTGCACAACATGCACAATTATGATCCTTATTGATTTACATCTGATGATACAACACATTTTATTGATCACTGGAGAATATTTTTGGACACGATCACATACCTGGACCTCTCTCAGAATGACACTGCTTTGTTGTCTATGGGGAACAGGTCAAAGCACAAATGTGAGATGTTGATGGAAAAGCAAGTGAACTGTCTTGAGAGAACACGTGGATCTTTGAAACCCATAAAGGTATCAAACTGCGTTTTTAGGTGTGATCATTTGAACAGCAGATATTTTAGAAAATATCAGCAGACTGCTGGGAATGAGCATCAGGTCAGTTGTCAAGCAGGATAAAGGGCAACTGTTAGCTCAGTCAGGAGAATCCTGTTCAGTATAACTAAGGATCAGTAAAGAGAAAGTAAAGCTTTCTAGATTTAAAAGGGATGCTTGGCTACAAGATGCTGGATAATCTATAAAAAGAAGTGAAGAGTAGATCATTGCTAGAGTAGATGATTTGGTCGATCACTTTCATAGAGATCAGGAGATGGGTGAGGACACTAAAACTACTCAATAGCGAAGATATAATCAGAAAATTTAGATAGTAAAGTTAAATCCCAGAAAAAGTGAGATAAAGTAGGCTTTGCTTGTAAGTAGGCCCTTTAAATCAGACCTAATTTGATAACAGGGGGCGGTCCCGTGGCGTAGTGGAGAGCACTCCAGTCTCTGACTCCCAAGGTCGTGAGTTCGAGTCTCAGTATGGGCTGCCCCGGCAGTTAAATGCCTCCCTGCCATCCCATCCCGTCAGATCTCGGATGCTGAGCAGGGTCAGCCCCGGTTAGTACCGGGTGCTGTAGATAGTCCTAAGGAGACTTCACTGTCACTGTCCAAGCTTGCTTGGCCGTGGCAAATGAACCTTAGGACTTAAACGGTGGGGCCAGTTCTGCGCACACTGCGCCTCACCTAAAAATCCACTGCGCAGGCTCGAAGGGCACACCCATGTGGGGTGAGCCCTTCCCAAATCTTCGTTCGTGAAGATTGGCCATTATTTATTTTTATTATTATTTTAATTTGATAACAATAATAAAAAGGTATGTGACCCTTAAACTCGTAGGTCTGGGGGAGGTAGGATATGTGTAATTCTACGGCCTCCTCTAGACCTGCTATGTTTATAGCAGTGACTTGTGAAGCTGACAAGTTTTTATTGCTATATTATCTTGTATAATATAATATTGTATTCTACATCTAACACCTTTGTGTCTTTTTTCTCTTTTTTTTTTTTTTGTGAACAGCTATATTCCATCATATTTAGCCCAGAAGAACTATAACCTTCAAAGACTGACCCTTGTTCATACTCTATTATTTCCTTTTTGTCACAAAATACCCCAGTCTAAAATTGTAACCTGCCTCTCAATGTTCCATTGTAATGGGGTAACATCTTGTATTCAGTATTTGATAGCAGGTTTCCATGTAAGATTTCAAAGCTCAGTGAAAGGTTTCTCCTACTCTGTGGTGAACAGGATAAGCTTTGTCATTCAGAAGATAAATCTGACCAATCTGTATGTACAGAGATGCTAAAATGAGACCATATGTTGGAGACAGGTATGCTGTAATGAGACTGTATTTTATTGAATTCCAGATTTCCACTCAGGATGTAGAAACCACAGGCACAATTATTTCCTGCTAGCATATTGACCACAGATAAAACTTCAGAGAAGTAGCACCATTGAGCCTGATGCATTACGCTTTACCCTTTCAGTGCAATTTTAGGTAAACACACATACATCCATAAAAGCTACTTGTAAGTAGTGAGTCAGACATTGTATCTCTGATTTATACAGGATTTAAAAGTATTCTTATTGTCATTCTCACATCTACTACTACAATTGCAGGATTAGAACTTCAAAGAAGAGCCTGCCAGAGGAAAATGCAGGAAATGTTTGCATTCCTGTAGGATTCCATCATCCAGGGGCCTGTAATGGTGAAAGCACCCTCCAGCAGATGTTGTTTGAAAGGTCAGGTTAAGTCTTAATACACGCTAGACATTCACTTCAGTTCTTCCCTTTATAATTATTGATTATAACTCTCTCTAACCCTGGCTCATACAGCAAATCCTTCTGGTGTCTCTGCTATGACAACTCACACCATCTGGAAACTTCTTGCAGCACTTTGACTCTCTTCCCCTGGTCTTTGTCAGCTTTCCAAACATCAATGAAACCATCCTTTCAATATCACAGTGAGATTAAGGAGATGTTCTTTGAGTTTGCAACTAAAGCACAGAGCAACCAATTCTAATTAGCACTAAGGTTTTATTTTGGCAGGAGGTATTTACACTTCTCCAATCGAGGCCTCTTCACACTTTTGAAAACATCAGGAAGAAAGACTAAGTCTCCTTAGTTGAATCTCATCGATAAAAAGTGACTGACTAAATTACACGATTGTCTTTTGTGATCTGTTAGGAATCGAATCCAGGTATCTTGAGAGTAAGAGAGTCTCTTTGTCTACTAGCTATTTAAATAAATTGTATTGATTTTTTAAACTCCTTGGAAGTTTTCCCATGTAAATTTGGACAGTACCTTCTATATTTCCTGTGCATTACATTAAAATGATATACTTCAGTATTATGATTGTAACACTTGATGTGAAATTTCACACTTTTGCACTGCATTTACTATTTCATATTCTATTCAGAAGATACAGCATTATAATTCCCACCTAATATACTATTGGACCTTCTAGAAGAGTGTCAGATTGTGAGTTTTGTTGCCATGGTTTCCTTTGGTTTTTTCACCCCTTTTATGTGTATTTTAAAAATGCAAGTTCAAGTTCCCAAATATTATTCTGATAGCAATACTAGCAAACTAATTCTGTTTTATAGGGATTATTTTGGCGGCATGACTATGGTGATTTACTAACTCTGTGATTTATTTTGCCTTAATTGCAAAGGGTAAGTAAGTACTACTTCAAAGCCAGGCAAAGCATTAGATACCACCAACCATAAGTGACCTTCCCTAATTTCTGCCACTCACATATCAAGGTGCCTTCTGTGGGGAAAACCAGGTACGTTCAATTAAATTCATGTCTCCCTTGCAATTGGGTGACATTTTAGTGAGATTTGTTAGAAGTAAGAATAAAACAAAAGGTGCAGCATGTGATGCCCACTGACTTCATATGACAGGTTAATGGGATTTTATACAGCACTGCCATTTCAGTGCCAGATGCTACCCTTTTCCTAACCAACGTGATCAAATTTTGGCTTACATGCAAAACATGTAAAACATCTGTGTGGATGCAATAAGATTTCAACCACTTATGCAAAGGTGAAATCAACCCTCACAACCGAGTCTGGTGACAGGCAGGCATCAGCAGTGACTGCAGTGAAGGACCGATGGCTGTGCCTAGAGGGAAAGTGGGTAAGAGCAGAGTCTGCTGCCACAGGTGAAAGCATTACCTTGCCTTGGCCTGAGACAAAAGGAATCAAAAACAGGAGCTACTGTCTTCAGGCAAAATACCTTCAGCATCTTACCTCTTGCTGGGAGCATGATCCAACTCTGAGCTTAGCAGAATCTGAAAGTCAAAATTCCCTGCATCTCCCAGAGATTAACTGATGTTTGTCTTCCCCATGGAGACAATTTCCAGATGATTTTCTTGCCCTGAAGTCTGTTCTCGCATAGTAGCTCCTACTAAAATCCTGATGCAGCTTTCTCCTATATAAAACTTAAATATATAGTGTGATAATACTCAAACCCCTGAACAATAAAATGGCATACTTCTACATTCAGGTCCTTCAGTGCCTGAGAAAAGGTCAGATTCCTATTGTTTACAGCACACTCATTCACTAGTGCATAAGATCTTTGCCCTTGTTTTATTCTGGATTTGTAGGATACAGGGAAGGACAAAAGATGACCAGTGTAAAAAATTTAGAGACACCAACAAAATATGATGCCCACTCTCCTTCTAACAAGAGTTTTTATTTCAAACAAGTAATTTAGTTCCTATGCCAAGAAAGAATTAGACAACTATGAAAGGAAAAGAGGAGATCATGGAGGTTTTTATTTAGAGGCAGGAAGTCTTTTATAAAGAGGGACTTGTTGAACTATGTAAAATGCAAGGTTAAGTTTGGGGTAGTCTTCCTGTTGTGATTACCACCTTTCAGCTGCTCAGGTTCCTCTGCCTAATGGCACATCCCAGATGTCCATACCTGACTTCGTAGTTAACGCAGGAACAAATGCATGAGCTTTGATAAAGTCAAGAAAATTATCCCTGTGAAGGAATAAAACTCTTATTTCCAGAGCGATGGAAGGTAACTTTTATTTAACATCATGGGTTTTACACAAACTCAAATAATGTTTGTAGATGTCCTGATTTGTGTGTCAAATACATAATGTACAACTCCTGGAAAAATGAGTTTTATGTTCAATATTCCAGCAGCCAATTTGAGACCGAAGTGACCTGGTGCTGATCAGGCTACAAAAACTTATTCCTTGCTATTAACACTATGCATAAAGGCTGCCAAGCACCACTGAGTTATCTGTTTTCTATTGCCTTGTTCCAAATTTCATACCAAGAACCAGCCAAAGTTCCGCAATTTGATCTTGTTTGAAGGAAGCACTTCCAACCTCTCTTCAAGCTTTAATCAGGTTGGTTGGTGAGGGTTTTTTTAGAACAATAGAAGGTTAAAAGGTAGGGTTAGTTTTTATGTAACCTATTCCCTGGTCTAACCACATGGCAGCACAAGCAATTCCATCACTTCAAAAGAGAGGCTGATGCAAGGGCCAGGCACAACTGCAGTGAACAAGGGGAGGGCACAGCTGCTTCTCCTGGCAGTGGTGACGGCTTCAAGTGAGCAACTATGACCTTTTACTGCAGATATGGAAGTCTCTGTAGGACCAGCTGAAGTCTGATTCATCATGAGCAACTGCCTATCCACTCGTTTGTACCTCTTTGTAGATAGGTATTTATGCTTACACAAATATAAAGCAGGATCAAAAATGCTACCAAGCAGAATCAGAAGTGACCCATGTTCACCACCACAATGTGCGCACGCGCGCACACATTTTTAATTACTAGTGCTCTTGCCATTCCTCACACTCAAAAAAACCCTACCCAACAAATATTTAAAGAATGTTAACTGTTTTCAAGGATGGAATGAAGCACGTGACTTGTCAAAATCTAGAAATGCTTTGGGACAGTGGGGGCTGTGGAAAAATAAGTGGCCTTCTCAAACAGTTGTGGGAAGTTTGGCTTTGAATGCAAGAAGCCTGACACCGGCGCCCACCCACATTCGGCTGCTGGTCTAATGTTTCAGCGATTCTTCTGCATCAGCTGATGTTGATACGGGATGGGTGTTTATTACAGTGCTTAACATTTTAAGAGAACCAGTAACGCCGCATACATTCTGAGTCTCAGCATATGTGTAAGTCAGCTGTTTGTGTACTAGCCAGCAGCTGGGGATAAAAGGTAAAATAAGGGCTGCTTTCAGAACCTGTGAGGGGTTTTTTTCTGATGGCTTTATTTTCATGTCTCTTGGACTGTGGAAGTACGAGTTTCCTTCTTTGAGGCAACTCCTACTCATGCACTCAAACTACATTTAAATGATATTGCTACAAAAACAAATTCCTACACCCTAATTCCCTTCCCTCGTTGCCTAACGATACCCCACACGGGCACCACATCCCACCTGCCTCTCGACTTCTATCCGCACTTCTGTTTACGCAAACAGACCCTCCGTGTCTCCCGCTCCCCCCGGCCCGGCGGGTTCCCACAGCCCCTCTCAGCGGCCCGGGGGGTTCTCCCTGCCCCTCTCGGCGGCCCGGCTCGGCCCAGCCCAGCCCGGGGTAGTTCCCGCAGCCCCTCTCGGCGCCCGGCCCCGCCCGGGGGGTTCCCGCAGCCCCTCTCGGNGGCTGTCCCACGCCCGCCGCAGCGCTCGCCGCCTGCCTCGCCGCCCCCGCCGGGGAGCGGGAACGCGGAGCGCGGAGGCTGCGGGAGCTGGGCTGGGAAGATGCCCCTGGCGCAGTTACCGGACCCGTGGCAGAAGATGGCTGTGGAGAGTGCGG
>VWZD01000229.1:43637-86048 GCA_013396695.1 Sakesphorus luctuosus
GATGGTCTGTGTTGTGTGAGCAAATTTAGGAGGAAGGCTGGAATACCTTTCAATAGCTTTACTTTGGAAGTGTAGTTAACCACAAACAACTGCCATAACTTAGATGTGCAAGACAGCAAATCTGTAGAATGTGGTCTTTATTAAGAAATAATGCAAACACTTTTAGATAAAATATGACTTTATAGTTTTCAGAGATAATTCTGTTTCTACAGGTGCAAGTAAGTCAGTGATCCACATGGCGTCTCTGACAGCTTTTTCAATGTGTTTAGCTGTTACACCATTTTTAAAATATTTTGTCTGTATGATGTGTGGTTTTGATTTTAAAGCTTCCTGTTTTAAATCACAACACCTTTAAAGCCTGTGAAATGATGTTGTCTCTTACTGACTCAGGGTCTCTTCAAGATTCAAAACAAGCATAGGTTTGTTTTTCGTGGTGAGAATATGCCTGTTACTTCAAGTTACCTGCTTTCAAGCAAATTAAGCATTGATGATTTGAGTTTGTATCTGAATGCCTGATCCTTTGGTCTGGATATACTCCCAGCTGTGTATATTAACATCAACTGTAGTAGAATGAATACAGTTACGGCAGCCAAATTTTGGACACCACTATGCTGAAAGAACTGGTCACCATAAGGAGATGCCATTTGCTAGATTTTCTTGGAAGTGTTTGTGACAGCTATCTTTAGGAGTTTTAATTTAGGTGCTCTAAATTGGCTGTGGAGAAAGTTCATTTTTTTTCCACTGCTCTTGAAAGGATTTATGGTCACCTGTTTAGGTGTCTAAATAGATGGTATGAATCTCCCTTCACAGATTTCCTGGTTTGTATTCTGTATCCAGAGTTATTTGAACCTCGTGTGAGATGAACCCCGAGCACGTAACAGTCATACTGATGCTTTAAAGAAACTGGTATAGTTTAAATTTTGCTTTGTAATTTCATTCTGATGTCAGTGTGACATTCTCTATGTCAATATATACTCCTGACCTGGAATCTGAAATTTATCCGATGTCTTGCCACTTGTAGCCATGAGCCTGTAGCTGCAATTGTCTCTCCACATTCTGTACTAGCCTGTGTAATCGGTGCTGTACTTGTGTTCCACAGGAACAAAGGCTATGTTTACATTTGGTATGGCAAACACAGGTAAATAATTCAAAGCCAGAGTGGAATTACCTAAATGGACTGACTGGTTTGTGTGGATTTTGAAGACTATTTGTTGTCTCTCCATTATAGCAGAATTCTCTGCAACACTTGGCTGTCGCCCCTCCCACATACCTGCTGTCAGTGCAGCGCATTCTGATGTCTCTTTCTTGATTTGTGGGGTGACATTTTCTTCCACTGGGTTAAAAACAGGAATTGAAAATTTAATTCTCATCTCAATAAGCAGTATACACTGTATTCTACAAACTGCTGTGATAGACAGATAAAAGATGTTATATATATGTAAATATTTCTGAGAGACACATCATCTGCATGAAAAGTGTTTGGGAGGGGTGTGTGGTTTTTCTTCAGCTTTTTCATGTCCTTATTGGTATCATTTTACCTGCTCTGGTTTTTGGTTAACACCGTCCTCCTCCCTGACATGGTACTGATGTCCTGTGTTCGGCTGGGTGGGGTAGGAGCAGGCAGATAAATTCTGTTGAATTCAGTACCTTTATACACTGTTGTGTGCACTCTGCAGCTCTTGGTTTCCTCGTGGAGGTGTTGGGTTTGACTTCCTCGGTTGTTCTGTTAGTTTTCTTGTGACATCAGCAGTTCTTATCGTGTTATTGTTTTGTTTGTTGTAGCGTGGGCAAAGTTTCTTGCCCCAGCTGGGACACCCAACACAAAATAGATGAAAGCAGATTGACACTTTCAAAGGCTTGTCTGTTGTGTTTGCTTTGATTGTGGTCTGTCACACTAACGGGAGTTGTTTGTCATTTGAAATGCTTCCCTTAGAGTCACAGTGATACATAGACTGAGGTGGGCGTTTAATTATTTCTGCACATCAGAAATATTAGTTTTGTGTTGACTGATCGTGGCAGTTGGCACATCTACCTCCTCTAAGATCTCATTCAAGAAACTGGTTTGGGGTTGTGAACTTTCTGTGTCATTTGGTGAGGGAAGGTGTTTTGGTTTTGCTTTTTGTTTTGGTTATTTTTTCCCCCAATGTAGTTCATAGCCATATTCCAATAATGAAACTTCCAAGCATTTTTTCAGGCAAGAGTAAAATCTCCTAACTGCTGTTTTTCAATCCCGGTAACTTTCAAGCGGGGAATAATCAGTAAAACTGTAATAATGCAGTAAAACTTGGTAAGTTAGAATCTCTTCAGGGAATTTCTAAGTTTGGACAAACTGAAGTGGTTGATTACTCCAATTGCTGTGCTAATGCTTGCATATGTGATAGTCTGCTGCTTATTCCCTCCTTATTCCCTGAAACAAGATTAAATGCCTCACCCATTGGAAACAGAGGGGAGAAAAATCCTATAAAAGAGAAGAAAATGAGGCTCAGCAGCTCGATGACCCCATCTAGCATCATTCATGGAGTCTGTTCTCAAACTAGGAGGTGAACTCTGATTTGTGGGAACCTACTCCAGTGACCTGACCACAGAAGTTACTGACAGCTCACTCTTATCAATTAGAGTTACCGTAGGTTGCCTTTGATGCAAGGATCCCCCTGTGGTATGGTTAATGCTCCACTTAACTCTTTTTGGAGGAAATGTGCTGTCATTAAAAAAAAATTATCAATTAATTTATTTATTGAGTGGAGCCATTCAATTGTCTGTAAATCAGTATGTATCTTATAAATACATTTTTTTGTCTAGGTCTTTTTCCTAACAGTTTTTCTGGTTCCATTAAATTAAAATAATTTCATTTCAAGCAATTATTTATTGAAACATACTTAGCTATATTCATAAGATGTGAAGAAGTGGTATTTTATTGTGATGTTAAATGTTCAACAATACATAGCTTTGAAAAATAAATTCATCTTTTCCTGCAGACTCAAAAGGTGGTGGTTTCAGGATGTAGGAGACCATGACAAATGTTGTTTGTATTATTCCTTACATAACATATTTGCCAAAATTAGTTACTGCTAGAACTTAGATTTGCATGTGAAACAATGCTTTTAACTTAACAGAGAGTCTTTCTCCTCCAATCTTCCTGCAGCTGACTTTTGTTGTGTAGTCAACTCGGAAATCCTGAATTTTAGAAAATAGTGAAGTTGTTCTGTAGCTTATTCTCTCTTCTTAGCAGAATGTATTAAATGAATAGATGATAAAATAAGTGTAAAAGAATAATGCTTTAGTTGACTTCAATATTAAATTTCAACCTTTGTAATTTATTATGCAAAGAGATTCTGAGAAACCAACTCGTATCTGAAAGCCTGAGCCTGCAAGGACATGAGGAATCGCAGCCTGGCTGTGCCACGGGCTGCCCTGGCAGAGGAGGGGCCTGCCTGGCACATCCTGCCGTGTGTGCCCCGTCCCTCTGGCTGGAGCCCGGGGCTGTGAGTGAGCCTGGACTGCAGGAGCCAGGGCAGGTGAGAGGTGCTCGTGTCTTCTGCCAGCACAGTCTTGGTGGTAGGATGTGTTCACTATCAGGTGCTGGAGTCACTCTGAAGATTGTGTTCCTGCAGAGAAGGAATTTCTTTGTTTTCAAATGTGCAGCAGTGGTTGGATATATTAAAGTGAGTGATTTCTACATTTGTATTTCTTCCTCTTTGGAGCAGATGGACAGAGAAAAGGTGATTTGGTTTGGTTTGGTTTGTTTTACTACGGCTGCTGAATTTGTGTGTGAGGTATAATAATGTACCACCCATCTGCTTGCACAGCTAGGGAGCTAAAGCAGACTTTCACTTAACTGTCCCTTTTTTTATTTTATTTTCTTGTATTTTGATTTCCTGAACGCATCTGACTTGGAGCTGGTTTTAGCTAAGGAAGTGGTTGGCCAGCACAAAGATTTTATGATAGTGTATGTCCAGCATTTTGGATAATGTCATGGCACTTGTCTGTCTTCAAGGTGAGTTAATTCAGAGTAAAACTCAGTAAGAGCTGCAGAGCTTTGTAGATTCCTTTTCTGACCTGACTTGGCACAGTGCTGAACAAAAGCCAGTGCCAAGGAAGGCCTCGCTGTGCAGGAAAGGGGACTGATTATTGTTAAACCGTGGTCTTGAGTCGTATTAGATAAGAAGGTGGTAAAGTAGATAGGATTTACGAAATCACATAGTTAAAGTTGCCCAAGTATCCTCACTTAAGGAAGTTTGGCTTTGTACCTAAATGATCTGCATGTTAATGGCTTTTATCTGAGGTTGATTGTCTATGGAGAGGCAAGTTCCAACATCCTGTTGTTTCTTTTAATACTCAGCAAAGGAAGAACTCAGTCACCTTAGTCAATAAAGTCAGAATAAATTACATGGACTTCATGGAACCTGAAATAACAAAATTTTTGTAAAAGAAATACTTGCAGTAATTTTATGTTTCATAATAATAAAGACTCATGCTTTTAGTTTGTTGATTTTTCAAAAAAACATTAATGATTTTTTAATACTTGCAGGTACTATTTGTAACATTCTTTGCAAAATGTATTGAATATATGCTATGAGACAACAGCTGAAGAAGTCTAAGATGATAACTCACTTCTGCTATTTACATCTAGTAAATTTTAATCAGGTCAGGATTTAGGTAAGTGCTTTGGATCTGTGTGGCTTCACAGCTCAGGAGTTCGGGCACAAGTCATTCATTCAGATCCTATTAAAGCCTTATATTTTATTTAAGCACTGGAATAGATCGTGAAAACTCCTGAAGATTTAAGAAGGGCTTAGACATAAACATCTTGTGAGCAGCATTGCAGAAATAGCTGATCATGCCTTGGTGCACAGAGGTACATTGGATGACCTCTTAAGGCCTTCTCAGTCTATTTCCAACTATTTTTTGCTGACCCCCAAATTTTTTCTTAGGGAGCTCTTTGCTGCTGAGAATAGCAGGTTTGAGCGTGTTCAGTTCGAAAGGCTTTTGCTGAATGTAGTTCCACACAGCACCTTGTGTTGCAAACAGCACGTTTGTTGTGAATGTTTCATGGGAATGCTGCATTCTGAGCAGCCTGAAAGGAGCCAGAAGCATCATGGTTACAGCTGCACTCTGCTTAAGGACCTCGTGGTTCTTGAGCTGTGTCAGTTGAGAGTCCCTTGAAAACACCGGAGAGTAAGTGCTCAGATCTGTATATGCCCAGTGCTTTAATGACTTAAGTAGTAAATATACTGAAAGTTTGTGTGTTTAAATGTCATAGCAATGCTTAGAAGTTGTTGGGTAAATCTGGAAGTTTTGGTAGCTGAAAACTGGGAACTGAGACAAACGTAATTGCCTGTGTTACTCTTGGCATGTTAAAACTTCTACGTAACTGTTTTCATGTGGTCTGATTCGGACATTTGGGGGTTTCTTTCCTTATTTGTGTACTCAAAGCATCATCCTGCTCTAAGACTGTTTATAATTCTTGATTTATCCAATTGTTCAACCTAAGGATGTAAAACGTTTAAAATTATGTTTTAATTTGGTTTTATGGCTGTGCTAAAAGGCACCAATTACATGGAAAAGCAAATAGTGTGCATAGTAGTACAGAGTGTACTGAACTATGTTCCTAGTATAGAGACTGGTTGCAAACTTATATGCTCAAGCCCAGTATTAATAATTAGGTAATATTGAGTTTAATGGCTGAAGAATTATTCCAAAAGCCATATCTGGGAACAGTTTCATAAGAGGTTTTAAAATAGCTTACAGTCATAGTTGGGTGCAAAAATTAAAATATTTGGTAGGAAGAATACTTAAACATCCCAAAATATTCTAGCAATAGCCTAAATGCAAAGGAGAGTGGGGTGGAAAAAGATACTTGGTGGTGTCTAATATCAGAGAAGCTTTGGGAACAAATTTATGTCCTTCAGGAAAAAATTCTTGTAGACTGTAGAAAAGAACATAAAGTTTAGCAAGGTAAGTCCAAATTAGTGGAACTTTGATTTGCAAACAGAATGTAAGAATGGAGATACTAAACTAAATCTAAAAACTTCAAGTGTATACTATCTCTGATGTTATTGATGAAAACAATGGGAAAATAGGAAAAATTAGTACTACAGGAAACAATGGTTTGCCTAGTTAATATTTCAATTAATTGCTGCTGCTTCCTTCGAGAATGCACGCAGAGTCAGTCTCGAGGAAAAAAGACAACGCAGGAAGAACCGTTCCTCACCAATATCACCTAAAGAGACGTTCCGCTGTGCCTTTTGTGACCGGACCTGCCTATCCCGTATCGGCCTTTTTAGCCACCAGCGTGCTTGCAGCAAGCGTGGGTAGTGCCCTTCCCAAATCTTCGTTCGTGAAGCCTAGCCTTGATGATGATTTCAATTAATATGGTTTAGATGCCTGTAAAAACAGTGTGAAGGGAGTGATGGGTGCCTGATATTACTATTAAATCAAGATATCCTCTCCCAGATTGGTAACTTCAAACTGTATTTGTCAATATAGATGGTGCCTTTTATATACAAAATTCATCATGTGGATCCAGTGCTAATCAGAAGGATAGGTGGGAAAAAGCATTAGGTTTATTGTGCAAGAGCCCAGAATGGTGTAGTTTTGCAGGACTTTTGAGATTAATTGCATCTCTAGCAGTAAATGCACTTTTTAAATTGTGGTTCCAAGTGACATTCAGACTTGCAGATCAATAAATAGCTGTAGTATGTAAAGTGCAGGATACTCGCTGCTTCACAGGATGTGGTGAATTGATTGTGGGTGGGATGTGGGCTACATTTCTTGATGTACTTCGTTCTGAGGAAGAATTTGGTATCGTTGTAGTTTCTCGGTACCGATACCTTATCATACACCCCTGCTTGCTGCCTCACGGTCCCTGTGGTGCAGTTGTTTGTAGGCGTAACTGGTCAAGAGGTGAAATAATCAGAATTTTAAAAAGCTTTCTTTAAACTGTCTTTCTTCCAGGAAAATCACGTACCTGATTATACCCCAAGAGTTCAGTGGGTTTAAACCTGTAATTTTTGAATGTTAGAAATGTTGATTTGGTTTGGTTGACTGATGATGTTGATGTCAGAGGTTCTATCAATTCGTGTGGTGGATGTTCATGGACCACCTGCTGGATGCAGATTCTGATGTTTCTCCGCTTTATGCCTGGTTAGGGAACCTGTAGGATCTCTGTGTTCCTGTGCATTTAGGAAAACTGTTGGAATCCAACTGTGTTTAAGTATTGATTTCTACTAGTTTAGTGAGATATGGCAACAGGCTCCAAAGCTTGGGGAACCAAATTTGTAGCTAACTTAACATGAAAATTGTTTCTGGAAAAAAGAATAGGAAGTGGAATCAGTGGATTGAAAGAGCATTTTGTAGGTTGCCTTCCTAGGGGATGTGCATCCTCCTTTTGTTGGCATGAATTGATTGTTGATGTGTTCAGGTGTAAGTAAAAATTTTCCGGGAACTTTTTCTGTTATTTTTCTTATGTTTGTGATGTCATATGAAATATGTTTTATTTTTGGAACCAGAGTACTAGAAACAGCCAGATCTTCGATTCACTCTGCTTGCTCAGTGTCCTGCTATGGGAGGAGTGCAGCTGAAGAATAATCAGGATCTCGAGTCTCTCTCTTTTGAATTAGACTAATCTGAGAATGTGAGAGATATATTCAGCCTTCTGTTATTCTGCATTCATCAGACTGTTATATCTGCTCCCAATCTGTTATGTCATCGAGACATGCCCTTGGTTCTGGTTAAATACTAGAGGGAGTCAACGCCCTGCAAACCGAAGTGTTTGATTGGCTCACCTCGCTGCTGACCTCCTCACTCCACAGGGGTTTAAATACTTCTGATAGGAACCTTTTGGCTTTACATTTTAACTCATAAGGAGGGCAGTATGCTTTGTAGACTTTCTGGAGGCACAGCTGCTTTCCATTTAATAGTATCATATATCAGCAAACCATAAATCATATATACATATTCTTCTTTACCTTACATGGCTCAGACTGTTCTGAGAAAAACTGGTTCTACCATCCAGTGATTCCCGTAGCATAATCATTGCTTGGGTAGACCTGTTTAAAAAGATCTTGCTAATCCAGTGATCTGGCTCAGACATGACTGCATGGCACACATGCTGATTTCTTGAGTTTGTTCTTAGTTCCAGTGAGTGTTTCGAACGCATTGCTTGAATTCAACTGGAAAGTAACGGAAAGCAATGCAGGATTAAACAGGAAACCAGATTGTGCAAAACGGTTCATTTGTTTTGCAGAAGTTTGCTGTGGTTTTTCTGGTTGACTTTTGAAAAAGTCAGTGAGGTTGAAGATTTGAGCCTTTTTAAAAGCAGGGGTTGATCTCACCTTTTTATCTTTAAGGGAGGCTTGGCTCAAGGTTCTGATACGGGTTTCACTTTCAGGTAGTTTCAGTTCTCTTGAAATAGTAAATGTGAAAACTTCAAACTTACTGTGTGGTAAGTTCTTATTTAACCTGCAGTTAATGTACATTATTATTCAACAGAATGGTTGTTGTAGCAGGAATCACTGTTTCTGAAACTCTGCATGTGGAGTCAGTTTAGAGCATATGGTTTTGATACACAAATTGCCCTGTTTTAGGCCCCAGAGTTTGGCCATCATTAGTTGTTAGGACATTATAGACTCCTCCTTTCCAGCTAAAGTCAATTGTCTTATTTGTTCTACTGGTTTTCTTCTCAGGCTTTTTTTCAATTGACAAGATACTTAGGAAACTTTTTGTAGCATGAACAGACTATGGAGATGTGTAGCTAAAATACAAATGGTAACTTAAATACATGGCATAGATTTGAGAAGAGGGAAAGTGCGGCACCTGTGGTCTTGACAATGGTAAATGTATAGAAAATAGGCTTGCCTGTAAATAAGCTTTATTAAAAACACTCATTTCTGTTAGTTAGCTAGGCTGGCACTTTTCTGGTCTTCTATTTGATAATTGCAAATTTTTATGTGTATTTAGGAAAGATAGTACAATATTCACTGTCTGTACACTGTAAGTAGAAGATACCACAGTGGGGGGAATGTGGACTTTTTGGATCTTCATCTCATCAAATGACCCTGAGCTGGACAACGAGAAGTTTGTACTGACTGCCCTTAACTGGGACAGCTTTTAAAGATTGTGTTTATTGCTGTAGTAACCTATAGCATGTGAAAATGATTTTTTTGTCCTCTGTCATGGAAAGATGACTTCTAGAGTAGACTGGAGTCATGCTAGAAGTCTTTAGGATCTTCCTGAAGCCAAGAAAGATGAGAAAATAAAACTGCTACCATGTGCCAGATCTCTGCACTGGAACAACAATCAGAAGCCCAACCTTCTTCCTCTCCCCACCCCCTAAACAAAACAAACAAAAATAACAACAAAAAAAGCCAAAGAAACACCACCCAAAAAAACCCCTCAAACAAATAAAGACCCAAAACACCTGTATCATATTTAGGAAATCCTTAACTCTTATGATTAAGCTTTATCCAGCTGCATCTTCTAGGGAAAAAAAAAAGACTCAGGAGAAAACCTGCTAGAGAGCTGGTAATCATCTGATGAAACATCCAGTGTGCTTGCAGTATTTGAAAATTGGACTCATAAGTGGTTAGGATTTAATCTGGAACATATAAAGGACTCTCCTCCAGCCATATGAAAGCTGGAAGACTGTATTAATCAGAAGTTGTTACAGAAGAATGCTGGGAAGGTTCCCAACAAGAAGTCTGCTGAAAAACAGCAGTGGGAAGGAAGGTGTAGAATGAAGCTAAAATCTCTGAGTCTTTGAGCAGCTTTTAACTTTCTAATGTCTAGAAAATATCTGTCTATACCTGTATGTAACTCTTACATGAATTAAATTTTGCAAAAATGCAGTAAACTTTGTGTTCTCTAATGCACAAATGAGCTTAAATTCTGCCTCCAGTGGTAATGGAAAATGTAACCATTTGTAATAGTTTTTAATTTCTTTCTAAAATCATACTGAATTGCTGTTAAACTTTTGGAGCAAAGTAAGACTTGATGCCCCTGCACAGTAACTTGAGAAATAGATCTTTTTGCTTACAACTTGCTATTACTCATGTTTGTTGTGTAAGCCAAGCCATCCAAAGTCTTTGAGGGAAAAATATCTCTGAGAGATTCTTCAAATATAGTGTCACTGTCAAGAAAAAGAAAGCACTTGTTGACCAACAAGGTATTTAAGATTTTTTTAAAATCTTTATGGCTGAATCTCAAATTCAAAAGCCTATTTCTGTATGCCTTGTTAGAATAATAATGGCCAATCTTCGCGAACGAAGATTTGGGAAGGGCTCACCCCAGGTGTGCCCTCCGAGCCTGTGCAGTGGATTTTTTAGGTGAGGCACAGCGTGCGCAGAGCTGCCCCCACCGTTTAAGTCCTAAGGTTCATTTGCCACGGCCAAACACAGTGACACTGAGGTCCTTAGGACTGTCTACAGCACTCAGTACTAACTGGAGCTGACCCTGCTTTGCATCCGAGATCTGACGGGATCGGATGGCAGGGTGGCATTTAACTGCTGGGGCCGCCCGTACTGAGACTCGAACTCGCGACCTAGGAGCCGGAGACGGAAGTGCTCACCACTACGCCACGGGACCGCCCACCTTGTTAGAATGGTCCTTAGCAAAGTACAGAAAATAGGAAATGCTGGCCAATAAAATTAGATTGCATCCATCATTTTTCTAAGGCTATACTACAGTTACACATTTTCTTGAAGGTAAAGGCTGACTTGCTGTGGTCTCACTCTTAGAAAGAACCGGTTTATCTGTTTTTTGTTGTGGCTTTTTGCTGTTCTGTCTTCATCAGGTTTAACTGTCTTGCAGAAGTTGTACTAATGGACAGTGATGTCCTGCTGTGTAGTAGTGAGGCTTCAAATGCCAGGTGGTTTTATGTATTTCTTACTGTGACTTCATCCAGTTTAATAATACATGAGGATCGAGGCAAGAGTGGCACTACATTCCAGTAGTACACAGTTTTTCATGTTTAGTTTCATGTTTTACTTTCTGTTTTTATAGAATATTAAGAAGAAAGCACTTGACAGCAACGTGCTATGAAAGAACATCTACAAAATATTTATTTCTGTACTTGGAGTCTGCATTTCTTTTAACTTGCTGTATCTTGTTTTTTTACAGAATGGACAGCAAATTGTGGATGAACCTATGGGAGAAGATGATATCAATCCACAAACTGTGAGTAAAAGATGGTTTTAGTAAAGATAGGTAGTACAATGTTGGAGCACACTGATGTCACTTAATTTACAGGCAGTTTCCACTGATGTTGTGTTGTTCAGGTTTACTGGCCATGGGGTGCAATGTAGGATCCTAATATTTTTGAGAGACCTTCTTTCTCACTGACTCCTTGTCTGGTTTGGCATCCTACTGTTTGTTTCAAGAGTTCATACCTCATATTTCTTTCTACCTTCAGCTTGCAGGAGTCTTTCAGGGGAAGGTCAAGGGTGAGGAAGAACTCTGGAAGTAGTTTTCATTGCATTTGTTATTGAGGGGCATTTGTGGAAGGAATTCTTAACATACACTTCTTGAAAATAGAGATTGTTACTAAAGAGAAGGTCAATGAACTTCCTGACTGTGATAGTTTTTTAAAATTCGTTACCTCCATGTCAAACTTCCAGCTTACAAAATTTCATAGTGTGAAAGTACCACCGAGTGCAGTTTCCTTGTGGTGCCTGTGACTTTTGTCATACGTGAAGTTTGCCTGTAGTTTCGTGTTAGAGAGTACTAACTGACTGTTAAATCTGGTGCTAAATGGCCTCACCAATAAAATACAGCTTCTGGAACTTCATATTTGGTTGAATTTGAGATTGATTTGCTAATATTGCTTATTGTGCAGGCTCTAGCTTGTGATCTGTGCAGCATGGATGTCATTGCAACACCGTGGCATTTTCTCTCCCTGCTGAAGTTGTGGACAGAGCTTTTTCCACTTGTGTCTTCAAACAAACCAGTAATAGATTTAGCTCTTAAGCTGATACGAAAATTAGGTCACTGAAAGCCTGCACTGTGACTGCTCTTGGTTCCTCCTCGTAGCAACAAAGCTCTGCTGTCTTTAACAAAATAACAAAAGGTGAAGAAACAAGGCAAGTGCTGACAGATGACCCTGAAGTCAGTGCAATGTTAAAGAGTAAGAAAGGAACAGTATTTGTGGGTTTATAAGGCAACACTAGGAGGAGATAACTTGTTCTGTTATTCTGCATAATACAGACTGCAGCCCTGGGAAAGGCTGTGGTGAGGCAGGCTGTGCCTCTGCAGCTTCTGGGAGGATTACAGTGGAGAAGATGCCCATCCTGCAGGCTGTGGGGGACTCCACGCTGGAGCAGGTGGATGTGCCCTGAGGGAAGCTGCAACCTGTGGAGAGCCCACTCTGGAACAGACTCCCAGCAGGAACTGCAGCCCATGGAGAGGAGCAGCTTTTCTGGAGGAGGAAGTGCAGCCTGTGGGGGGCTCATGTTGGAGCAGCCTATTCCTGAAGAACTGGACTCCATGGAATGGATCCATGCTGGAGCAGTGCTCGAGCAGCTGTAGCTCATCAGGACTCATGCTGGAGCAGGATAAAACTGAGGAAGAAGCAGCAGAGACTGTTACAAGCTGACTGCACTTCCCATTGCACTGCGCTGCTCCAGGGGGAGAAGGTAGAAGAGTGGAGAATTAGAGTGAAATTCAGCCTGAGAAGAGGGAGAGAGTGGGGAGGAAAGTGTTTTTAGCTTTGTTTCTCACTATCCTGCTCCAATTAGCAATGAGTTAAATTGATGTTTCCCAAGTTGATGCTGTTTTGCTCGTGATGGTACTTGGTGAGCGATGTTCATGTTCTTATCTGTACCCATGAGCTTTTCTTCACCTTATTTTGTCTACATATCTTGGTGAGGAGGGAGAGTGAGAGAGTGGCTGGATGGGGGTGTGGCAGCCAGCCAAGGTTAACCCCTCACAGCTATCAAATTTCTCTTTCAGTATTTGATAACTGCAGGATTACTTACAAGTGTTTTCCTCTGCTTCCTTCAGACATTTCCAAGCAGATGATTTTTTTCAGTAAGCAACCAATTTTAATGCAATATAACCAGCAAAAAATTAAAATATTTCTCTAATACTCTTTCTGTCAGGCTTGAGCTACTTGGTTAAGATTGTTTTAGCTTTTTAATGCCTCAGACCAGTATTTTAAGAACATATTTTACATTTATTTTTAAGCTGTGCTGAGTAAAAGGTTGCCAATAGTGATTTAAAATAATCTGGGGTCTTTTAAAGAAGTTACTCCAGCTGCTCAGTCACCTATAGCTGGAAACCAACCTGTGCTGCCAGTCAGCTGAAAAAATACTGCTCAGCTGGGATGGGATATTCTTTCTGTGCCTCATATCTGTTTTGGCACAAGATAAAAGCTTAATTTACAAATACCACTGAAACTCATTTAAGTTCTGTTTGACTTTGCACTGCAGTGGACTTGGAACACTTACATCTTTGCTGACAATTTATGAAATTTGTCAGCTGTAACTGAGGACATTAGAATGAACAGGCCTAGGATGTATTAGCATATCAGATAAGAGGACAAAATATTTTGGTAGGTGGGTAAAGTATGCAAGCTCAGGATAGAGAGTTGTCATAGTCCTGTGGAGATTGAAGGTGAAAACTTGAAGTACTGCATCCTTTTGCTGTGTTAGATGTTTTATTGCAAACCAGATAAGAAATTTAAAATTAATATTAAAATGTAACACAGATCTGTCTACACTGAAGCTCTCTCTACTATTTTGTGTGTCAAAAGGTAAATGTTGTTTCATTATATCCCTGTTCTTTTGGTTCAAAAGTGAAGTTAATTGACAGGAGAGCCTGAGTTGCATTGCATAGCTTTGATTCAGATTTGATGGTTTGTTTTAAGAAAAGCAGGAGCTATAATAATACCTGTTTCTGAGGGGTCCAAGATGCTGTACGATTCAAAGTTTTGCTTCTCTTAAAAGGGGAATCATTCAGCAGTCTGGTTTTATTACAATAAGTATGCTGGTTATATCTGACTTTATAGCTTGTCAATATTTGTTATCTGGTTGGTCTCATAAATGATCTGGGACCAGCAGGAAATAAATGTAAGAACAGCTGGCTGAAGCTTGACCTAATGTGAAAGCTTAAGTGAACATTACTGAAAGAGGGGAAGTTATTTAAATCCTTTTATTTGCCACCTCTCTCACTCTTCTGCTGCCTGGCATTGCATTCTGTATCTGTGACCATAGAGATGGAGTAAATTAACTGAACAAATCAATTGTTTTGAGCTGTTACAGTTGTGCTGCATGCTCTGTTACTAGTTAAAGCTAACCAGAAACTGCAGCTCTTCTAGCAAGTAGCTTCCCATTTTGTGTGTATGTGAAGAGCATGTCATGTGTTCTTTGTTCTGTTCTTTATCTGCCTCAATTTAGCTGACAGGACACTCAGTACGACTGATGTATTACCAATGCACTTTATTAGCTTAAGCATAATTATCAAGCCTACAAAAAATAATAGGTTCCAAGAATTTGTGAAAAGTTTTTTTTTTTAAACAGTACTTTGTCAGTTACAGAAAAGTTCAGGTATATTTGGTTTTTGGTAACCTTCATGGCAATGTTTTCTAGGAGTGGAACCTATTCAGGCTCAAACCTGCAAGTAGCGTCTCCTCAGTGGAGGTGGTGGGGTAGTAGAACACTTGTGTGCTTTGGTAACACTTTAAACAAAACTCCACTTTCAAATAAGCAGAATTAACGCATACATAGAACTAGCTAGAACTAAATCATAATGCAGCATATTAAAATATGCTGATCTGAGTGATAAAAAACTAAATCTCAGTAGCTGTCATCCTCTTACTAAAAATATATAACTAAGGTAACAGTGACTAGTCAGTGGGTAGTCAAAAGGTAGTGCAAGAAAGGCTTGCAAAGAAAAGTCAGTAGTTAAAAAGGTGGTTTTCATTTATTTTTCTGTAGTAGAACTTAAATAAAACATTTGTTTGCAGTCAGGAGAGATGAAAACTAAGACCTTTGTCTTGCCAATCAGTAGTTTACTAGAAGAGTTTATAAGGGCAGTCTGATCTCAGAAAAGGCTTCAAGATACATTGGAAAAATAACGTGAAGTATGTGACAATGTAGTCTCTTTGTTGGAGTACTAAATTTGATCAATCAATTATACATAGTAATAATGTGATATTCTGTATTTTACATGCACAATTACTGTACAATTTACTGTGAATCTTTAAAACACTGGTCAGTGAGGCTGAGGGGGATGTTGAGATAAGGAGAGGGAGATCATTCACCAGTTACAGCCACAGGCAAAACAGGCCCCATCACTCCAGCAGTAATACCGAAACCAGAGTAATCTGGGGTAATCTCATTTATTGTGTCACCATCCATTAAAATAATGAAAGATAAGAATGGCAAAATGAAGTCATTTAGGAAAAAAAGCGTAATCAAGCTGACAAGTTTTTTAGACTTTAAAACATTTGACATAGACTTTAATGGATTTTTAGTTTCACCTCAAGTTTTAATATTACAACGTTGTACTAGTGAGAACTCTTCGTTCCAAAAACTTTTCATTTTGGCAGATTGAAGCACCATTTCAGAACTGCTCTGAACTTCTATTGGATATCCTTGCCCAGTAGCAGTTTCCCATTCCAAGAATAGTCATGTATGCTAACATGACAAAGACTGTATTTCTGATTCTGTAATTTTGATATGATTATTTTACTTTTGCCGGTATAACCTTTACATTTCAATTTTCTGTGTGTGTATTGTCAGTTTTTTGATGGAAATTCTTGGCTCTGTGTTGAGTCTGTAAGACACAGCTACAATTTCTTAAACACTAAGGAAATGTTTGGATTCACAAATGTTCATAGTCTGCTGAGTTCTGGATTTCTCGTTTTTTGCAGACTGACACTTATTTTTAGCTGAAACAGCCACTTGTGTAGCCTAGCAGCAGTAAAACAGTGATAGCTTAATATTTTTGCACTTTTACTGAAGGATGAGNGGCAGTCTGATCTCAGAAAAGGCTTCAAGATACATTGGAAAAATAACGTGAAGTATGTGACAATGTAGTCTCTTTGTTGGAGTACTAAATTTGATCAATCAATTATACATAGTAATAATGTGATATTCTGTATTTTACATGCACAATTACTGTACAATTTACTGTGAATCTTTAAAACACTGGTCAGTGAGGCTGAGGGGGATGTTGAGATAAGGAGAGGGAGATCATTCACCAGTTACAGCCACAGGCAAAACAGGCCCCATCACTCCAGCAGTAATACCGAAACCAGAGTAATCTGGGGTAATCTCATTTATTGTGTCACCATCCATTAAAATAATGAAAGATAAGAATGGCAAAATGAAGTCATTTAGGAAAAAAAGCGTAATCAAGCTGACAAGTTTTTTAGACTTTAAAACATTTGACATAGACTTTAATGGATTTTTAGTTTCACCTCAAGTTTTAATATTACAACGTTGTACTAGTGAGAACTCTTCGTTCCAAAAACTTTTCATTTTGGCAGATTGAAGCACCATTTCAGAACTGCTCTGAACTTCTATTGGATATCCTTGCCCAGTAGCAGTTTCCCATTCCAAGAATAGTCATGTATGCTAACATGACAAAGACTGTATTTCTGATTCTGTAATTTTGATATGATTATTTTACTTTTGCTGGTATAACCTTTACATTTCAATTTTCTGTGTGTGTATTGTCAGTTTTTTGATGGAAATTCTTGGCTCTGTGTTGAGTCTGTAAGACACAGCTACAATTTCTTAAACACTAAGGAAATGTTTGGATTCACAAATGTTCATAGTCTGCTGAGTTCTGGATTTCTCGTTTTTTGCAGACTGACACTTATTTTTAGCTGAAACAGCCACTTGTGTAGCCTAGCAGCAGTAAAACAGTGATAGCTTAATATTTTTGCACTTTTACTGAAGGATGAGTGTCTCAGGTTTGGCCCAGTTTTCCACCAACCCTGGACTGCCCCCCTCCCCCCCCCCGAGCTTTCTCAGCAAGGAAGAAAAAAACTGCAAAGGGGAAAAACTCAAAAGAAACCAAACTGACTCAAAAAGGAATTATATTTCTCAACATCCACAAACATGCATGCAATTTACTCACTACGTGGACCCCACCCCAGGGGAAAGGGAAAAAGGGGAAGGGAAGGGGCAACAAGGAACAAAAAGGAATGAACTAAAACAGAACAAATGAAACTAATGAATACAATTCAAAACTTCAAGAAAGGAGGGAAACAGGCAACGACACAATCTCACCAACGTCCAGAGCCAGGAAAACACTGACAGAGACACCGGACCATCCAAGCTCCCCCGGTTCCCCCCCGAGCTCCCGGAAACCGGAAAAGAACTCCTCCCCCTCCTACTCTTACGTGGAAAACACGTGTGGAATACTTTGTAATGTCCACTTCCTTAGTTACACTGGTTACTGAGGAAGCCATGGATCAAACCCATTACAATGAGCTATTCAGTCAAGTTACCCTTTCTTATTGCTTACACAGTCTTGAATGTTTAATTATTGCCGGTTTAGTAGAAATCAGAGTGAGCAAGATTTTGTTACAGCCACAGTAATGCAATTGTTTGAAACAATAATATTCCATAACTCAGTGTAATGCCATGTTCCCTGTTATGAACTAAGTTGTAGTTTCTGTTGACGCCAGTCAATAGGCTGGCCATGCAATGAATGTCCACTGTGTAATGGAGTGAAGGAAACAGTCTGGCTTACAAATATTAAACTTGGACTTCAAGGTATTCCATAATTCCTACATTCCTTTGAGTGTGTTTTACTACATATACTTCAATATATGTACATGAATATTTAATGCTGTTTTGGAATTCAATAACTTCATTATCGAACAAATAAGTTTTCCAGGCAAAACCATTTCTGAAACTTAAATCCAGTTATTCCCTTCTCCGTGCCCAGATTTTGCTTTGTACAAGGCAGAATACCATTTTTCCTGTAATATAATGAAATTTGAAGTTCACTATCTTCCAAAGCACTGCACTCTGCTGCAACTTGGATAAAATTTTTTAGCATTTTAGAGATGTGCCAGCATTTATCTCTAAGAATTGACTCAGAGATCCTCGTGCAAGAAGTTACAGCTTCTTTCTGAACCGTGCAGGGGGTCTGGTCTGAGTTGTTAACTCTGAGATATGAAACCCATATAAAGAAGCCCTGGAACACTTTTTTCCCCTCAAGATGTCATCGAGTGTTGAGGAAAGGTTCCAGCAAAACTTTCACTGACGTATTCTAATGGATTTTCTGAGTAGCTCATTTTGTACTCAGTGTCTCAGGTGCAGGGTTCTTTCTGGATCTTGGTCAGAAAACTGAATAATTTGGGAGTGTAGGCAACATTTGAAGTCGAGCTGCTTACTTGTTACATAGAGAGAAAACAGACGGTAGCCTTGCAAGGCCTGTAAACTAACAGATGGAAGCTGCCACACCCCCTGATTAATAGAATGTTGCTGCTTTGGCTATGCAAACATTTATTGTGAGGAAAAGTATAGTATTCAGCTTCAGAAAACTCAAAAAATCAGCGCTCTGTTGCTCCACGGTTGACCCTTATCAAACAAGGGCTTTTTATTCCTTATGTGTGCTCCTTCTTTGGTTTTTTTTTTTCAGATAAATGAAAGCAATCTGTGCTACAGAGCCTTGCTTGTTTAACAGCATGAAGACTTAGTTGGCATTATTACACTTCTCAAACTGAGGGTATAGGAGATTGTCAGTCTACCTAATGGACTAAACCTAGGTTAAATGTTTCAACATTTTCTGGTTGTGTGTAAAAGTGAGGATCCCACCATGGTGTGCACATTTTATTCAGTAATGCCCCTGTGTTCCCACATGCTCTGTACTGCTTTGAGAGTTCCTTCAGCGTTTTTCACTTCTCCTGCTCTCTGTAGTGGCTGTGAGCCCCATTCTCTTATGTTTGATGACATTTTGTCTTCATTTCTGTAAATTCAGAGCATCCAATTTAAAAGATGAGGAAGGGCAGATGAGAGAGGAACTCAGTTTATATTTCTGCAGTGGAGAAGGAGGAAATGCATTGTGCAAGTGGAGTTCAGCAATGACAGAACTGTCACTGACAGGCATAGCAAGTGCCTTTTGTTTTGGAGGCAGTTGTGTTTCGTGATAAACTTGTATCATACAAATCCTTATCAAAGACTTCAAGGTAAGAGGAGCAACTTGCTGGAGCAATTTGTCCTTGTTATCACAGACTTCCCTGTTGGGGACTGCTGCCCTCTAACCTCTCTCCTTCTTATACAGAGGAATATTAAAAAGGGAAGCTTTCTTCTGAAAGATTCTCAAAATGAGTTGTGTGGCATATATCTTAATGTTTCTGGTTGGCTGGTGGTGCTCTTTGGGAACTGTGCGGGCTGTGTTCTCCCAGAACACAAGGAATTTCTCCCACCTGCCGCAGCCCCATGTCAGTTATAGCAGAGCTATTGTTGTGCAGTAACCCCGCTGAGTGACCCCTGAGCTCTGGCTTTGTACTGCCCTGGGAGGTCACAGAAAAGGTTTGGGAGAGCAGTAGTCAGTAATTGTACAAGTGTTGCGGTTGAAATGCCTGTCACCCTCAGCAGATACAGCGTGTCTACAGCAGAATGGGCTCATGCCCTCATAGCAGAAATATAAGGTTGTGATTGTTTACCTACAGTATCTTTTCATCTTTAAGGCAACATTGTAGTTAGAGTAGCTCTTATTACCTACTCACCCGTTCTCCTTTTATGTCCTTGCTACCGTAGTGGTTAATTCAGTGATTTGAGGATTCCTGCTCACTCTGCTTTTAGTGTTATTCCTCTTTCTCAGACAAGGTAAGGCAGAGAGCTTGAATGGTCTCCCACTTATTCATGTAAATTTCTTTTATGTCTTTGAAGTGTAAGCAGCTATATTGCTGTTAAACTGCAGTCCTTGAGATATTTCAGTTTTGAAGGCGGAAGTAGAGGGAAGTTTAAAACAATAGAAGAGAGGAAAGCGTCAAATAATTTTTTGTACTTTTTGTGAAATACTTGAAATCCCTGTGTTGTGTGAAGCTCCTTCTGTTTGAGAAGCTTTGTTTATCCTGAAAAAAATATTAAATAATTTTTCATTCTGTGTTACTGCTGTTGTAGTAGAGATTGTTTCCTCTAAAAAGGCTATAACATACTGGACTGTAAAAAGTACATTGTTTTTGAGGCCTTTTGAGCCCTCAGTTGAGTCACAAAGTCCTGCCTTGTGCAGTAGTAGTTCCCAGATGCCTGTATAATCTATAATAATAATTCTGTATATTCAGTACACAGAATTTGAAAGATTGTCCTTGCAGATGTGACAGAAATATAAGAGCCAGAGGAGCACAAGAGAACACAGGAAGGGCACGAGTTTGCTTGTGCGATCCTGATAAACCCAGAGTCCCTATATCATCTCTCCAGGTGTAAAGGAAAAGTTAGATAGTGATGGTGTAGCCAGCCAGGACATGGTATAGAGATTGAAGTATTGTATTCTATCACTTTAGTAAATTACTGGCTTTGTCTTCTGAAGAGGAATTAAAATATAACAAAAAACCGCAATAATCCAGGTATTTGTTAAACCCAATCATGGGAAGCAGTTTGGAGGGTGGGTTTGTTTTAGTATCTTGTGCAAGCAGGAGTACAGTGTTTTGCTGTGTATTTCCTTTGGTACAGTCACTAAATGGAACCACCTGGACCTGTTTAGGGCTGAGTGTATTTGCCTTTGACTAAAGGTTGTTACTTGCCTTTGTCTATTTATTACTTGAAAAACGGTCTTGTTCCAATGGAGCATGTACTGTGGAATTCATTATTTTTAATAAATATCAAAAAAGATATTTTCAATATTCAGAAAAATATCTTCCATACTAAATCTAGGGATCAGATTTAAAACTTCATCTCTAGCTATTGGATGTAATTAGATTGAATTCTGATTCTTAAAAACATTTGAAATGGTTTTTAAAGACATTGAAAGAAAGCTTAGTTATTTTTGATTACCCTCAGAAATTTTTCACTCTCTACAGAGCACTATAATATTGGTGCATAAGTCAGTCATTTGAGGTGGGCAATCCAATTCAAACATTTCTGCAGTCTGCCTTGTCCTGTAACATCTGTGTAGCATTTTCCATGTGCAGGATTTCAAAGGGCCAGGCACAAGGTCATTTTGGTCCTCTAACTAAACTCTAGTAAATAAAAACAGTCTTTAAGCATTCTCTGCATTGAAGTCTAAAATGTTTTGTAAAGTGAAAATTCGTAAAAATAGAGTTATCACAGATAGGACTTCAAATACTTGCTTTTCTGCTTAACTAGTGAAATGTTGCACAGTAGCATGATTTCTGAAATAGATGTTGATCTCTTGTTTGTTTTCTGGGAACCAGGAATCAGTAACATCTGCAACTGCATGTTGCTATCAGACAATCTGCTCAAGTTTCCTGTGCAGATCTCTACAAGCATCAGGAACATGAGCACCACTGCTGCCCAGTTTCTCCTTACCACATGTGTGTGTATATGCAGAATCAATGTCTTTTTTTTTTTTTTTGACCTTTATTTTCCCCCTTCTCTCTCCCCACCCCCTGACTGTGTCTGACTTGCCTGACAGGAAATTTTCTAATTGCCGGAACAGCTGGTCACAGCGAAAACACCAGGGTTGGTCTTCCCTGCTAGACTTGTGATCGCTCAGTCAGAAAATCTAAACATGGTTTCTTAGTCATGTTTAAGTTTCTGGCTCTCCGTGGTCGTTCTATTCGGGTGAGCTTAGCTTTCTGTTTAAGGGAATAAGGGGAAAAGGGAGTAGTTTTATTTTAATTAAGCTTCTAATTTTAGAGCAGTTTTAGTTTTTCCTGCTTAGGGATTGGTGCTGTTTGGACACAAAAAAGCCTTTTGTATTTTCTTTTACAAAATAAGTCTGTGGTACGCTTGTATTTTGTAGAAGCTTCTAAGATACCTGCTGATAATTTAGGCTTTTGGGGGCATTGTTACCTGTATGTAAATAATGTAAGGCTTACATTTCAGGCAGACCTATGAGTTAAGCTGTGTGTTTTCTCACTGAGAGTCAAGTTTTATTATAAATATTTGTATTTTTAATACTTAGTGGTTATTTTAATAATTACATCTTCATGTAGTACGTTAAACTGTAAACTATGGCTGTGTGGGATGACAGTTAACTGAGGCTTACTAATTTTTAAATTTACTTCTTTAATGGTATTAAGAATAGTTGTTTGCATAAGTGTTGTGATTATTTCAACTTTTAACTTAGAATTTAGTCGTAGCAAATGTTTAATTTGTATAATTTGTCTTGTTGGACATATATTTAAACATTAAGAACTTTGTTTTAAGTTGAGAAAAATCACTAGTGGAGTACTGCATCATCTGAAGCAGTTCCAGAACTATTTAACAACACATGTAAAGAAGAATGTGGCAAAACATTTTATCATTGAAAGTCAAATCACTTTTCATGTTTTTCCTCCTGTAAGTCTGCAAACACTTTCCAATGAGGGGGTAAAAATACAAACCCCACGACCTTCTTCTGTAATGTCTTAACATCTTAAATGAAGGTCTACTAACTTGTAAAAGGGATAGTAATTTTACACCTCCTAGCCTGTGTAGTGGTTTAAACTTTGCAATGTGTATTAGAAAATGAAATTGAACTTTCTTGCTGTAACTGAAACACTATAACAAGACATGTACGTAAAACATAGGTTGCATTATAATAATTTTTTTTAATGTAAACCTTGTAAAATAAATATTTATCAACTCATAGTCCTGAATTATAGTTCTTTTCCACAGGCAACATGACAGATAATTGTCAAAAATCTGATAAAAAAATAACATTGTTTTGTCTACCTACAGCAGCTTGATTATGTTGTCTTTAACATTCCATTGATTTTATATGATGGTAGATATAGACCAAACTAAAGGTTTTCAGCTGATATAAATTTTAGAAAATATGTAGGATATTATCTCAATAAAACAGGATTTCATAGATTGTGCTAAATATGATCCTGGATTATTTTTCCTTTTAAATAGTTTCTTTTTGTTTAACTTTGAATTAGTTTTTTATCTGCAATGGCCTGAAATGTCAGTGCTTGCAAAATAGGAATAAAACTTTTATCAGAGTTAGTGGGAAATGAAAGTTCCACCCAATGAGTATTTTTTTCCAATGCTGACAAGCACATTTCAGTTCCTGAGAATTTTGTGGTGCCTGATCAAAAGAGAACTGCATTGCAGAACTACTTCTGGTGACCAACACTGAGCTTTCAAAATGCTTACAGGAATTCCTCAGCTTACCTGCCAAGCATCCCACTGCTCATCCTTCCTTTGGGAAGGAGGGAGTAGTGTCCTACTTGGCCTGGCCTTTGTGTTTTCATTCCAAGCAAAGAAGACATGTCAGAATTACCCTCCCAGTCCAGCCAGCCATGTTTATCCAAAGGGCCTCACCTGTCCTTTGGCTTGTTGCTCTGGGACAGGACTCATTCTGCAAACTCCTGTCTTGCTTCATCTCTAACACCGCGGAGTGGGAGGAGCTCAGGCTCAGTAACCAGGCCCGCAGCCTCCATCACGGGAGGGGGTTGGCTGCATGGAACAGACACAGGCATGGGCATCCTTCTAGGGCTCAAAAGTAGCCAGAAATGAAAAAGAGTAGAAAGTTAGAGAGCAAGGAATAAATACAAAAATACAGTCATTTTTTCTTTATTATCTCTTTGAATTGATTTTCTCTTACAGACTTAACAATTTAAGAATAAAAAAATCCAGACCCTGAAACTTTATTTGGAAATAAAGTTTGCTTTTAGGAAATCCTCTTTTCTGACAGGTAAAACAATAGATGCTGTGTGCAGCAAGTGATTTGATGTCAGTTGAAGTTTCAAGTTTTTCATCTTTTGAAAAGAAACAAAGACATAAATTGGGGAAGTCTGTATTTCTAGCTTCAAATGCCCATGTTAATTAGTAGTTCTGCTCTACTCTTGCTTTTCTTTGGTAGTAGTGTAAAACACACAACATACACAGAATATCCTTAAGTCAGCTTGACTTAATTTATGCATGATAGTGCTTTGATTTTTGTTCTATTAGAATAATTGCTAGTTCAAAAGCAGAATTTTTAATCAGCTTTTTAGAACAATTGTTTGTGTATGAGCATATACGTAATTGTTAGTTCTGTTAAGTGACTCAAGTTGAATATTAGTCACAGATATAAGGAATGGCTTTTATTCCATGAGTTAGCTCACTGCCATTGCTTGCCAAAGTAATAGGAGGTTATGAAGTGCTTGCTGGGCAGTGAATTTTATTTTTAAGATAGTTTTGAATTTATAGGTAGGAGAATAAAAAATATAGAATATATGTATGTATATAGAATGTATCTAAGATACTGAGAAATACCTAGACTGGTGCACTCCTCACATTTTTACCTTCTTGAAGATTTCTGTAAGCCCTAATACAAGAGCTGAAAGTGATTGGTTTTCAGTTTGACTCTTTTTTTACTTCAAAAAGCAAAAGGGTTTCATTTCTTCAGGTCATGTGGAAATTCATCCTACATTCCTAACAAGCTGGGAAAGTAAAAACGCATCTAGGAGACTTCCTGACTCAAGGGAGGGGAGGAAAAGGAAATTATATATATGAGCTGGGGAACTGTGCCAACATTGAGTCATCCTTTCAGAATCACCTGATATCCAATAAGCTTACTGTCCTTACAGAACATAACTGCTTTATGTAACTTCACTACCAAGGTTTGATATCATAGTCAATATTTCAGGAAGGGTTTATTCAATTATAGTGATCAACATTATTATGCCTGTGGCAGCCAGAAAAGTACTTTGCCAAGTACAGCAATGCCCAGCAGAGCTCTTATCAGTACAGTGAGGGGTAACAAAGTAGTAAAAGGAAACCTGCAGCTGCAGTTGGAGCAGTGTTAAATCAATTGCTGGGGATTCCATTTTTCTGTTTTCAGCCTTATCTTTGCTTGTGCTGAATGTTCATGGGCCTCAAGAATGTGCATTTGTCTAAAGGAAGCAAAACATTCCTGAAAAAGATACTGTGAGGGGTGAAAACAAAGCTGCTGCTTCCGTAATGAACATGGAAAAATCTATGTAGCTGTTGCATACCCAATACTAACAAATGAAAAATGATAAAAGCAGTACCTTTGCTGCTGCTCAACTTTCAAGTGAAAAATAAGATTGCAATTAGCTCTTTATTCATTGGATTTGCTTTTTTGAAAATTGCATTGTCAACAGCATAAACTGATTTTAGGGCTGTGTCTTACCTTGAGAGATGGCTGATGTTTGAGGGGGGTATTCACCAATGTGGGCAATATAGGTCTGACTGAGCTGTTGTCAGAAAGAATTTGGGTTTTTTCCTCTCATTATGATTGTGTAGAAGTTGAAATTCCAGAACTGTGACATTTTCTAATGGTGATTCTGGCTGATTCTCATGTATAAATTATCCCTGCACTAAAAAAATATTAAAACCATCCCACCATGTCATTTTAAAGAGAAAGTATTAATGAAGCAGTTCCCTGAAGAGTTTCTGATGGGATCCCACCAGCATTTTTAAATGTATTGCCGGTGTCCATTCAAATGGAGTATTAAAACCATTAATACTGTTACAGTTAAGTGCTAAAATGTGAATTAGGAAAAAAGACCCTTGCACAGTCTGTGTGAGTGACTTGCCTTTGTCAGGCAGTGACTGTGGAAAGAGCAGTGCCAGAGGATGCTCAGTTGGTCCCTTCAGAACCGAGGGCACTGCAGGGGGGATGGCTGGGAGCGTGGGGCTGTTGCTTCATGTGCAGCATCAAATCACTGGTGCAAAGGTTTCCATAATTACATGAAAAAGCAAGTGGGAAAAATAAAAAGTTATTCAGAGAAGACATTACAAGACTAGGAGCTGGAAAATCAGTTTAAAATGAAAAATCCAAACAAACTCTCAGGGGGCAAATTAAGTCATAAAGCAAGTCAGTAAGTAACTATATATCAAAGATAGTTCTGTACCTTCTTCACTCTGTTAAGAGCAGTGCAGAATTAACAGGTGAAGGTGAAACCTGAGTAATGCTGGAACAGGGATTATCAGTATTGAAGTTGATTTCTCCAGCAGTTACTTAAACTGGCTCAGCTATTATAAAATGTTTTAATTATTCATTGAAATGAAAATTAATTAATCTGTTTAGCTTATATTTACCTTAAGTCAAAGTCTTCACCGAATTTTTACAGTTTTTGGTCAGTGTGTCAACTAAGTTTGCTGTCCAGGAAGAACTTTTTTGAATACTGAACCTGTCCAAGGACTTGTTGTATGTGTCAGATTTCCCTCCTGGTTTTGATGAACTTGAGCGTGTATTGCCACCTCTGTCCTAGTCATCTGTGCATCTTATGAGAAAATTGCAATTTATTTAAAAACCATACTGAGAGTCAAGTTACTTCTGAATTCTCAAAGCAAAGATATTGTGTGTGGGGTTTTTGCCCAGAAATTGCCATAAAATCCAGAGATTTTATTTAAAACAAGTGTGAGGGTTAACGTTTCATCCTTGTTCCTTTAATATGTCATTTATTTCATAACTTCCACCTCTGTTAGCTGTAGAAGAAGTTTTACTTTAACTGTGAAACCTTGTGTTCAGATGTTACAGATTTGGCAACATCCATATTTAGTATTTCTTGCGATATTTCCGAGTGCAAACAAGTGTGAAGAGGGAGAGGTTTTTGATCAGAACTTAGGCATCTGTCAGCTGAAATTCACTGCCCTTCTGAGGGGATTTTCACCTGCATCTGGGTAGTATTCCCTTGGTGGGAAAGTGAACATGCAGCCTTGTTTTGCAGTCCCTTCTGTCCCTTTTAGTAACAGTATATGGATGTTGTGTGTTATCTCCAGTATCCCCTTCCTGAGGCAAAGTACTCCGGATAGTTGTTCATCTCATCTCATGCAATACTGTCTGCTGGGATTTTCTAAATCCACATAGGAATTTTTGTGTGAAGAGAACTTTGTCAGAAATCTGTTTCTGAGTTTGTTACAAGCTTGGTGAAATTCAGGTAATGACAAAGGAGTCATTTATTTTGATTAGCCTTTTGCTGCTGTTACTCTTTTGTTTTGTCATTAAATAAGAACATCCATTTTCCACACTGATGGCCATCAGAGTAATCAAAAAAGTAATGCCAAACCTTTTCAAGTATTTCAGCATATTAAAAATAAATGGAATGTTCTTTCAAAAAGCCTTAACCTATAGGTACTCGCAGCATGTACTGCACACACTTTTCTTTGCTCTTGCTGTTATAAAAAATTCCCTGGTGTATTTTCTTATTCTCTGCATAGTTAACCAGAAAGATTTTTTTTAAACCCCACACTATTATGATGAAATAAATCTTCCTGGTCTTTTCCAACCCCAAATCTTATTGTTCATGCATTTCTCTGTTAGAGACGTCACCTTGGGATATCTTGCTTTTGGTTCATTTTCTGTTCAATCTGATTTCAGTTTAATTGCATTGAAGCTGAGGGCAGAGACTGTGTAGTCAGTCTTTCTGTTCAGGATGGGTCCAGTTTGCTTTTAGAGTCACATTGTAGTTAACCAGAATGCTTTGATTGTATTAAGCTGCAAATATTTCCTTGTACTTTTTTCCTTCCCTTTCCAATTCTGTGTCAGTTCATGACTTTAGACCCATTGTAAGTCATCTGTATGTAGGGACAATTTAAATATACCATTCCATTATTGTTATTATTACAGTAAAACTGCATTTTTTAGGTAGCTGCTGATTTTTCCTTTTGGAGTAATCTTTGCATATCATAATTTTAACTTATGCTTTCAGTATATTGAGGAGTATATACTCAAATATCTGTCACTCATTGTGAAGGTGATGAGCTAATTATTTTTTAATAACCCATTTAAAATAGCCTGTCATAAGGAGTTAAATGTTTAAATATTTCTACTCTTACATAATTTTGAGTATCTAGAAAAGGAGAAATCTGTCTTCTAGGAATACCTTTCCCAAGTAAGCATTCCATACATGACATACCAGTTTATTCTTTGATTCCTGTTTAAGTTAATTCACATCTTTAAGAGTAAAATCTGTTTCTTGCTGAAAGTGACTCCCATTTCTCATTTCTGTTCCAGAGTTTTGGAATTTCTTTCTCAAGCACTTGGCAACCTCCATGTTCACACTTCACTTGTGTGTTTATTCAGGAATCTGAGTATTTTAGGTGCAGTGAGACTCCTGTGGTGTTTGGATGTGCTGATATTCCTTATTCTGAACAGCCTTCCTCTTTGTGCTACAAGTAAGAGCCCAGATCTGATCCTGTGCTGACTATTTAGATGATTTGGAGCCATTTCCTTGTGCATTATTTTGCCAGTGTCAGAGCATATGTTGAAATGTTTTTTTTAATTATTTAGTTGGTTGTTTTCCTGTCATTTCTGTATGAAATTTGTAGACTAGGAATACTTATATTTTTTGAGGTATTATTTAAATTCTAATGAGTGTTTATTGTGTTTTTTAATTTTATCAGATTTAGATTGTGTCATAAAAGCAGATCTCATATGGCACTCACAGTACTTGGTGGTTGTAGGTGCATGGCTTGCAACTCTCTTGAAGTGCCTACAAATGGTTTAAGCTCAGCCTCCAGGATATTCTTATGGACCAGACTCTGCTGTCACATTATCTTCAGTAACTGGAAGTTAGAGATAAAAGGATTATATAGTCTTTTTGCTGCTGTAATCATGATTATAAAAGAAATCAATCTGTTAAAAGATTGGCATTAGTAAGAGTAATAAAAGAAGTGGAAATTACAAGCCCGTGAGAACAAACAGCAGTTGGTATTGTGGGTGATACTGGTGGTTCTCCTGGTTACCCAGAGCCCAGTTTTCCAGTCCTAGACCAGCTTTTCCATTGTCCCTGGAACACACTGCTCAGAAAAAACTCTGCAGATCACACACTGCTTGTTCTACACAGATGAGTTTGTGCCACTCGGATCTGCTTGGGCCACTTCTTTGCACAGAACAGTTTCAGATCTACTGGAAATCCAGAAATCTGAAGGGTAAATTACAGAAGAGTCTATAGATAAACTCACATTTTTCTCTTGTTTTTCTATGCTTCTTCATTACTACTGAGAAATACTTACCTAGTAAGACTCTTCTGCTTCCACTTCCTTTAGGGATTAAAGTCCAGTTTCCTTTTAACATGCTGCCTAATAGTTGTTCCTGTAATAAGATCTCAGAAACAAGTACAAATATTCTGTGTTGCACAGTTAGTTTAGTCTTGAGTTAAAAAGGGACGGTAAAAGAAATTTACATAAATTCAATCACTAGAAGCAAACTAAGTGTTTAATGTTCATTAAGCACCTAAAATCTTGATTTTGGTTTTTCCAGCAACATGATTAGGGTATTATTTTTATAGCCTAGTAATGGTTAAATATTTTTTCACTGCTTGCCCAGAGGGTGTCTGTCCTTCTGTTTTTTTCACTGACAAGCATGTTTCTTGTTCAGATTTGCTTTGTGCTGCAGGATTCCTTTTTTTTAAGTTTTTCTCTTTCAGATTTTATTTGTCTGTGGAATAGGGTCAATTCAGTGTTCTTTCCTATGTGTGTGTGCTTTCCTGTACATAGACATCTATTGTCAGGACATTACTAGGAGCTTACTTATACTGAGATACTGCCCAGAATGGTTATGACTGTATCAGTACAGGAAATTATTCTGAAATAGTGGTGTTTTAAGTTCACACTCAGGCTTGTTTGTCAGCCACTTCCCTTCTAGGCTAGTGTTGATTTAACACTATTACATTGTTAAGGAAACTCAGGGTAATGTTACCTTCTGTTTGTTTCCTTGTGTTCTATATTTAGTTTCACTATAATGGGTAGCCAGTAGCAACCACTTTAAGTTGACTAACATGTTTTCTTTTTTTTAAATGGCTTTCTCTGAGAGTTTTACTTTATAGTGTGAAGAAGGCCTTGAGAGAGCTGTGTGTCTAGAAGAGGAAATTATGTCTTGAGACTTTTATTTAGACATTGGTGCCGTATAACACTTGACAAAAGGGGGCTTTCCAAGCTTACAAATAAGAGAAATAAAATGTAGGCAGTAGGGTATAGTTGTAACTGAAAGGAAGATCCCACCATTGCAACATCTGGATCACTGGGTTGTGAGTGTCTGTACTCACATGAAAGCTGCCAGGGAACAGAAGAAAGGAGAGGAGGACCCAAGTATTTCAGCACTGCATGTGTCATCTCACTTATTTTGAATTCATCACATGGGACAAATGTTTTTACCATTTATCAGGGAATGATCAGAGATGGACCTTAAGACAAATTCAGTACTAGACAGGATGGCTGGCCAGCTTGCTGTAAGATGGCATCCATCATCTGATCTAATTAGTGCAGTTGGCTGAGAAATAGAGATCTCTTTCTGTAATGTATATATTTTAATTCAGGTAGGTGGTGGGTACAGTGAGGGGTGATTACTTCTGCATATAATTTGCATTTCTATAAAAGTCTTAGCTTTTGTATTTTCAACTGAATTTGCAAAACAGTTGTTTAGGTTAAAATAACAAACATTCGGCAGTTATGTCAGAAAAGGAAACTGCAAATTTGTGGGCAACTATTTGTCATAAATCTTGCTCCCAAACATGTTTTATGGACAAGCTACTAAAGTAGGATATTGTTTGAGTTCCGTTTTGTTTCAAACAGAGTTGTGTTAGGTCTGCCTTTTATAGACTGAGGAGTATCTGAACCCTGAGAAACTGCAAAGTCTGGGAATATTCTCTTAGTATCAGGAATGTGAAGTGGTGGTTTGGGGTTTGTTTTGTTTTTTACAGAGTGCCCAAAATAACCAGTGGAAAGTTGGTTGCATAATAATTGCATTGCATTCAAAAATAATAATTTTTGTTTGTGTATAGAGAGCAAGTTAATATATTTTCTCTTTCATTTCTTTTTCTTCATCTCGTTCCAACCTCTCTGCCATGGGCAGGGACACCTTCCCTTAGACCAGGTTGCTCAGAGCCCCATCCAACCTGGCCTTGAACACATCCTTGGATGAGGCATCCACAACCTCACCAGGCAGCCTGTCCCAGTATCTCACCACCCTCACAGTAAAGAATTTCTTCCCAATACCTGACCTAAATTTTCCCTCTTTCAGTTTGTAGCCATTACTCCTTGTCCTGTCTCTACAGTTCCTGATGAAGAGTCCCCCTCTGGCTTCCCTATAGGTCCCTTCACATACTGGAAGGTTGTTTGTTATGATATCTCCACACAACCTCCTCTTCTCCAGGCTGAAGAGCCCCAACTTTCAGCCTGTCTCCATAGCATAGGGGAGGTGCTCCAGTCACCGGCTTCATGGCCTTCCTCTGGGCTTGCTCCAACAGTTCCATGTCTTTCTTATGTCCACCTTGCTTTGCCTTCCTGAAGGAGATTTCAGGAAGTTCAGTTTCACATGTTTTTTACTTTCCCAAGATTGCCAGCAAGCAAATAGATAAAACAGCAAAGCAGAAATGGATCAAAGTATCTGAAGTAATGTGCACTTGGCAGTCTGTTTTGCTGTGCTGTTCTGTTCGTCCCTTGGGATTCTCTAAGATTGCAGTAGGTGGTTTAAGTAGTATGTAATCCAACTTATCATATACTAATTTAAAAGGTAAAACTGCAAATGTCCGCCAGCAAATCATTCCTTTGACAGGTTAAAGGAAACAATATTTCTTTCAGACTCCATGAAGATTCAGCCTTGAGTCAGTGATGGTAGTGTTTTCTCCTAAAGGAAAAAGAAGTTGAGGTTTATTAAGGTGGAGTACTCAGCATGCCTGTGTGCACATATGGGCAGCATTTTGGTTGTCTTACAATGGAAACTGGCACCTAAACATATTGGTCATCTTCAGTTTGTCTTGGGTGTACTGAAACTTAAGTTCTTCACATTAAAATATCTTTTTCGCTTCCTGATTTTAAAACTTGCCAGGATGTTCTGTGCCTTATTCCAAATCACATACTGAATTTTTTATATATTTATACACTCTTAAACACACATGCTCAGGATTTCTTATGTGCAGCTTGTTTACCACTTTGGCTGTAATCTTTTGAAAAAGAATTGTCAGTCTGGGAGAAGGATGTGTTGGACATACTGACATGGATGGACAGTTGCTTTGCTTTTATACACAGTACTGAAATGATCAGATGCATTAATTCGTGCACATGAATTTTGCAGAATACTTAAAAGATTTGTAAATTAGTGCTTCAGAAACACAGCTTTAGAATTCTGCCTGTAGTAACCCAACACTGTAACTAATTGGTGCACATTTCGGTGCCTGTAAAGTCTGGAGCAAGGAAAACATACCCTTGGAGGAAGATCTTAAAATATCCTGAGGTGGAAGGGACCCATCAGAGTCATTAAAGTCCAGCTCCTGTCCTGCACAGGACAACCCCAGGATCACACCATGTGCCTGAGAGTGTTATCCAAATGCTTGCTGAACTCTGTCAGGCTTGATGCCATGACCCAGTCCCTGCGGAGCCTGTTCCAGTGCTCAACAACCCTCTGAGTGAAGAACTTTTTCCTAATACCCAACCTAAACCTCCCCTCACACAGCTTCAGGCCATTCCCTTCTAACCTGTCCAGGTTAGAGAATACTTAAGCAAACTGGATGTACAGACTGTGGGCCCTGATGGGATGCACATGAGTACTGAGGGTACTCAGCAGTAGCTGCCACTGCAAGGCCACTGTTGATTACTTTCTGATTATCATGGTGACTGAGAGGGGTGACTGAGGACTGAAGGAAAGCACATGTCAACCCCTACCCTAAAAAAGGGCAAGAAAGGGGATCCAAGGAACTACAGATTGATCAGCCACACCTTAATCCCCAGGAGGGTCTTCGAAAAACTGATCCTGGAAACTGTTTACATGAAGGACAGAAAGGCACCTGGGGTTATTCATCGTGGATTCACAATGGTGAAATTATGCTTGGCAAGCCTGAAGGGAGGGATTGAGGTGATGGGGAAAAACAGAGAGGCAGAAAGTTCAGTCTGGACATCAGGAAACACTTTTTCACCATGAGGGTGACTAAACCCTGGCACAGGTTGTCGAGGGAGGTTGTATCTCCATCCTTGGAGATACTCAGAAGCTGCCTGGACCTAGTCCTGGACAACTGGCTCTCGGTGGCCCTGCTTGCATAGAGTGTTTGATGGGATGATCTCCAGAGGTGCTTTTCAACATCAACCTGTCTGCAATTACATGAAATAGGTCCAAGAGTTCCTCATTAAATAGAGGAAGGATATTCTCAGATTTCTTTTATTTACTATAACCCATAGAACAAATAGGAAGAGAATGCACAAGAAGTTGAAATTGTAGTTAGTATATTGCTCTTTGTACTTTGACTTAGTTGCATTATGTGTGTCAATATAATGCCTAGATAGATCTACAGGTGACATGGACAAGAATGCTTACTCTACTCACTTTTGAACAGTTGCTGATAAGTTCTGAAATTCATTTCCTGTGTGATAAGGAGTGTTATTTCAGGGGATTTCCAAATTCAATGCAGAAAACACTGAGTTAAGTGCAGAGCACAAGAAGACTGAAAGGTTCCCTGCTGCTTAGAGGGTTCTGGTGACCAGTTTCTCACGGAAGAGAAAATGCTGAGGACTGGGCAGAAAGGATCTCCTTGAGAAGAATGGCAGCTAGATTCCTTTCCTCAACAGAATTTTCTCAATGGAAGGTTGAGAATTTATTGCTGCTGAAGTGGGGGTGGAGGGTGTGCTACCTTGTGTGGAAATGTTTTGGGTCTTGTACTTACAAAGGTGAGCATTAGCATCACTGCAGCACAGTGGTCCTCATTCCAGTGCTACAAAGGAGGGCTTTCCAAACATGTCTGGTCGCTTTGATGCACTCTGGGTGTGCTGTAAGAGGTCTAAATTCCTTGGTTTCCATTACTGGGTTGTGAATCTGGAACAGCAATACGAACCAGATAATACAGGCCTAAGCAAAAACAGCTTGAGAATTGCTGACTTGTTTTGTCTGCTCTGATTGTCTGGGGTCTGATGCACCCCTAAGAGTTTAAACCATGTTGTTACTGAACTAAAGCTGCTTGTGTGCCCTAATTATGCAAAGAGCATTACTCAAAGGTTTTTGCCTATATTTGGGAGTGTCTGGTTCATTGGGTTCAGTGGCACTGATATTTTTCAACATACTCTGAATTTATGAACATAGGAAAATGCACCATTAATGTGAATTTATTCCTCTGTTTTCCTCTGTCAGGAAGAAGGAAGTATTAAAGAAATTGCAATAACTCACCATGTAAAGGAAGGACATGAGAAAGCAGACCCTTCACAGTTTGAACTTCTGAAAGTACTAGGACAAGGATCCTTTGGAAAGGTTGGTAACTGAACTCTTGTGGAGCCAATTGCTCAGGAATATGGCACTGAATATTGGGAGCAAAATACTTAGAACGACCACAGTCTTGCATTAAGGCAATGTTGCAAGTGAAAGCTGCTTTCTAAATCAGTGCTAACAAGGCACTGTAATTATGGCAGATATTTTTGAAGCAGTATTTTTTTTCTAGTTTGCATGATATGTAGATTTCAAAGTCTGATAGAAAAATTGGCTTGACATGAAATAATTGGGTATTCACTGTTAAAATGGACTGCCATTTTTCTCTAACTGCTCTCTGTGTTTAAGGGGGCGAGGGTTGAAAGGTTTCTTGCTAAGTATTCCTAGTTACTAACTTGCTAATGGTAGGTCATCATTAGTAGAGAAGCTATAGGCAGAATTTATTTTTGTAGCAGATTGTTACAACAAACAAATTTTTGGCAATACTAAAGTAAACGTGATACACTAGTCATGTTCATGCTGGCACTATCTGTACTAATTTGGTTAAGGTGCAATGTACCTTGATTTTTATCTGAACATCTGTTTCAGACTTGGTTTTTCTGGCATTTGGTAAGTACTGTCCACACTGAGATCTCACTAGGCCACATGATTTATATTTGTAGTTGTCCAATCCCAACATGAAAACAAAACATTAACTTCATGTGGCAAGACAGATCACGACTGAATGGAATATGTAGTGGAAGACAACAGAACCTTTACATGAACTTTGAGCCTTAATTGAAATTCTGAATGTGATGTTAAGTTCTTATGTATAAAGCCAAATCCGTCTTGGATATGATGGAAAATTAGAATAATAAATCCATTTCTCCTTTGGTGATAGGAAGTTACTGTTAGTCACGTTATTGTTCCAGTTAAGTTTGGAAATGTAGATGCTTAGAAACTATAAAATTTTGTACTCCAAGTAGTAAGAATTGACTGAGAAACCTGATTCCAAAGGTTTGATTTATCCAGAATTGTAACAAAGTTTTCATTTGGAAATCTTGAGATCAGAAGTAAATCATTCATGGGCAAGGAAATGTAAGCTAATAAATGATCATTATGATTGATATTACTAAAATGAGTACTGTAAAAGGGATGGGGGAAGAGGGCTGTGGGTTTTGGAAAAGCAAAAAGTGATTAGCTATCTAGCTGACTCAAAGTTTTGCAAAAATGCCAGTCTTGTCCACAGTTGTCTCAACCTTTATGCAAAAATTATTACTATTAAAAAATCCATAATCCCTTTATTCGAATATTTTGTGAAGGTGTCGCTATTTCCCATTTAGTTTAAAAACAGTAAATCTGCATGCTTTTCAAGCTCTCTTGGTGATGGTGTGATAATCTCTGGATAATGCAAAGGGTTGTTAATGAGTGAGATTTGGGTACAAAAACAGACATAAAACTGATTTCATATAATGTTTATCTTTCTCATATACAACAACATGTCTCTATAATTTTTTTTTTTAAAATAACCAGAGAACCTGTGGTAGATGTATTTTTTTTTCCTTTTTCATTTCTAAATCTAAAATTTGGCTCTGCTGGAATTCATTTTGTGTTAAGGATATTAAAAACAAGCTCACTCAAGAAATCCCATTATACTGAAGAAGGAAATGAAACACACTTTAATTGTGGCTGGTTGTCCTTTGTTGGTAACATTCAACACTCATCCAAAGAATGTAATGAAAAATGCTTTTGTGAGACACAAGGTCGATCTTATACTTTATAGGTTAGTTTTTCAAAGTTATTTAGTTATAAATTGATTCAGATTTCTGGATCAAATTATGTTCACACATTTATCATATCTGACAAGTATTTTACTATCACATTTGCTGTGCCATCTTATTAATTTTAGTAAGATAAACCCAGAGTTTAATTTTTAAAAAGCTGAATTTTGTGTTTCAAATTCGTGTGAACTACTGAGGAAATCCAAATTCCTCCTTTTTGGGTTTTTGTATTCACTGACATCAGTTAAGTTAAACAAAAATTAATTGGCAAACTATCTTGAATGACCATTTTAGACTATGAAATGAAGGAATAGTTGGAAAAAACAAAAGGAATGTTTTGTTTGGGTTTGCAGACTCTTAAACTGTCAAATTAAGTTTTGTTGTAATCATACTGACTACTTGAATTTCATAGCAAAATACATTAATCTGAATTGCTTCTAGTTTCTTTTAAGAATTCTTCCTAATTTTCAATGCAGGTCTTCCTTGTCAAAAAAATCTCAGGATCAGATGCTAGACAGCTTTATGCAATGAAGGTATTGAAAAAGGCCACCTTGAAAGGTAAGCATTGTGTAGAGAGAGGGAAGGAGGGAAAAAAAGAAAATGGAGAGGGGACATTATACCAAAACTTAATCTTTACACAGATGCTGTTCTACAGGTTGTCTTACAGCTTTCTTCTATCAGGTAGCAAACAGCAGAATACACTGCTTTGTGTGGTAATCCTGGAAGGGCTCAGTTAACAGCGGGGACTGTGTTGGTAGTTACAGAGGAAAGCAGGTTCCTTTCCGATGTTTGTCAGGTGATGGAGGTTTAAGGGAGTAGTTGTGTTACATCTGCCACCTGACTTGCTCCTGAGCTCTCATTTGTAACATAATATCCTTCCGTTTTTCCTCTGCTGTGCATCACCAAGGATACAGTTAATGCCTTTTGCTCAGTTTATAATTAGGGCATGGTATTTAAAAGTGCATTGTATCAGCTGTTCTGTTCTAAAAGTTCTAAGCACAGGAGTTCAAGTCTGTGTTTAAAACAAACATACACAGTACATTTGCCCAAAACTTTTGGTGCTTATTCTGGATGTAGAATATATTTTATAAAAACTTAAATTCATCCTCTAAGTTACTTGACCAAAACTGTGTTGTAAATTTGTCTTTTTCTTGCATGGGTTTGATCTTGAATGGTATCAGTAGCAACATAAGTTTAAGCCTGAACAATCTCAATTCTGTCTTGGAGAATTGTTTAAGAAAAAAGAATGTATTTTTTTTACTGTAGATTAAAGTGAAAGTCATCTTTCACACTAAGACCTTAACTAGAATGTTTGCTTGTTCTTTTATGCCATGGTTTAGTACTTCTGTCTATTTGAAGTTAAATTCTATATCTTATTTTGATTGCAGTAGTTTTGGGATGGTTCCAACAACTTGTAGTGCTTTGCCTTTGTTATTGATTATTATATTGAATTTCAGTTTTAACATGCAGTTTATAGAACAATGGAGGGAACAAGAACTCACGCTGGATTGTGAACTTCTGCTGAAATGTTGAACCTGAATTTTAACTCAAGACCTAATGCTGAATATCTGTCTCACAGATCTCATTATGTATCACGCTTACAACCATTACAGAGGATATGTTTTTGAACAGTTTCCCATATTTTGATTCCTTTGTGTTTTGTGGCACGTGTTGTTCTCATTATTTACTTCCTTTTTCTGAAATTGGTTTCCACTCATTTAAGGTACATTAATATCCTCTATAGCCTTGCATTCTCCAGCCTGTTAATAGCTCAGGACGGGTTAAAGGTCATTCAGCAGTTGCTTTTTTAAGATATTTGAGGGCTTCTCTTCCTCACCTTTTGATTGCAGTTTAGCCTTATGTGTGAAAATTATGGTCCAAGCTGTGGATCTTGTTTTGCCTACAGATGGCAGAGGCTGATAAATACTGAAATTGGCAGCTTGACTTTTAATGGAAAAAGAAGACTCTTTGAGCACTAAGAATTCAAGGATGCCACAGCTCTCAACACTGTGTGTCCAAATTCTCAGATGCTTTTATGTACTGCTTGGTTGTGATTCATGTTTTAGGCATAGCAGAGTTGCAAGCAAATTAGGCTTACTGTTGAAACTCAGTATGAAATTACCTGGAATTAATTCTGGTTTTCATAATTGCAGCATTTTTAGATATCTAATGCTATATTTTTAAATTATCCAGTGTATTACTCGATTTGTCTATTGTTCTTTAGCTCTTTCAAATCTGTTTCATAAATTAATTTATGTCTAAAGGTAAACATGCCCTTTAAGACCACACTTGAGAGCAGTGTGCATGATTCACAAGTCAAATTTAGAGAGAATATTTTCATAGGAATGCATCTGTATTAGCCAGCACAGATTGATCTAACTACACAGTCCAACTTCTTCATGTTTAAAGCAAATCTAAGGGGATACACATAAAACTTTGTTTACTGCAGAGACCGGTTTATTAATACCCTGAGATAGAAGGGATCATCTTTCAGTGCCCCTTTGTGACCGGGAGAGAGAGAAACAGGGACAGGTCATTGCTGGAGAGTCTGGCTCCAGTAGTATGAGTATGGGAGCTATAGTCAAACAAAAGTCAGATGTCAAGTGAAATAATGATTGAGACTAATGTCTGAAATAAGCTCAGTTCTTTTACACCCTTTTTTTGCTTGAAATTTTGTACGTGTGCACTTTTTCTGGCTTTCCAGAAATAAGGCTTGGCTTGTTATCCATGTGACTGTTGCGTAGCTGCCGGCACTTGAAAGTCTTTCAAATTTTTTTCTCAACTGAACCTTCCTTAAAAAAAAAAAGGAATATTCTGACTTTTAGTTTTGCTATTCACGTGAATCACTGAAACAGTGAAACCACACAAATATCTTGTGACATGTTTATGACTTTACATGCAAAGGTCAAAATTTAAATGTGATGTTTGCTCTGTGTTTGCTGAGTGCTTATTTCATGTCCTTAATTTTTAGGAATCTGTCCTACAGGGAGGTGGGAACTTGTTAGCTTTTTTAATTCATGAAAATGTACCTGTATAACTTTTTCACAAGTGCCTGTATTATTGTAAATGCCTATTTCTGGGAAAAGATAACTAAGCTTGCTAAAAGACCCTTTAGTTTCTTACCTCTTTAGTGCCTTGTTATGTTTAATATGTGAGAAGCCTTGCTTGTTAACTGTACAAGAAATGCTGGCAACCTAAACTTTGGACTGGACTTTGCTGCTCTGGAGTGCTCCCTTCAGGAAGATGTAACATTTGTGAAAGGAGCAGTAACAAAATGTAGAATAAGGGAAAAAAAGAGAAATACAGTGTCTTAAACCACTGAGAGCAAACTTTGATAGGTCTCACCTGTTAAGAGTTCTGAATTGTGTCTCTGTCCTGGCTGATGCGAAGCTTGAGTCGGGAACCAAACCCAGCCTGGAGTGGCAGCGAAGTTGTGGAGAACAGCTGAAGCAGGTGCTGTGCTCAGCTGACCATCCTCCCTGTGCTCATGCACTGCCAGCACTGTGCCATGTGCATCTGCATGTGGTGCTCTTCGGAGTTTAATCTGTCATGGCCCAGGAGCACTTACATGTCTGAGCCACCACGGTGGGATGGGCAGCTTGGGCAGAAACTGCTTCTGGTGTCTGATACACTCCCCCATGCACATTTACTCTCAGTAAATGCTCTTAAAATCAGAAAGATTATCGGAATCATACATGGCATTTCATCAGTGGTACTTTTAGTCTAAGGTCATAATAGAGAAAGTAAATTGAAAAAATTTTCCCTTCCAAATTCTAAAGATACTTAATAGTGAAAGTTATTTGAATGAGTTAAACCACTATAAACATCTTTGATAGTATAATTGTATTTATATTATAAGTTTGTTTTGGTATAACTTTAATTCTCTGTGCGTTTTAAAAGTAGAGAAAATGGCTACATTTTCTATACATAGCTGTTGCACTTTTGCTCTGATGTTTAAAAGTATAGAGCAGACTCAAGAGTGGTTATGTTACTTCATGTGATTGTGTTGAATTTATTTGCCCTGTGTTAGGTTTTGTCAATAGCAGAAATTGAAGCAAATTGAAATCCATGTTTATCAGAGAACTCTGAACTGTGGAATAAATTCTCTCTCAATTCCTTTCTCTGTAAGGTATAGTGATCTGCAGGCAGTTGTAATATTACAGGATACAGCGTGAAGTACATCAGGAAACACAGGAGAAATACTGATTCATAATGTAAATATCTTTTTTTTAATGTTGCCTACTCATGTTCTGTTGTAGTTCGAGATCGGGTTCGGACAAAAATGGAACGTGATATCCTAGTGGAAGTGAACCATCCTTTCATTGTCAAGTTACATTATGGTGAGTTGCAGAAAAAATCATTTTTATAGCATAAAAAGGGGTGTTTGTCAAGATAGTACCTAATACTTGCTTTGTGATTCTGAGAATCACAGAACATCAGTGTGCTAAGTCCTGATTTTGCAGACTGGCTGTGTAGTGATGCTCATGCAAAGTAAGCACAAAGCTGACTTCCTGCAGTGTTAAATCCTCATAGGACTGACAGTCTGTAGCCCTTTGTGTTTTTAAAAAGTAATTATTATTAATAACTAGGCATTATTTTCCAAAACCACTGATCTTTTGTATGTCATGCATTTTAAGCTATTTCTTATAGTTGCTTTGCTTACTCAATAAAAATCAGATGCAATGGCATTACTCCCAGTTGCATCAGAATTGGTGGGAATGTGCCTTTTAATTTTACTAGTATGGGCAACTGTAAAAAGGTACTTATGTGGAAGAGAGGAGGATACCAGTACTCTTACTGTGTCATGCAGAAAGTAATGTGAAATAAAGGATGAAAGAGTTTCTGTTTTCATTTGGTTTGGGTTTTTTTCACTTCATATTTGTCTTTTAGGATCCATTTTTTCCTATAGTTCAAACCTCGTGTCTCCCTCTCTGATGTGGCTTAAATAATGTACCTTTTACTATTTTACTCTTTTGCAATCCAGACTCAATCTGTTAAGCTGAGTTTCTAGAGGTTTTAAAATAGGTGCATTAGTTACTACTTTGCCCTTTTAAATTTGGCTTGTTACTTCAAAATCTTGAATAAATGCTGACTAAACTAAGTTTTTATTTTTTTGGAAATTCCTTTGGTGACTTGTTTTACTTTTACAAGGCATAGAGGTTACTTGGTCCATGATAGAGGATCAGTTATTCAATTAATTTAAATACATTTTTCATTACATACATTTTTCCCCAAAGGAGAAATAAGAATTCACTTTGATAATGAAAATAAGGGAGAATTATTTGGTATGTTATTTATCTGATCATGGATAAAATTAGATAATGTTTACTTTTTTTAATTGATCTTTCCAGCTTTTCAAACAGAAGGGAAGCTATATCTTATTTTGGATTTTCTCAGGGGAGGAGACTTGTTTACACGTTTATCCAAAGAGGTAAACTTTTTTAATTTGAAAAATTGTCTATTGATAAAATTCAACTATAAATTGTTTATATTAGGAGACTTTAGTTTTTAAATTTGATTTTCATTGAGTGACATTTTAATCTCTTTTTAACCAGCTATGTTTTTTGTTCGATTTGGGGTATTTGCACAAAGTATTTACTTCACGAAAGGGTAATCTCCGTTGTCTCTGAAAAAGGCTTAGACAAGCAGTCTTTCTGTGCTGCTTTTTATACCTGGCAAAATTTTCTTCTCATGCTGCTGCCGTGTTGAAATATAAGACTCAGAGCACAGTTTTATATAAAGTAACTGTATTCAAATTAGCTGATTTATGTCTCGGTTTAAAATCCAGAATTCAATGTCAAATAAGATCATTTTTTAATTTACATACAAATGAAAATTTATATTGTTTATAAGCATTTAAAAAGCAAGAATTGTATTCCACTTACTTCAGTAATTTTCCAAAAATGAACATTTTGCCTCTGTCATGATGGTGATATCTCTGTGTAGATATGGGAAATAATAACTTTGAAGAGTTTCATTACCTCAATTACAATTCCAAAGAAATGTTAACATTTAATATATCATATTTTTAAAAGTATTTTCGGCCATCACTCATGTGCAAAAACTTGGAACAAATTTATGTTAGGATAAAGATATAAATTTATCCAATGTATATCTGGTAACCTTGAGTTTTAATTGTAGCTGCTTTCCATTTTTCCATGCTTTCTATTTTTCCATACAAGAGATCTGGGACAGTTGGGTGAGGTGACCACTGCAAAGCTGTAGGGTTATTAGGAGGAGAATAGAATGCAATGCATTTTGTGTACAGATATATCTTCCTGTCTGTGCTGACCACATAAGTTATTACATTTCTTTTGGTGAAGCCATCTGTTTCAAGTTGCTTCTTGTAGTTTGTTTTGCCACAGATAAGTAAAAAATTATCTGTTCTAAAACTGAGATACTTTTCTCTTAAAATTCCTCCTTCATTCTTGATTCTTGGTTTTCG